>ML804837.1:8787-78396 GCA_009831015.1 Picea engelmannii | reverse complement strand
ACAGCGCGCCATGTGCGAACTGACCGTCAGACCTCTTACACTTTGTCACTTTCTACAGCGCATTAACTGATGAAACGACGTCCTTAGCTGTTGAAAGTGGGCGCTTTCCACAGCGCACAATGAATCTTTCGGACGTTGGTTAGTTGTTGAAAGTGAGTCATGCCAATTTACAAAAAGAAGACTTCATGGACCTCATTTATTCCTAGGACAAAAACAGAACCTAACCTTGCATCCAAAGAAACTCAAAAAATAATTTGAAGTGACAACCTAACACTTAAGGGAAAACAAATAAATTGACAAGTTTATTTGAGGAGTTAACACACACCATTAAACTACTATGAATGGAATAAAAAGGTTGTTATTGTCTTGTGATGTAAATGCCTATACAATATCACAGTCGTAATTGAGACCGAACCAAATTATGACGTTGAAAAGGCAAAATGGTTTAATTGAATGGATGAAGCATATGGATTGTTATGTCTCTCTATTTCTCCTGACCTATTATTCCACATCGAATCTGCAATAAACCCCAATGAAGTATGGATCAAGTTGGAAGGACTCTTCGGGAAGGAAGATGTGTTGCAAGGATATTATTTGGATAATGAACTAATCAATTTGAGCCCGAGCAACTTCGACACCATCCATGATTTCTTCACCAATTTTAAATCACTATTGCTTCAACTCAAATTATGTGGCATAGACAAGATGGAGAAGGAAGAGAAACACAGTTTTGGTTCATTGAGCAATGAAGTAGAATGATACAAATGAAAACATTTTGGACACATAGCGAAGAATTGTAGATTAACTATTCCACCCAGGGAACCAAAGCAGAACATCAACAGTCAAATATTGAAACCAAAAGAGATATGGAAAAGAAAGCATAATCAATCCTCTCTTTCTTTACAATACCAACATAGGAAAAGTGATTGGTATGTTGACATTGGTTGTTCAAAGAATATGAAAGGTGACAAGAACATGTTTATAACTCTGAAGAAACAAAGAGATGGATTGGTTTCATTTGGCAATAATTATTCAGCTAAAATTATAGGTAGAGGCACAGTTAATCTTGGAAGCAAATATGTAATGGAAGAAAATGTTTTACTGGTCGAAGATATGAAAGACAATATGTTGAGTGTAAGTCAAATGTGTGACCAATGACACACACTTCAGTTCGAATCAGAGAAATGTGAAATTAGGAAACAAGGATCAAGAAAGTTAGTGGAAACACCGATAAGGACTCTGAACAACATACATGTTTTGAATGAAATTGGAAAATAAAGTTGTTGTTTAGGAAAGGAAAATGAAAGTTGGCTCTAGAACAGAAGAATGGGTCACATGCACTTTGAAAATCTGATCAAAATCAACAGAAAGGAAGTAGTAAAATAAATTCATGAAATTTCAAAGCCAACGAATACTCTATGTAAGCATTGCCTACTAGGAAAATGGACCAGGACTAAGTTCAAATCAAAGGAGTACTCAACGACAAAACCATTGGAGATTGTACATACCGATCTATGTGGGCCAACGATAAAAAAGGGATTAAATGGTGACAATAATTCATGCTTTTGATTGATGACTACACAAGAATGACTGCAATTTTCTTTCTCAGGAAGAAGTCAAAGGCATTCAAACACTTAAATATATACAAAGAGATGGTTGAAACAAAGAAAAACTTGAAAATCAAATTTTTGATATCAAAAAATGGTGGAGAGTTTACATCAAAATAATTCATGGATTTTTGTGATGACACATGGGTTAAAAAGGCAATTCTCAGCAACCAGAACACCTCAGCAAAATGAATTTGCTGAAAGAAAGAACAAGGCAGTGCAGGAAATAGCGAGAACCATGTTGAAAGATTCCAATTTGGGTGACATGTTTTGGGCACATGTAGTACATACAACAATTCATATCCTGAACAAAGGAATGCTTAGAAGTAATAGTGAGAAGACTCCCTATGAGCTATGGAAAGAAAGACTGAGAAATATGAAGCATTTTAGAGTATTTGGAAGCAAGTGCTATATCAAAAGAGAAGACGACAGGATTGGAAAATTTGACTCCCAAGTTGACAAAGGCATATTTATAGGGTACTCAAACAAGAGCAAGGCATACGAGTGTTTCAATTTGAGGCTCAATAGAATAGTGGAAAGCATCAATGTACATAGTGATGAGACAAGTGTACGAAAGCCCAAACAACAAATCAAAGAATCAACAGAGCAAGAAGGAGAAGAGGATTTGAAATAAGAATCAGAAGAAGCAAAACTAGAAGAAGAAGAAGAGCATACAGAAGAAGAGCAAGAGGAAGATTAGATTTTTAATAAACTGTTGCCCCGGTTACTAGAATGGAAGAAGTCAAACTAATCTTGGCTTATGCATGTTCTAATAAAATCAAAGTATATCAGACAGATGTAAAATCATCCTTCCTAAACAGAGAACTAGAAGAAGAAGTATACATTGAACATCTAGAAGGATTTATACTATTAGAAAAGGAATATTGTGTTTTCATATTGAATAAGGCATTGTATGGACTCAAACAAGCCCCCAGAGCATGGTATTCAATATTGGACATGTATCTATAATAAAAAGGGTTCAAGAAAGGAAATGCAGACAACAATATTTACATAAAGGTAAATCGAGATAATATGTTGATAATTGAAGTTTATGTTGCTGAAATTAATTTTAGAAGTGATGATGACAGGATGGGTCAAAATTTTTCTAAAGACAAGCATAATGAATTTGAATGTCATTACATGGTGAGTTCTCTTTATTTTTGGGAATTCGTGTATGTCAGCAAGATACATGCATTTTCATTTCTCGGAACAAGTATATCAAAGCAATGCTAAAGAAGTTTTGAATGGTAGATTGCAAGCTCGTAAGTACTCCCATGCATACCAGTTGCAAATTGAGAAAAGATGATAAATACAAGGATCCATATCAGAGACTCTACAGATCGATGATTGTAGTTTACTCTATGTGACATCATCGATACCATATGTGAGGTAATCAGTTGGACAGGTTGCAAGATTTCAAGCAACATCGAAGGAAACACATGTTATGGAAATAAAGAGAATATTCATATATCTCAAAGGCATAGAAGACTATGGATTATGGTATCCAAAAGGAGATGATCTATCTCTAGTTGCATACACAGATGCAGATTGGGCAAAAAGTGTTGATGATAGAATAAGTACAAGTAGAGAAGTCTTTGTTAGAAAAACAGGATCCCAGAGCAATAAAATAAGACAAATGCGAAAATAAAACACAAAAGATACACAATACAATAGAGAAACAAATATATGTGGTTCACCCAGTGTGGGTTACATCTACCAGAGAAATTGCTAGGTCCTTCCTTTTTATTATCCAACAAAATGAAGGGATACAACCTACAAGACGCATGTTGTAACTTCATCTTCTTTCTCTCATAGTCTCCTCTCCTAGAATACAAAATTCACACACATGCATGACCCCAATACAATTCCATCATAAAAGAGGGTTGCCTTCTAGGGAAAAAATCCATAAAATAACTTCTACCGACATATCTGTGACCTTATAATGAATGGTCTAGATTGACTACGAAATTAAAATATTTTCCAAGGAAATTTTCCCAAATTTTTTCTTTAGGGGTGCTTCCCTCAAATCCCCCACCAAGGGGGGGCTACATAAATTTTTTTCGCCCCCCCTTGGACCACCCTAGTGACATTTGTGGGGGGGAAGCTCCCCCACACCCCCCATTAGGGAATGGGGTCCAAGCACAACTGAAACAAACCTCTGAATTAGGAAGCTAATCAGGCTCCACAACCAACAATCTCCCACTTGGATACTGATCACAACAACTCCACTATTGTTGTATATGTTGGATTATGATCCACCTTGGACCTCGAAAATTTCTCATCTTCACTTTCATGCTTGAAGGTCAATTGAAACTAAGTAGGAACTAATTTTCTCCCTGGTTACTAGCCTTGCTAACATGTTTGCAATATTCTGGATAGTATGTATCTTTTCCAACATCAAATGTCCATATTCCAAGACATATCATATGAAATGGTACCTGAGTTGTATATCCTTAGTCTTAGAATGGAAGGATGATTTATTTACAATATGAATGACACTCTCGCTTTCACAGTACAACCTGTTATTCTCTTTCTTATTTCAAAATTCCTCCATGAACATATGTAACCAAATCATCTCTTTACTAGCCTATGTAGTAGCAACATACTCTGCTTCCATTGTTGAAAGTGAAACAACATTTTGGAGTTTTTAAATCCATCTTACTATTGTTCCACCTACAGTAAAAACATACCCTATGGTGCTCCTCCTGCTATCTTTATCACCTGCCATATCTTAATCAACATATCCCTATAGAACAATGTATTAACCTCCAAAACATAATGCACGAGTAGTAGTAACTCTCCAATACCTGAGAATCCACTTTACTACCTCCCAATGTTCTTTACCTGGATTGTTCATATACCTGCTTACAACTCCCATTGCATGTGCAATATCTAGTCTTGTGAAAACCATCGCATACATCAAGCTGCAAGTTGTTGATGAATAAGGGACCCTGGACATGTATTTTATCGTCTCTTGTGTCTTGGGACACATTTCATTAGTTAATTTGAAATGACTGGCCAAAGGTGTACTAATTGGTTTTGGATTCTTCACTATAAACCTCTCCAACACCTTGTCTATGTACTCACCCAGAGACAATGTCAATTTTTGACTTTTCCTGTCTCTTGTTATTCTCATACCAAGTATTTTCTTTGCAACACCCAACTCCATCGCAAATGAATTAGCTAATTTCTTTTTTAGCACATTTATATCCTACATATTAGACCTTGCAACAAGCATTTCATCTACATACAATATCAAGATAATACAACTTCCATTTTCTAGTCTTTTAAAATAAGCACAATGATCATAGTGACATCTACTATAACCTTGTTCTATCATAAACCTGTAAAACTTCAAATACCATTGCCTTGGAGCTTGATTTAGGCCATACAAGCTCTTCTTCAACCTGCATACTAAATTCTCCTTTCCTTTGACCTCATACCCCTATGGTTGTTGCATATAAATCTCTTCCTCCAAATCCCCATGGAGAAAAGTTGTTTTTACATCTAATTGTTCAAGATGCAAATATTCTACTACCACAAGACTTAAAATAGTCCTAATTGAAGTCATCTTAACAACATGAGAAAATATTTCATCAAATTCTATACCTTTCTTTTGTGCAAACCCTTTTACAACAAGTTTATCCTTGTACCATTTTTTTCCTCCATCTTCTTCCTTCAACCTGTAAACCAATTTATTCTGAAATGATAATTTTCCTGCAAGAAACCAAACCAAGTCCCAATTCTGGTTATTTACCAAGGAATCCATTTCCTCTTTCATGCCTTGCTCCCACTTATTTTTAGTGTCTACCTTCATTGCATCTTCATAACATTCTAGTTCACTAGAATCAATCAACAACAAATAATACAATGAAGGAGAGTATCATTCAGGGGATCTACTTAACCTGGTAGATATTCTAACAACACGTGAAGGAGTTTGAGGTACCTGCTACTCATGTTGTTGTACATTTTTATTTTCAAATATCTTTGGAATTTCTTTTTCAGTGATATCATCAATCACTGTGTATTCTCATTTTTATTTTTCCTGTCTCTTTCCCTGCAACTGATCTTTGTATATGACCTTCTCATTGAATATGACATCTCTAATCCTAATTATTTTATGATTTTCATAATCCCATAAGAGATAACCAAAATCATTAACACTGTATCCAATAAAGGTACACTTCTTGGATTTTTCCTCAATCTTTGTTCTATTTTCTTTATCAATATGGACAAATCCTTCACAATCAAAAGTCTTCAAAAATGAATAATTTACCATTTTACCCATCCATTCCTCCTCTGGAATGCCACCATACAAAGAAATTGAAGGTCCTTTGTTTATCAAGTAAACAACAATATCTACAACATCTACCCAAAATTGTAAGGGTGATCCTGCATGCAATCTCATACTCCTTGCATGCTCCATGATTTCCCTATTCATCCTTTCAGACACACCATTTTCTTGTGGTGTTCCTAGAAATTTTTTCTCTCTATGAATCCCATGGTATGAATAGTAATCATCTAACTCCTTGTTACAATATTCAACTCCATTATCTGATCTGAGACAATTCAACCTTTTCGCTGTCTCATTCTCATCCAAATCTTTCCAATTCTTAAAAGTGCCAAAAATGTCATATTTTTCTCGAATGCAATAAACCCAAGTTTTTCTAGTTGCACCTTCAATAAAAGTAACATAATAATGAGAGCCACCAAGAGATGATACCTGAGTTGGTCCCCATACATCTGTATTCACAAGCTCAAACCTTTCACTTTTCTTTTCTTTTCCAACTCTAAGAAATATGACTCTCTTATTTTTTCCATAAATACAGTGCTCATAGAAATCCAAATCATTTTGTTTAATATTTGGCAACAAATTCCTTTTGTGAAGTATTTGCATCCCCTTCTCACTCATGTGTCTAAGCCTATGATGCCAAAGTGTTGTATCCACTCCTTTAGAAGCTAAATAGTTAGAAGAATTAGTATTACCAGTACATAGATACAATGTACCTACCTTCTCTCATTTTTCTACCACCAGTGATCCTTTGGTGACCTTCCACGCCTTATCTATAAATATGGATATACATCCTTCACTTGCCAACTACCCTATTGAAATTATATTTTTCCTTAGATCTGGAACATGTGTTACCTCTTTCAACAACCATCAGTTTCCATTCTTTTTCTTTATTTGTACCTTTCCCATTCCAACAATTTTGCATGGTGCATCATCACCTAAATGAACTTCTCCAAAATCATCTTGAACATAATCTAGAAATTTTTTCTTATGGAGTGTGGCATGAAATGAAGCCCCTGAATCTACTACCCAAGACACATAAATATTATCTACAGAAAGAATAAAATCATATTGTAACACATCACCTATTACATTTTCTTCCTAATTGTTCTCATGTTGTCCATCTCTTTGTTTCTTTGGAGCTTTGGATTCTTTCTTCAGATGTCCTTTCTTCCCACAATTCCAAAACTTTATTTTTGCTAGTCTAGATTTGGATCTTCCCTTCTTAGAATATCTGTGGTTCCCTAAGTCCTTCCCTCCAGGGATGATTTTAGGGGCTAAATTTCTCTCTTGGGCTAATTTTCCATGTTTTTTCCAAAAACGAGATTCGCTATTTTAAAAATGATTAGCCCAAATTCTATAGGATAAAATTATTTTACCTTAAAAATCGCCAAAAATTTATAAAAACTATATAAAATCCTTAGAAATTTGAATATTTTTACAAAAATATCACCAATCATTTATACTTGGCATATGAAGGATTAATAAGATTCGCCAAGGTTTCTACATTTTAAAATAAATTTCCATTCTTAAAATCAACCTTTCTTCCCTCTATCCTTTTTTCTTCCCCTTTCTCCATGTTTAACGCATTACCTAATGTCTCACATGTGTTATTTTGTCTCATTTCCTCGCTAAGGATAACACCAACAACACCATCAAATTTTAGAGTGTTTGAACTAGTGACAAAGTTACTTATATCCATGACAAAGCCATTCCAACTTTCTGGCAATGAGAACAGGATTTGAAGAGCCCTGACTTCATCATCAAAGTCCAATTTTATAGAAATTAGCTTATTAGTAACCATATTAAATTCATGTAAATGATATGCAACAAACCCACCTTCTGACATCATCATATTAAATAATCGCTTCATTAGAAATACCTTATTGGACACCGATGGTTTTTCATACAGCTTAGTCAATGCATCCATCAGTTCCTTCGTTGTCTTTTCTTTTGAAATATTGAAAGCCATTGATTCTTTCAATATCAGTTGTATCGTTCCTAGTGCTTTTCTGTCAAGAACCTCCTATTCTTCATCCTTCATGGTCATCGAATTATTTTCTATTCCACCCAATGGTAGGAATAGATTTTTCTGATATGAATAATCTTCCATCTGCATCTTCCATAAATGGTAGTTTTGACCGTTAAATTTCTCGACCCTAAACTTTCCATCTTCCATGGAAATAAAAACATAGAAGATACACAATACAATAGAGATACAAATATACGTGGTTCACCCAGTGTGGGATACATGAAATAGAGAAATTTCCTGTTCCTTTCTTTCTATTATCCAACAAAATGAAGGGATACAAACCACAACATGCCCGTTGTAAATTCCTCTTCTTTCAATCACTGTATCCTCTCTTAGAATACAATATTCACACAAACACACAACCGCAACACAATTACCTCATAAAAGAGGGTTGCCTTCTAGAGAAAAAATCCCTAAAATAACTTCTATTGTCAGATCTGCAACCTTATAATGAATGGTCCAGATTGACTACGAAATTACAATATTTTATAGGGAAATGTTTCCAAAATTTTTCTACGGGGGTGATGCCCTCGAATCCCCAACCAGGGGGGGCTAAAACAATTGTCGTTGCACCCCCCTGGACCCCCCTTGGAGACAATTGTGGGGGGAAACCCCCCCAAAAACCTCCCCCCCATTAGGGAGTGGGGTCCAAGCACGACTGAAACAAACCATTGAATCAAGAAGATAATCAGGGTCCATAACCAACAATCTCCCACTTGGAGATTGATCACAACAACTCCATTGTTGGTGTACTTGTTGGATTATGATCCACCTTGAACGTGGGAAATTTCTCATCTTCACCTTCATGCTTGAAGGTCAATTGAAACTGAGTAGGAACTTAGTTTCTCCCTAGTTACTACCTTTATTAACATGTATGCAGGATTCTGGATAGTATGTATATTTTCCAACTTCAACTATCCATCTTCGAAGACTGATCGCATGAAATTGTACCTGAGCTATATATGCTTAGTCTTAGAATGGAAGGATGAGTTATTTGAAAGATGAATGTCACTTTCGTTGTCACAATACATCCTACTATTCTCCCGCTTCTTTTCTAATTCCTCCATAAACCTCTGTAACCAAATCATCTCTTTACTAGCCTCTGTAGTAGCAACATACTCTAATTTTGTTGTTGAAAGTGAGATAACCTTTTTCATTTTCGAAATCTAACTCACTATTGTTCCACCTACAGTAAAAAATACCCCGTGGTGCTCCTCTTGCTATCTTTATCACCTACCATATTTGAATCAACATGTCCATGTAGAATAGTGTCTGAACCTCCAAAACATAATGCATGAGTAGCAGTGCCTCTCAAATACCTGAGAATCCACTTTACTGCCTCCCAATGTTATTTACCTAGATTGTTCATATACCTACTCACAACTCCCACTGCATATGCAATATTTGGTCTTGTGCAAACAATCACATACATCAAGTTGCCAACTATTGATGAATAAAGGACCCTGGAAATGTATTTTATATCCTTCTGTGTCTTGGGACACATTTCCTTAGTTAATTTGAAATGGATTTCCAAAGGTGTACTAAATGGTTTTTCATTCTACATTCTAAACCTCTCCAACACCTTCTCTATGTACTCACCCTAAGACACGGTTAATTTGTGTTTTTTCCCGTCTCTTGTTATTCTCATACCAAGGATTTTCTTTGCAGCACACAAATCCTTCATCACAAAATAATTAGCTAATTTATTCATGAGGACTTTTATATACTGCATATTAGACTCTGCAATAAGCATGTCATCTACATACAATAACAAGATAATATAGCTTCCATTTTATATCCTTTTAAAAAAAACATAGTAATCAGAATGACATCTACTATAACCTTGTTATTTCATAAACCTGTCAAAATTCAAATACCACTGTCTTGGAGCTTTCTTTAGGCCATACAATCTCTTCTTCAACCTACATACCAAATTCTTTCCTTTGACCTCATACCCCTTTGGTTGCTGCATATAAATCTTTTCCTCCAAATCCCCATGGAGAAAATTTGTTTTTACTAATTGTTAAGGATGCAAATATTCTACTGCCACAAGACTTAAAATAGTCCTAATTGAATTCATTTTAACAACAGGAGAAAATATTTCATCAAAATCTATACCTTGCTTTTGTGCAAACCCCTTTACAACAAGTCTAGCCTTGTAACATTTTTTTCATCCATCTTCTTCCTTCAACCTGTAAACCCATTTATTCTACAATGCCCTTTTTCCTGCAAGAATCTAAACCAAGTCCCAAGTTTTTTTATTTACCAAGGAATCCATTTCCTCTTTCATGCCTTTCTCCCACTTATTTTTAGTGTCTACCGACATTGCATCTTCATAACATTTCGGTTCACTAGAATCAATCAACAATAAATAATACAATGAAGGAGAGCATCGTTCAGGGGGTCTACTTAAGCTGGTATATATTCTAACAATAGTTGCAGGAGTTTGAGGTACCTTTTGCTCCTATTGTTGTACATTTTGATTTTCTGGTAACTTTGGAATTTCTTTTTCAATGATCTCATCACGCACTATGTATTTTGGTTTTTATTTTTTCTGTCACTTTCCCTGCAATTGATCTTTGTATATGACATTCTAATTGAATATCATATCTCTACTCCTAATGATTTTTCTTTTTTCATAATCCCATAAGAGATAACAAAAATCATTAACATCGTATCCAATAAAGGTACACTTCTTGGATTTTTCCTCAATCTTATTTCTATTTTCATTATCAATATGGGCAAATGCTTCATAACTGAAAGTCTTCAAAAATGAATAGTTTACCTTTTTACCTGTCCAATATTCCTCCTCTAGAATGCCACCATCCAAAGAAATTTAAGGTCCCCCTTTTATCAAGTAAACAACAATATCTGCAACATCTGCTAAAAAATGTAAAGGAAATTGTTACACATTATTTTGGTCACCCCTTGATCATCAATGGTGTGTATTTTTTATTCCTCTGTTCCCTAAAGCTACTCAATAAATGAGACTTTCTCCATGAGAAATTGAATCATCTTTATTTTATTAAAAACCTTATCAAAGGAGAATGTTGCACCCTGCTAAATGCTTGGTGTGCGATGATGCCTGATCATTGCATGCTGCACCAAAATTGGACTGTGGCGTTACCGTAGGCTGCCTATGCTTAGGGTGTGATGATGCTCAAACAAAGGAAAAAGGAGGAAATTCATGAAAGTTCTAAAATGAATCTTCTAGAAGATGAGGTGGCCTCCGATCGGTTTGGATCTTACTCGCTTCTTTGATTTAGTGGGATCATCCTAATCTCCTCATCCATCCCTCTTTCATCCTATATAAAGAGGGAGCTCTCATGGAAAGGCTAGGTTGGATTATGCATGAAGAATTATGCTCTAGATTGCACTTGAGATAACTTTTAGTTAGATCTCTAAGTCAGGTTGTGAATACTCTTCAACAAAATCATTGGAGCAAAGGTGTGTGTGTTGAGGCAAAGGTCCATTGGAAGGGACCTTGCAACATCAAGGCATAGGTTGTATTTTGCACTTTCATTAATATAATGAAGCAATACATTCCTTCCCTATAAAAGTGTCTTCATGTTTATTGTATAACTCCTTGATCTTATACATAGATTTCATTGGAATATATATATCATTGCTCTCTTTCTTTATTGGTTTGTGCCTCTTAAACAGGTCCAAGATCCCACAAGTCTGAGGATGGAGCAAGGATGACACTAGCGAGGATAAAATGATGTTTAAATGGTATGTCATTTATCCCTTATTAAACTAGTTTATATCACAATGAAATCTAAGGAGAAGCTTGTATTCTGCTATGTTTTGTTCTAATTTCTTGTTGAAGTTAGGGAGATCAGTTTGTGTCCGCACTTACTGATTTGTCTGATAACAAAATTGGCAAGTCCGCTGGGGATCATCCTCTTTTGGATTTTTCTTCCCTTTTTTCTTTTGGCCTACCTGCTTTTGTTTTTTTTTCATTCTCTAAGTCATTGGGAGATCCATATTGACTCTCTGGTCTTGAAAATTCATTTGGAAACCCTGTCCTCTATTCATTTTTCTTGTATTTTCAGTCATTGTCACACCCTTCTTGTGAAAACCAGAGCAATGACGTCGCATTGTGTATTTCTCATAGCCCGCAATGATCCTTTATCATCACACTGTGCTCTTCTTCAGCCTGCGACGATTCCTGTAGAATTTTTTTGAGTAACAGTCTTTCTCTTTACCCGGATATTAGATATGGTTTTGGGGTGAATTTTTGGGTTTGATTATAGTCTAATTACAGTGTGTTTTCCAGTCTTTGAATATGCTTTTATCCTTCTTTTCTTTGTTTTAGCTTGTGTTCTTTTGAAATATTTGATCTCTTCCTTTGAGGTACTTTCTGTTACAAAGCATTGTTTTTCTTTAGAATTATTTAGTGGAAGAACTTCTATTTCTTTTATTGAATAGTTCGTGTTAAAAAAGAAAATTAATTTGGGTTGCTTTTCTTTTAAAGATATTTTCTATTGCTTTTAGCTATCTTTGAAACAAAAATTTTAATTTCTTGCTTTGCATTAGATTGGGGGAATATTTGCTTTTAAAGTAGCGAAATTGCATGGTTTTTGGCATTTTTGGTCTTGAATTCTTAAAAAACATTCCCCCTCATGGTCTGGGGGGGGGTGCAAGAATCATGTATTGGTGTACAGTCTCTTTAGCTCATTTCTTGAATATCTTGATATTAATGAGTTTAATAAAATTTTGGGACATTGTGCATCTAGGAATGATAAACATTTTCTCCTCGTAATATAGCTTTCATCGAAGTGAAATATTTAGATTCTCATTTCTTTGCATTTTTTTAGAGTCAGTCAAAACATCATTTAGTCCATGCCATTATCCTCTTGAGTAAAAATTAGCCTTAAAATAAAGCACTTATAAAAATTGATTAGACATTTTTATATTTTCGGGTAGCAAACCTACATTAGCTTAGGATGTAGGGCTTTGGAATAGGTGTGAAAGACAACTTTTCAAAGCTGTAAACAAGCATAGTATCTTGTGATAGGGAGAGTTAAATACACTTGCTACATTTTTTCCTGGGAATCACTTCTAACACAAAGGTCAATCACGAGGTCGCATTAGGGCCTACAAAGTTACTCACCCTACTTTGTTGGTCTTAGTGTAGAGATTGCACTTATTATTGGGGGTCACTTGAGAATAAAATCATGTGTGGACCTTATTGAGGCGATTTTGGGCTTAGATACCCTATCCTTGCATGTGTATCAGAATGTCAACTGCTTCCCCATGCATCATTGTTGTAATTGGTAACCTTAGTAGCCTATCTCTTTAGAGTCTTTACACAAGGTGACTGTGGAGGGGCAAGTCTTCACGGTACCTAGAATCGACGTTGGCCAAACTCACTTGGGCTCCTTGGAGGGTATACCCATGATTATGTGTGGGAGATTGCATCTGGGTGTAAGTCTGTTAAGCAGGTCATTAACGTAACTTTTCCACCCGCTCTATCTCATCCCTTTATTACATTGTTCTCATGACGTTGGATTTCACCACCAACTAGTGTGTTCATTGTGAGAATATTTTTTTTGTTTGCTTGCTTCCTAGATTTTTAGCGTGTGTTGTTTATTTTCCCTAGCAGACTCTAGGTTGGATTTGTGTTTAATGGCATTAGTTCCCAGAATGACCAATGAAGCAACCCCTACTCCAGGGGAAACTTTTGTTTTTCCTTCTTATGAAACCGTTGGTCCTCCTTACATCACTACTTTGAACCTTCCAGGTCTCACGATTGGATTGCTGGTATGGTTGTTTTCCACTTCGGTAATCCCAAATGCAGCAAGTGCTTCGGTTGTAATCACTTCCCACCAAGAGAATAAACCTCATGTTGATCCTTCACCTTCTTCACTAGTAATATCTTCTTCACCTTCTCCACTTGAAAGGTATTCTTTTGTTTAATCTTCTTCACTGAGTGAAATCTATGAATCTAGTAATTCGGTGGATACGAAGAAGAAGAAAAGGAAGAATAAGAAGAATACAAATAAGAAAGGGTCTAATCTTCCAACCACTACCGGACATGTTCGAGAACAACCAGTTATCGTTAATTGTGTTGGGACTGTTGATGATGCCAAGATCACCCAAACAACCCGTAAACCCAAGAACCCTTGCAGGATTTGTAAGGGTAGCCATTTTCTTAATGATTGCCTTGGTCTATCGAAGGTTATAGAAGCATGGTCTACATGCCCTTTCCAGCCCCCATCGTCATCCTATGAACAACATGATGATGACCTCCCGTCAACTAGTTAAGATACCATTGGGAAGAAGAAAAGTAGATTCAAATTCCTATGTATGTTATGCAGAGGGAGTCATCAAACTCACCTTTTCCCTCATATGGATGAAGCCTTGAAATTACTAGAAGACATGACTATTTCCCAACCTCAACTTCCAGCTGCTTATCACAAGCTTACTCTTGACCCACCTGTAGTTGATGGAATGATCAATCTGGTCCCTTCATCAATTAGTCTAGTTGATCAGGTAGTCAATTTGGTCACATCCTTAGTTGAACCAATTGACAAAGTCATCAATCTGATCCCATTCTCCGTCGATCCCACTCTCTCATTAGAGATTGAAATCCAAGTGGTCGATCCCTTTCCACATGTCGAACCCATTCTCCCCTTGGAGAATGAAACCTAAGTGGCCGATCTGATCTCTTCATCGATCGATCCTACTCTCCCGCTTGAGAGTAACCCCAATATTGTCCATGTTTTTATTGTTGATATAGAATATTCCATGTTGGGGGGCCTTCCTCCTTCTCCCTTGGAACCCCCTCCAAGTAATGAGGCCATCTTTTTTTATTGGGGTGTGCTAACTGGACCTTGTCTTCCCTCTCACATTCCTTTCAAGATTACAGTACATGTTTGTGGTCGGGATGTTCCTTAGACATTGATATATGAAGGTCTATCCATTGGTATTTTTTCCTCTATTGGTTTGAAAGATTTGGGTTATCCTCAGCTTGTGTCGGTTACACAGAATTTGTTAGTTTTTAGAAGAAGAACTAGTCAACCTTTAGGGACCCTTCCTCAGTTTCCTATAACTTTGGGAGGGAAAATTGTCTTTATTGATGTCATGGTAGTCCATGATCCCTTGGATTTTGATTTACTCCTTGGGAGAGATTATGTCTATGCAATGAAATATATCATGTCCACTCTTTTTCATGTGATATCTTTCCCTTACGATGGATGAGTTGTGACTATTGATCAACTCTCTTTTGTTGGCCCTGATTTGATTATCAACCCAACAACCTCCCTGAACGGTTCTTATATGAAAGCAGTATCTCCCCCACCACAGGTCAATTATGTGGAATTGTCTCCCATGCCTTCAGCTGCCAATGTAGATGAGCCTCTCACTATAAGCTCAATCTCTTATGACTTGGATCCAGTAGTTGACATGGTGATCTCTTCAGTAGGGCTATTGGAGCCTATTCTCCTTACCACTATCATGGCCCTCGACATGCGTTCCTTCCAGAGTGTGTTTCTTCCATCGAGTAAAGATCTCTTGGAAGCCATGACCAAGTTTTGTCCCATGACATGGATTCCTTCCAGAGCATCATCCTCTTGGAAGCCATGATCAAGAAGAGAGTTTTGAGCATGGTTTTTTGATTTCAATATCGTTAAAAAATGAAACCAGCTGTGAGGATAGTTTTTGTGTATATGTAGGAAACCTCGTTAAAAAATGAAACAGAGGTCACGAGGATAGTTTTTTAGTCTCTGTGTAAACCTCTTTAAAAAATGAAACAAAGGTTACGAGCATAGTTCTTCTCCTATGTCAATCTCATTAAAAAATAAAACAGCATATCTCAAGCATAGTTCATGTTCCTGTGTCAAGATCGTTTAAAAATGAAATAGATATTCCCCCCTCTTCTATTGAGTCAAGTACTTCGTTAAGAATAGTATTTGAAGCTTCATTTCATCTACCTGTGCCATTAGATGAAATGAAGCTTGGGGGGAAATGCTTCCATCCTTTGGACTTCATGCTCAAGTTAAGCCGCTAGATTCTTAAGCTGGGGGGAAAGTACCAAACATCCTTGGATTATGAGTTGGAAAGCCGTAATCATAGTTTTTCTCTGGTTCAAGCTTGTGTAAAAATGAAACCGGGTCCAAGCATAGTTTTGGCTAGTTTTAAGCTTGTGTAAAAATAAAATTTATCCCAAGAATAATTTTATTTTGTTTTAAGCTTGCGTAAAAATGAAACAATACTGAGCTTAGTTTTTGTTCTTTCTCATGCTCGTAAATACCTAAGAATGTAACCGAGTCAAGTTTTATCACTTTTTAGAACTCGTAATGGCAATACAAAAAACAAACCCCATGGATTCTTATTTAAGCTTTTTTCAAACTCCCTAAACATGAAAAGATAGTCGAGCGACATTGTTCTTTTCAAGTTCATAAATGTATTTGAAAAAAATTCAGATGAGCGATAGATTATCTCTTTTTCGGTCTCGTTAGACTAATTTACGAAAAAATGGTATTTTGTAGTTTTCTTTAAGTGTTTTTCAGACTCTCTAAACATGAAAAAAACCCGAGTTTTTTTTCTTTAGACTCATAAAACAAGCATTGAAAGACCCATATGGGACAGAACCACTCCTTCTTAGGGTTCGTTAAAAATACTCTGAGAGACTCGTCCGAAGGATGAGCTTATATTATAGGCATATGTTGTCCTCCTCAAGCTTGCGTAAAAATAAAGAGGTACTCACCATAAATGGTGGGGAAAAATTGAGAAAGGAATGTATCTTTGTATCTGTGTCAATGGCAGTAAGTTGCTCTTGAACATGACACCCCTCTTCATCATTTTATCTGGGTTGGGAAATCTATTTGTCTCTCGTTTGACCATCCACAGGTCTGTATGTTGGGTCCTCCTTGAGTCAATGTTGCCAGGACAATTTTCGTGTCATTCATATGTTCAAGAGAAGTTCAACCTACACAAGCCTTCTATCGAGTTGGCCATCTGCAGTCCTCAAATTCTTGCCATGTCAGCCTTCCTTGAGTTAGTTCTGAATCACTTCATACTCTGATCTACTTCAAATCTGTTACATATTTCGTGTCATTTATGGGGGATACATTAAGGCCCTCCTGTGATGAGTCTTTTCTTGTCGACTTTAACACATTATTCAGGAATTAGACTTAGAAATCATTTAGTACCTTGGAACTTGCATGCCTCAATGGCAAGTTTCCTCGTTTTCGACAATGGGTTCACATCAATGGCCCCTGATTGGAAAATTTCATCAAGTGATCGACCTCAACTCATTAATTTGCATTCGATGGATTGTTCTAGAGTACCTTGGGGATCATTGACATCAATGGTGATTTTCCTCTCACTTGTTAATGGTATTCATCAATGAACGATAATCAAGTGATTTCTACCATGTTCGAGTTTGACACCTACAATCACATGGATAGATTCCTACTTCGGGAAGATAGAAATGAAGACCCAATGTATCACCATATCGATCCAGGTTTTGATGGAGTATTCATAAGTCTGTACTGATGCATAGATCCAATGTGTATTTCTCACGGCTATGTCGAAATTTGAGTCATTATAACATAGATCCACAATGTATTTCGCGTGGCTATGTTGAATCCTGATGACATGGATCCACAATGTATAATTGGTGGCCATGACTAACTTGACACTTATTCTTAGGGTCACTTGTAGTCTTACTATGGGAATGCCTACCTCAGAAAATGGTATATTATTATGCATATGCTTGATTGTTTGCATGTTCCCGACCGATGTGCTCCTTGTTCTCGACACACACATTCTACAAAGAATTTCAGCTGTCACATGTTCCACCTTCATACTTTGGGGAAAATTCCATTACACATTATTTTGGTCACCCCTTGATCACCGATGATATGTGTATTGTTTATTCCTTTGTTCCATGAAGCTACTGAAGAAATGAGACTTTCTCCATGAGAAATTAAATCATCTTTATTTTCTTAAAACCCTTATCAAAGGAGATCATTTCACCCTGCTAAATGCTTGGGGTGCGATGATGGCTGATCATCGCATGCTGCACCAAAAATGGAGTGCGGTGCCATCGCAGGTTGTCCGTGCTTAGGGTGTGACGATGCTCAAACAAAGGAAAAAAGAGGAAATTCATGAAAGTTCTAGAAGGAATCTTCTAGAAGATGAGGTGGCCTTCGATCAATTTGGATCTTACTTGCTTATTTGATTTAGTGGGATCATCCCAATCTCCTCATCCATCCCTCTTTCACCCTATATAAATAGGGATCTCTCATGGAAAGGCTAGGTTGGCTTATGCATGAAAACATTTGCTCTAGATTGTACTTGAGATAGCTTTGCTTTAGCTCTCCAAGTCAGGTTGTGACTACTCTTCATCAAAAACATTGGAGAAAAGGTGTGTGTGTTGAGGCAAAGGGCCATTGGAAGGGACCTTGCAACATCAAGGCATAGGTTGTATTCTCCACTTTCATTAATATAATGTAGCAACACATTCCTTCCCTATAAAAGTGTCTTCATTTTTATTGTATAACTCCTTGATCTTATACATAGATTTCATTGGAATATATATATTGTTTCTCTCTTTGTTTGTTGGTTTGTGTCTCTTAAACATATCCAATATCCCACAAGTCCTAGGATGGAGCAAGGAAGACACTAGAGAGGGTCAAATGACGTTTAAATGGTATGACATTTATTCCTTATTAAACTAGTTTATATCACAATGAAATCTAAGGAGAAGCTTGTATTCTGCTATGTTTTGTTCTAATTTCTTGTTGAAGTTAGGGAGATTAGTTTGTTTATGTACTTACCAATTTTTCTAATAACAACAACCCTACATGCGATCTCATACTCCTTGCACGCTCCATGATTTTCCTATTCATCCTTTCTGACACACTATTTTCTTGTGGTGTTCCCAGAACTATTTTCTCTCTACAAATCCCATGATATGAACAATAATCATCAAAATCCTTGATGCAATATTCACCTCCATTATCTGATCTAAGACACTTCAACCTTTTTCCCATCTCATTCTCAACCAAAGATTTCCATTTATTAAAAGTCTAAAAAACATCATATTTTTGTCGAATGCAATAAACCCAAGTTTTTCTAGTTGCATCATCAATAAAAGTAACATAATAATGATAGCCACCAAGAGATGATACCTAAGTTTGTCCCAATACATATGTATGCACAAGATCTAAAATTTCACTCTTATTTTGTTTTCCAACTCTGAGAAATCTAACTCTCTTCTATTTTCCCTAAACACAATGCTCACAGAAATTCAAATCAATTATTTTAAGATCTGGTGACAAATTCCTTTTTTGAAGAATCTGCATCCCTTTCTCACTCATGTTTCCAAGCCAGTGATGCCAAAATTGTTGGAGTTACTTCACACACACCTAGGATTTATTTTTCCTAAGGGTTTTCCTCATTTATTAGTAATTATTCAGTCTCCTATATTTTAGGAAGAATATTCCTCTAGGGAGAATATTATTTTCAGTTTTCACTTCAATTTGATCAGTTGAGGGGAGTCTAGATGCTACATTGGTATTGTCACCATGCAACATTGGGATCATCACCAATTAATGTGAATTGTCCTTGGGATCATCACTAGACTATCACATTACCCATGATTTCTTTATCTTCTCCTCACTTCATTATGTTTCAGTCAATTAACTGAAGACTAATAGACTAGTTAACTCTGCTAGGTGGAATTCCATTCCCGTAACTACTCGGGAGACTAGACTAGGTGGCATTTTACTCCCATAATTTTTGGTGTGTGTCCAGATCACTCTAGACCACCACTATGGCGCATTGGATCCTCCTCCAGTGTGCATTGGTTGAGTTATAAAGAGTACATCATGTGTAAATTATCCATTACTCATTTAGTTAATGAGAATTCTTCCATTCTTTCTCTCTTGCTTCTTCTTTCTCAATTTATCTATGCAAATGTGTTTGTTATTTTATATCTAGATATATTTTTTTCATGTTCAAAACATTTACATGGTATTGGATCTGATAGACTTCTAAGCAAAAGACACACCGAATTATTTTTGTAGGTACCAAATATTGAAGACAACGGAAAAATGGAATTCCCAAAAGAATTCATTCTTACACCTTACAATTACTTTGCATGGAAGGAGAGGATAATCATGCATCTTTGAAGCAGAGGATTTTATAGGTTAACCATAAACAGAATTAACATCAGCCATAGAAAAATCCAAGTATCTAAATTGAATGGATGAAGCATTCAAAACAATTTGCAGTCTCATTTCTCCCGATCTCCTTTTTCACATATCTTCTTGTAAAACCCCCAATGAAGCTAGGATCACCATGGAAGGGATCTTTTGAAAACAGGATGATACGAGGGGACACATGCTCGAGGTGGAATTTCTCACATTGGATCCAAAAATCTTCGACAATCTCCAATATTTCTTTACAAAATATAAGGATTTACTATCGCAACTCAAGGATTGCGGGGTTGATAAATCTAAGGAGGAGAAACAAATGGTTCTCACCATTCTCTCCAAACTTGGTCTTGAATTCTCAGTGTTTGTATCCACATTCCATTCATTTAGATTCACCTCTAGAGCCACCTAGAATATGCCTTCTCTTGAGGAATTTATCGAATCTCTTACACAAGAGAAAACCGAGCTCATCAACATGGGAAAAATCAAAATCCCAAAGGTGCATGCACTTACTGTGAAAGATGGAAGCAATCATCAATATCATAAATATAAATATAAATACCAAAGGAAAAATCATGCAAATACGAAGAAGGAAGGGTACTCAAAACCCTTCAACGTTGCCTCTGGATCCAAAGGTGGAAAGGGAAGAAAAGGAGAGAAATGCACATATTTCCAAAAATGATTCCATCCAGAATATGCATGTATGCTGAAACAAATAGATCTAATGATTCAAATACTTCAGAAAAACAACCTTAGATATCACATCCTCAAGGGTTCCAAGAAGACGAAGTGAGAAGATCATAATCCCAAGAAAGGCAATTCTAGCCATGCCTTGATTGCCATCAAATCCTCTCTTGATGCTTGGATCATAGATTCAGGAGAATCGCATCACATGGCTTCTACAGAAGCAATATATTCTTCATTGGATGCATGAAAAGGTCCTCCTATTCTGATGGGGGACAACTCTCCAATCGAGGTCGCTAGAAAAGGAAGGATTGAACTCACCAACGCAAGCTTGGAGAATGTGCTTCGCGTTCCCAAACTTTTCGTCAATATTCTCTTCATGTATCCGATGAAAAATTCTAACACCAAAAAGAAATTCATATTCACACCTGATGTAGTGGACATCTATGACATGCAAAACAATTCCATGGTTTCTACCAGTGAGGTAAATCATCAATCTAGGCTTTACTTATTTTCTGAATTTATTGAACCAGATTGTGCTTTACTACTTACCCATGTTGATGAAAGCAGTAGGATATGGCACGAAAGGTTCAAGAATTTAAATTATATATATATATGCAACAACTTATCAAGAAAGGATTGGTTGATGGTCTACCAAACATACATTTCTCCAAAGGAATCTATGAGGGATGTGTTCTTGGAAAACACCCTCAAGAGAAATTCGACAAAGGAAATACTCAGAGAGCTTCCTCTCCTTTAGATCTGATCCATAGTGACCTCATGGGCCCTTTTTGACATCCATCAATCAAAAAAGCAAGGTATGTGCTCATTTTTGTTGATGATTTCTAACGCTTCACATGGATTTTCTTTCTCAGGAAACAATCAGAGGTCTTTCAACACCTCAAATATTTCAAAGCTTTGGTTGAGACACAGTTAGGAAAGAAAATCAAAGTTCTACGAAATGATAATGGGGGAGAGTATGTAAACTATGAGATATAGATTTTTTTTCATGAGGCAGGGATTCAATTGTAGCACACAGCTCCCTATACTATGCAGCAAAATAAAGTTGTTGAGCGGAAAAATATATCTCTAAAAGAGATGGCATCTTGCATGCTACATGCAAAGTCACTTCCAAAGAGATTATGGGATGAAGCACTTAATTGTGCAACCTACATCCAAAATAGATATCCCCATATATTTTTCAAGGATAAGACCCCCTACGAGGCTTGGAGCGGCCTCAAACCGAAAGTGACCCTCTTTCATAGTTATGGTTCATATGCATGGGCCCAAATTCCCTCTGAAAAGTTGAAGGCACTTGATCCACAGAGAACAAAGTGTATCTTTGTTGGATACCTTGATGGTGTGAAGGGATATAGACTTATTGATATTTCCTTGGACAACTCATCATTGAGAAAAATTTCCAATTAGAGGAAAGTGTCTCGCATGTACCTCAACAGTCGCATGTAGACACCTCTATTCTTCCACTTATCTGAGAAGATGAGCATGCACATGCCGACTCTTCTTCAGATGAGAGTTTTGATTCAAAGGATTTATATGATCTAGATACAGAGTCAGTATAATCAGATGTAGAGTCATTGCATTTAGATGTAGATGTAGGTCCAGAGTCGAGGCCCAAGTGGGCCCAAACTACTCTTCAAGATGTAGGGGATCTTGTTGGGGATCTAGTTGATACTAGGAGGACTCGATATGATTTCAAGGAGCCTCCTCTTGCACTCACTACCACTGAACCATTTCCACCCAGGCATATTTTCTTGGTTCAGTATTCATATCCACAGTCTTATGGTGAGGCTGCTGGAAATCCCTTTTGGGAATCTTCCATGCAGGAGGATTACAACTCCCTCCTCAAGAACCAGAATTGGGATTTGGTTCCCCTTCCTTCTGGAAGGAAAATTTTCAAGTGCATATGGGTCTACAGGACCAAGAGCACAGTGGATGGACAGATTAGCAGATACAAATCCAAGCTTGTTGCCAAATGCTTTCAACAGGTGCATGGCATTGACTATGATGAGACCTTCACTCCAATAACGAAGATGGATTCCATATGGTTGGCACTTTCCATTGCAGCATCCAAGGGATGGGAGTTCCATCAGATGGACGTGAAAAATGCATTTCTTCATGGTTATCTCTATGAGGAGATCTATATGAAGCAACCCCAAAGATTTATGCAGGATTCATATTTGGTCTGTCAACTAAAGAAGTCTCTTTATCGCCCCAAGCAGGCTTTGAGGGCATGGTATGAAAATATGGACTCCTACCTGCTATCATAGAACTTTGTACATTGTAAGTCATACCTGAATGTTTACATGCTTAGGATGGCTAACTCACTTCTACTCCTAGTTCTGTATGTTGATTATTTTTTGATCACTGGTTGCTCGACTTCAGCTATTGTTGCAATCGAGAGGATTCTTCATGACAGGTTCTTGATGACGGACATGGGTCCACTACACTTCTTCCTTGGACTCAAGATCAGTCAGGATGCATCAGGCATCAAACTGTCTCAGGCCAAGTATGCACAAGATCTCCTTGAGAGATTTCAAATGGCAGTCTACAAGTCATCTTCAACTCCTTTCCTATCATGAGTCAAACTTGAGGATCACAGGAACACTTCACTGGTTGACAACAAACTATACAGACATCTAGTGGACAGATTTTTGTATCTCATGCACTCTAGACCAGACATCTCCTATGTAGTTGGTGCAGTTTCTAGGTTCATGCAGGAACCGCATGAACTACATTGGAAGGCTGCAAAGTGTATCCTTCGATACGTACAAGGGACCATCACCTTTGGGATTCACTATGCAACAAACTCTACATTGGACCTCATCGGGTTCATTGATTCTGACTAGGCTGGTGATAACACTGATCGCAAGTCCACATCTAGTTACTTACTTACTCTTGATTTTGGGCCTATTTGTTGGTCAAGAAAGAAGCAGGTTGTTATTGCTCTATCTTTAGCCGAGGAAGAGTATAGAGGGGTAGTTAACATAAAAATTCAGGCTATGTGGCTACAACATTTTATCACTGAGTTGGGCATTCATTTTCATCGGTCAATCATCATCTGGTGTGACAACCAAAGCACTCTGAAGTTCTATAGAGATCCATTTCATAGGTCATGGATGAAGCACATCGAGATCCACATGCACTACATCTGGGACTTAGTACACGAGGGGATCATCGAAATACAATTATGTCCTTCAGTAGAATATACTGCATACATCTACACCAAGGCCTTCACTGAGCATAAATTCCATTCTCTGTGAAGTCATCTTGGAGTGAAGGACACAGTTTCCTAGCAACTGTTAGTTCTTCTTTTTACATACATTGTATCTTGAGGGGGGGGTTTCCCATGAGGTTTTTCCTCTTTCCTCACTTTATTTCAGTGTATCTTTTGTATTTGGGTACCTAACATGGCCTCGTTGTCGGAACCCATTCTTTATTTTCACCATAGTGATGTTCAGGGGGGGTGTTGGAGTTACTTCACACACACCTAGGATTTATTTTTCCTAAGGTTTTTCCTCGTTTATTAGTCATTATTCGGTCTCCTCTATTTTAGGAAGTATATTCTTCTAGGGAGTATATTCTCTTTAGTTTTCACTTTAGTTTGATCAATTGAGTAGAGTCTAGATGCTACATTGGTATTGTCACCATGAAACATTAGGAGGATTTTCCTTGGGATAATCACTAGACTAACACATTACCTAATATTCCCTGATATCCTCCTCACTTCACTATGTTTCAGTCAGTTAACTGAAGACTGATATACTAGTTAACTCATCTAGGTGGCAGTTCACTCCTGTAACTGCCCAAGAGACTAGACTAGGTGGCAGTTTACTCCTGTAACTATGGGTGTGTGTCCAAATCACTCTAGACCACCGCTATGGCACATTAGCTTCCCCTCCAGTGCACATTGGTTGAGTTATGCACATTGGTTTAATTATATAGAGTATATCATGTGTAAATTATTCATTATTCATTCGGTTAATGGGAATTCTTCCATTCTTTCTCTCTTGCTTATTCTTTCTCAATTTCGCTTTGCAAATGTGTGTGTTATGTTCTAGCTAGATCCATTCTGTGCAGGTTCAACACATTTACAAAATTGTTGTATTCACTCATGTAGAAGCTAAAGAGATAGAAGAATCAGTATTACCAGTACATAAATACAATGTACCTACCTTCTCTCCTCTTTCTATCACAAGTGATCCTTTGTGACCTTCCATGTCTTATCTGTAAATATGGATATACAACATTCACTTTCCAACTACCCTATTGAAATTATATTTTTCCTTCGATCTGGAACATGTCTTACCTCTTTCAACAACCATTGGTTTCCATTCTTTTTCTTTATTTGTACCTTTCCCATTCCAACAATTTTTCATGGTGCATCATCACCCAAATGAACCTGTCCAAAATCACCTTGAACATAATATAGAAAATGTTTCCTATGGGGTGTGGAATGAAATTAGGCCCTTGAATCTACTACCCAATACATAGAAATATTATCTACAGAAAGAATCAAAGCATCTCGTAATACATCAACTATTACATTTGTGTCCTGATTTTTCTCATGTTGTCCATCTCTTTGTTTCTTTGGAGCTTTGCAGTATTTCCTCATATGTACTTTCTTCCCACAATTCCAACACTCTATTTTTCCTATTCTATATTTGGATCTTACCTTCCTAGAATTCTCACAGTTCCTCGAGCCCTTTCCTCTATCTTTTTGTCTTCACATGTTCTCTATGTTTAACGCATTACCTGCTATCTCACCCGTGGTTTTTCATCAAATTTCCTTGCTAAGGATAACACCAACAACATCATCAATGTTTAGAGTGTTTGAACCAAAGATAGAGTTACTTACATCCATGAGAAGGCCATTCCACCTTTCTGGCAATGAGCACAACCATCATCAAAGTCCACTTTTAAAAAACTTAGCTGATTAATAACCGTATTCAATTCATTTAAATGATATTCAACTAACACACCTTATGACATCTTCATATTAAATAATTTCTTCATTAGAAATACCTTATTGGACACTAAGAGTTTTTAATATAGTTTAGCCAATGCATCCATCAGTTCCTTTGTTGTCTTTTCTTTTTAAATATTGAAAGGCACCGATGCTTCTAGGCTCAACCATATCACTCCTAGCGTCTTTCTGTCAAAAATCTCCCATTCTTCATCCTTCATGGTCGTTGGATTTTGTTCTATTCTGACCAATGGTAGGAATATATCCTTCTTATAAAAATAATCTTCCATCTGCATCTTCCATAATGGGTAGTTTTGGCCATTAAATTTCTCGACCCTAAACTTTCCAGCTTCTACCATTGCTCCCACTCGAACCAAGAACCCTTGTTTCATGCATGTTACCTTTCAATCTGATAGCATTTGTTAGAAAATAGGATCACAGAGCAATAAAATAAGAAAAATGCAGAAATAAAACGCAAAAGATACACAATACAATAGAGGCACAGATATATGTGGTTCACCCAGTGTGGTCTATGTCCACCAGAGAAATTTCCAAGTCCTTCCTTTTTATTATCAGGAAAAATGAAGGGATACAACCTACATCACGCCCATTGTAACTTCCTCTTCTTTCTCTCACATTCTCCTCTCTTAGAATACAATATTCACACACATACACAGCTGCAATACAATTCCCTCATAAAAGAGGGTTTCCTTCTAGGGGGGAAATACCTAAAATAATTTCTACCGTCATACCTTATAATGAACGTTCCAAATTGACTACAAAATTAAAATATTTTATAAGGAAATTTATCCCAAAATTTTTCTTCAAGGGCGTTTCCCACGAATCCCCCACCAGGGGGGCATACAAAAATTATTGTCGCAGCCCCATGGACCCCCCTGGTGACAGTTGTGGGGGGGAAATCCATCCCACAACCCCCATTAGAGAATGTGGTCCAAGCACAACTGAAACAAACCTCTGAATCAAGAATATAATCAGGCTCCACAACCAACAATCTCCCACTTGGAGATTGATCACAAAAACTCCATTGTTGTAGCCTATGTAACCAAATCACGTCTTAACTAGCCATTGCAACAACAACATACTATGCCCATTGTTGAAAGTGAAACAAAATTTTGTAGTTTTGAAATCCAACTTATTGTTGTTCCACCTACAGTGAAAACATGCCATGTGGTGCTCCTCCTGCTATCTTTATCACTTGCCATATCTGAATCAACATATCCTTGTAGAACAATGTTTCAACCTCCAAAACATAATGCATGAGTAGCAGTGCCTCTCAAATACCTGAGACTCCACTTTACTTCCTCCGAATGTTCTTGACATGGATTTTTCATATACCTACTCACAACTCCCATTGCATGTACAATATCTGGTAATGTGAAAACCATTGCATACATCAAGCTACCAACAGTTGATGAATAAGGGACCCTGGACATGTATTTTGTCTCCTCCTGTGTCTTGGGACACATTTCCTTAGTTAATTTGAAATGGATGGCTAAAGGTGTACTAACTAGTTTTTCATTCTGCATTCTAAACCTCTCCAACACATTCTCTATGTACTCACCCTGAGACAATGTTAATTTGTGATTTTTCTTGTCTCTTGTTATTCTCATACCAAGGATTTTCTTTGCAGCACCAAAATACTTCATCACAAATGAATTAGCTAATTTCTTCTTGAGAACATTTATATCATGCATATTAGACCCTAAAACAAGAATTTCATCTACATACAATAGAAAGATAATAGAGTTCCCATTTTCTATCCTTTTAAAATAAACATAGTGATCATAATGCCATCTACTATAACCTTATTATGTCATAAACCTATCAAATTTCAAATAACAGTGCCTTGGATATTTCTTTAGGCCATACAATCTCTTCTTCAACTTGCATACCAAATTCTCCTTTCCTTTTACCTCATACCCATGTGGTTGTTGCATATAAATCTCTTCCTCCAAATCCCCATGGAGAAAACTTATTTTTACATCTAACTGTTCAAGATGCAAATATTCTACTTCCAAGAGACTTAAAATAGTCCTAATTGAATTCATCTAAACAACATGAGAAAATATTTCATCAAAATCTATACATTTCTTTTGTTCAAACCCCTTTACAACAAGTATATCCTTGTACCATTTTTTCCTCCATCTTCTTCCTTCAACCTGTGAACCCATTTATTTTGCAATGCTCTTTTTCCTGCAGGAAACTGTACCAAGTCCCAAGTCTGGTTATTTACCAGGGAATCCATTTCCTCTTTCATGCCTTTCTCCCACTTCTTTTTAGTGTCTACTTGCATTGCATCTTCATAACATTCTGGTTCACCCTAATCGATCAATAATAAATAATACAATGAAGGAGGGTATGATTTATGGGGTCTACTTAACTTGGTAGATATTCTAACAACACTTGCAGTAGTTTGAGGTATTTGTTGCTCCTGTTGTTGTACATTTTTATTTTTTGGTACCTTTGGAATTTATTTTTTAATGATCTCATCAAGCATTGTGTATTCTGGTTTTTCTTTTTCATGTCTCTTTCCCTACAATTGATCTTTGTAAATGATCTTCTCATTAAATATGACATCTCTAATGCTAATGATTTTGTGATTTTCATAATCCCATAAGTGATAACCAAAATCATTAACATTATATCCAATAAAGGTACACTTCTTGGATTTTTCCTTAAGATATGTTCTATTTTCTTTATAAATATTGACAAATGTTTCATAACCAAAAGTCTTCAGAAATGAATAGTTTACCTTTTTACCTGTACATGCCTCCTCTGGAATCACACCATCCAAAGAAATTGAAGGTCCATTGTTTATCAAGTAAACAACAGTATCTACAACATCTGCCCAAAATTGTAAGGGCAACCCTGCATGCAATCTCATACTCCTTGCACGCTCCATGATTGTCATGTTCATCCTTTCTGACACACCATTTTATTGTGGTGTTCCTCGAACTTTTTTATCTCTACAAATCCCATGGTATGAATAGTAATTATCAAACTCCTTGCTGCAATATTCACCTCCATTGTTTTATCTGAGACACTTCAAACTTTTTCCTATCTCATTCTCAACCAAAGCTGTCCATTTCTTAAAAGTATCAAAAACATCATATTTTCATCAAATGCAATAAACCCATTTTTTTCTAGTTGAATCATCAATAAAAGTAACATAATAATGAGAGCCACAAAGAGATGATACCATAGTTGGTTCCCATGCATCTATATTCACAAGCTCTAACCTTTCTTTTCTTTTCTTTTTCAACTCTGAGAAATCCGACTCTCTTTTGTTTTCCATAAACAAAGTGCTCACAGAATTTCAAATCAATTTGTTTAAGATATGGCAACAAATTCCTTTTGTGAAGCATCTGCATCCCCTTCTCACTCATGTTTCCAAGCCTATGATTCCAAAGTTTTTTATCCACTCCTGTAGAAGCTAAAGATATAGAAGAATCAATATTACCAGTACATAAATACAATGTACCTACCTTATCTCCTTTTGTTATCACCAGTGATCCTTTGGTGAACTTCCATGCCTTATTTGTAAATATGGATATACATCCTTCACTTTCCAACTACCATGTTGAAATTATATTTTTCCTTAGATGTGGAACATGTCTTACCTCTTTCAACAACCATTGGTTTCCATTATTTTCCTTTATTTGTACCTTTCCCATTCCAAAAATTTTGCATGGTGCATCATCACCCAAATGAACCTGTCCAAACTCACCTTGAACATAATATAGAAAATGTTTCCTATGGGGTGTGGCATGAAATGAATCCCTTTAATATACTACCAAAGACACAAAAATATTATCTACAAAAAGAATCAAAGCATCTTGTAGCACATCACCTATTACATTTGCTTCCTGATTTTTCTCTTGCTATCCATCTCTTTGTTTCTTTGGAGCTATGCAACCTTTCTTTAGATGTCTTTTCTTCCCTCAATTCCAACACTCTATTTTTCCTAGTCTGGATTTGGATCTTCCCTTCCTAGAATTCTCATAGTTCCCTGAGACCTTTCCTCTATCCTTTTGGCTTACCCTATTCTCCATGTTTAACGCATTACCTGATGTCTCACCTGTGATTTTTCATCACATTTACTCACTAAGGATAACACCAACAACATCATAAAATTTAAGAGTGTTTGAACCAGAGACAGAGTTACATATAGCCATGACCAAGCCATTCCAACTTCTTGGCAATGAGCACATGATTAGAAAATCCCTGACCTCATCATAAAATTCCACTTTTACATAACTTAGTTGATTAGTAATTGTGTTAAGTTCATTTAAATGATATGAAACAAACCCACCTTCTGAAATATTCATATTAAATAATCACTTCATTAGAAATACCTTATTGGATGCCGAGGGTTTTCATACAGTTTAGCCAATGCATCCATCAGTGCCTTTGTTTTATTTTATTTTGAAATATTGAAATCCACTGACATTGTCGGGATCAACCGTATTGTTCCTAACACCTTTCTGTCAAGAACCTCCCATTCTTCATCCTTCATGGTCATCGACTTCTTTTCTATTTCACCCAATGGTAGGAATATATCCTCTTGATATAAATAATCTTCCATCTACATCTTCCATAACTGGTAGTTTTGGCCGTTAAATTTCTTCACCCTAAACTTTCCATCTTCCGCCATTTCTCCCACTCGAACCAAGAACCATATTTTCCTGCGAGTTACCTTCTGCTCTAATCCAGGTGGATATCGGTGGCCACCCACATTTTCCGACTGGCTCAAAACAGTTTTCTGGCAATTTTGGCAATTTACTAGTTTTAGCAATTTTTAACTTTCGGGGCCATTTTGAGGGCCCAAATGAAGGTTTTTCAAGATCGAGGTCCTCAATGATATCCAAAGGCATGATTGAGCCCCCAAAATAAATCTCCTCGACAATACCTTTCCAACAAGCTATCACACGGCTAAAACAAAGATCGTATGCAAAAGTTACGAACCCAGGAAGTTGATGTACTCACTTACCCAAACGGGCCCCACGTGACTTTTGGCACTTCATCTCCTAGGGTTAGGTTTTTGGATGTCTAGGGTTTTTGGAATTCCAGTTTATTGTAAAAAGGCCTTCAGAGCCTCATTGTAACCATCTTCTTGCAAATGCGAGTAGCCGTCACATCTCTTCTTAGAGATAAGCTACCACCATTCTAGCGAGTCTTTCACTCTGTATTTTTACAGTCTCTATACATTTCTTTCATTAATAGAAATTGTGTATTACTATATATCTGCATTTATGGTTGCATCTATGATACATTTATGTTATCTTATTGAATATCTGCGATATCTCTGTCCATTTCTTTATTATATCTTCGCTCGCATTTCATGCCGAAAATAATCCGGATCATGCTCTGATACCAATTGTTAGAAAAACAGGATCACATAGCAATAAAATAATTCAAATGTGGAAATAAAACAAAGAATATACATAATACAATAGAGACACAGATATACATGGTTTACCTAGTGTGGGCTACGTCCACTAGAGAAATTTTCAGGTCCTTCCTTTTTATTATCTAGAAAAATGAAGGGATACAACCTACAACATGCCTGTTGTAACTTCCTCTTCTTTTTCTCACAGTCTCCTCTCTCATAATACAATATTAACACACATACATAACCACAATACAATTCCATTCTAAAAGGGGTTTTCCTTCTAGGGAAAAAATCCATAAAATAACTTCTATCGTCAAATCTATGACCTTATAATGAACAATCCAGATTGACTACAAAATTGCAATATTTTACAAGGAAAATTTTCCCAAAATTTCACTTCGGGGGTGCTGCCCCTGAATCCCCCATCATGGAGGGTCCTAAAACAAATTTTGTACCCCCCCTGGTGATATTTTTGGGGGGGAAAGGCCCCCCACATTCCCTGTTAGGGAATGGGGTCCAAGCACAGCTGAAACAAATCTCTGAATCAAGAAGATAATCAAGTTCCAGAACCAACAACGTTCTACTTGTGTGATTGTCTAGTATCTTGGTTGAGCAAGAAACAATCTTCTGTATCATTGTCCACAAAAAAATAGAGTATATTGCAGCAACAACATGATGTACATAGGGTCTCTCGTTGAAGCAAACTTTTTAGGACATACAGGTGGAATATGATGAGCCTATTCCGATATTATGTGATGATACCAATGCTATAAGTATATCTAAGAATGCAATGATGCATTCCAAGATGAAACATATTCTGATCAAGTTTCACTTTCTACAGGAACAATTTACAAAGAATAACATCAAGGTAGAGTATGTTGGGAGAAAATAATAGATTGCAGATATCTTCACCAAACCTCTTACGAGGCAGAATTTTTAGTATTTTCGACATAAACTAGGAGTAGGTTTAGCCCCACAATGATGTACATGGTAGTTGGTACAGTAAGACAAGGGGAGAGCAGAAGTAATCATGAAAGACTTGAATTATTTTTTAATTATTTTTATCAGAGATGTACACTAGGAATCACCATGAAGAGAAACATTAGTATTTCAACAATTGGTATCAAAGCATGGATTTCAAAGGGGGAGAGATAGGGGGAGAATCCCCAAGGAGAAGTCACCCTTTTCCATTGATGTCAAAGAAGGGAGAGAAAAACAGAGGCATGGAAAAAAATAAAAGAGGCATGAAGACATGGGGAGCCAACATGAGCATGAGATTTCCATGTCTAAGTATTGTGTCTAAGTGTTGCCATCAATGTCAAAGGGGGAGATTGTTGAAAGTTTGATTTTTGAAATATTGGTTGTCATTGATGTCAAGCCTTTAACAAGAAGTTAACAAGTTGCATGTCAAGTTAAAGTAACTGTAAATTTTTTTAACAAGTTGCATGTGAGGTGTATGTCATCATGAGATTGTAAATAGAATTTAACAATTTGCATGTTAGTTGCATGTTAAAGTAACTATAAACAGAAGTTAACAAGTTTCATGTGAGTTTCATGTCATCATGAGATTTTAAACTAAAGTTAACAAGATACATGTCAGTTGCATGTTAAAGTAACTGTAAACAAAAGCTAACAAGTTGCATGTGAGTTGCATGTCATCATGAGATCCTCATTAAAACACAGAGAAGAGTCAATTGAATATCACTTATGAGAATACAGGTTGGAGATATGAGGTAGTGAGAGGAAGCCAGGGAAGTCCAATGAAGGAAGAAGTTTGTAGGAGCCGAGCATACAAAGAAGAAGCTACAAACATAGGTTATTTAAGTAAATCCATGGCTTTCAGGAGGAAAAGTGTGTACATCCATGGGATGTAGTGAGGAAAAGTGTGGATACCCACAAGTAGACAATGTATAGGGTTGAATAACTATGAGGAAAAATTGTTGAAGATCAAGGATCTAAAAGCTAGGTCAGCTATAGTTTCAAGGTATGTCTTCCTATGTGTGTTAGGATGAGTATTCTGAAGAAATCAGGAACAGGTATGTCTTAGTGATTCATAAGAATTTGATTTGGATAACTCTCTTTTGAATCATGGTATGAGGTATGTGTGGTTGCAGTCTTGAGGAGATATTGATATCAGTAGAAGCAACAGAAGTATCAGAAACAATAGCATCAACAAGTTATCAGTGACATAGGTAGTTATAGATTGGTCTGCATTTGTATTTTAGGGTAGTTGGACAGGGAAAGGAAAGGGGGTTGTAGTCTCCTTTTGATTGGAGATGGTTAAATTAGGGAGTTGGAGCTTCCTTTAGGTTGAATCATGTAACTAGGGGGTTGGAGCCTCCTTCCATTTGTAGCTGGAGAAATAGGAAGTTGGTGCTTCCAATGAATGTACTCTTTGATAAATAATAAGATAATTCCTTGGTTTTCTCCCTCATTAGGTTTCCACGTAAAATTCTGATGCACTTTGTTTATTGATGTTTATGCATTGAATTATGGTGTTGATGATATATTGAATGTTCATGATATTTATTGGAGGTTTTATATTGTGATTAAAAGTACTAATTGTGCTCATACTAATTCAACCCCCCTTTCAGTATTCCAACAAATGAAGGTCATGAGCATAATTTATTAGAGGGAAATGCCAACACAACATTCAAGATAGCCTTAGAATGCACATCATTCATCTATATTATAAGTTGGATTGTACTAATATAGTTTCACATATAGTACATAGTACCTCATCAAAGAAGCACATCCCTGGATTGATAAATTAAAGTCAAGTGGAGGACTCCAATGATCATGATGTAATTCTTTGGATCATAACCAAGACACTTATAGTACCATCCTTGGTTCTAAAGTTTATCTACACATTCTTTTGTAATACTTAATATATTCCATTATATTTAATATTGTCTCATCATAATATTGTGTAGTTGAAACCCTTGTGGTGGCTATAATATCTAGGTTAGCTCATCTAGTATCCACCACGACTTACTCAATGGTTTCAATAAGAGTATGCTTGTGAACAATATTCTTTTTGTGTGGGTTTTTTTTTTTATTCCCTTGCTCTTATTTTTGAATTTGAAAATTTCCATAACCATGGAGGGGTCTTCATCATTGTAACTATCAATTATAATTATGACTAATTATTTTAATCATGGTGTTGTTGTTGTGGAGCCATTTTCCTATCCAATGAGTTTCAAGAAGACTCTATTTGACCCCCTCCTTTGATATTTATGTTCAACTATGATTCTATTTGTTGTCTAATTCTTGAGCCTGATCCTTCCATTTGGTGACCCAATGTAGTATCTTTGTTCACCATGGTATCTAATTCAATAACTCCTTTCAATTTTGCAACCACTCTTCTCTTTTAGTGTTGTAGATTTCAGGCCTTCTATTTGAATCATTGTTGTTTTTTCTACCTATATAGGTGACTATCCTAAATTAATATCATCCATTTATTGCTCTTAAATGGGTTTTGGAAGAGATATGAGAAATTTTTTGATCTAGGTGGATACTGGCAGCCACCCACTTGTTCCATTAATTTAGAATGGTTCCACATCTTGGTGGTTTTTCTACAGTTTTTTGGGTCCCAAACTTCCAGGGCCATTTTGAGGCACTAAACAACTTTTTTTCACGTGAAAACACCCAATATGTAGGTGAAGGTAGAAGTGGGGCCATTATGAATGTGTACTTCTCAATTAGACCTTTCCAACAGGCTACTGATCACCCCAAATGGAGATTGTATGCAAAATTTACACCTCTGGGAATTTGATGTATTAGCTAACCACATCAAGGCCCACAAACCTTTTGGCATTTCATCTTTTGGGGTTAGGATTTTGGATGTTTAGGGTTTTCTCATTGATTTTTTTATGTTAAAAGGCCTTTTTGGCCTCTTTTGTAATCATCTTCTTACAAACGAGTGTTTTTTACACATCTCTCTCTTCAAGGATAAGCTACCACCATTCTAGCTAGTTTGTGTGCTTTTCATTTTATAGTCTTTCGTATTCCAAACAATGATTAATAGAATCTAAGTTTAAATGTATTATTGTGTTTTTTTCAATATCTCTATGTGTTTCCTTGTTATATCTCTTCCTTCATGTTGTTCTCGATATAATCCATATCAATGGTATCTGCACAATCTGCTCTTTGTTTTTTCTATGTGCATGTCCTCGATGAAGTCGGGATATTGAGAGTTGGGTCTTGAACTGGTTGATCTTGGGGAAGAATACACCCTCCATCCCAAGCAACCTCCTATGGTAGGAGAAAAGAGAGACGACTAAGTAGGAGAGCCTATCAAATAGTTTCTCGAGGAATCCCTCATCCAACAAAGGACTGAGATGATGGATAATTTCTCACAAATCCTTTGATGGTATCACATTGGTCTCAACAATGTCATTTCAATTCTAGAGAAATATTGAAGAGTGCTTACATTCAAGCAAGTGTGTTTCACTTTAAGCAAGTGTGTTTCAATTGAGTCAGTGAGGTCTAGTCTGCAACTTATGTTTAATTCTTAGAGTTTGTTTCTTAATATTGGATACCAATAGGTATTCAGTGTCAAATAAGAAATCATTTCCTGCATATATTGTGCATGATAAATATGAAATAAAGGGTGTACCCATGGTGTTGGCCCTTGGTTATGGAAATAAGTGAAGAAAAAGGAAGAGAAGGCAAAATGAGAACTTCACGGAAGACATAGTAACTGTTACTGGGCCGAGAAAGCAAGTTGTTGGATGACGAGATCAATGATGACAGGTAAGAAAGAAAAAAGGATCTTGGACAACTCAAAAAGCAGAAATATCCATCGTTAGATGCTTTAGAGAACTGCGCGAGAAGGAAGGAAAGATAGGATGGAAAAGCCCTGAAAACGCAGTTCAAGTTGACCTAGGGTTTTAGACACCTAGGGTTTTGGTATCTAGGGTTTTTGACACCTAGGTTTCGGCCTAAGGATGTCGATGAGTGATTGTAATGTATAAATAAGAACCTATGTGAGGGAAGAGGGTTGGTTCGAGTTCGTTGGACCTAGTTTTATTGTTTTGACATGAGTGATTATTATTGTGAGAGAGAGAAGAGCTGAGTACGAGAGCCTTCTGGTATTGTAAGATCTTCAGTTGGGTGCGAAGATCAACCCTGCACCTGGGTGCGCAGGGAGGGGAGAGATAGAGAGAAGAAGAGAGAAGATCTCCTGGCTAAGAGTGCATATCAGAACTATATGTTTTCATCTTAATATATCATAAAGCACAATTCTGTGGATGTATCCCTAGAGAAAGGGTGAACCATGTATATCTTGTGTTGTATGCATGATTGGTGTTTTGTTCTTTATTGTCTCTTTACTTCTATTGCATCATTGTGGTAGATATGATAGATGTGTGGAATAGACCTAAGCTGATAAGTGATATATGCATGATGTACTGTTATAGTATTAGATCCACTTGATATTTCCCTTGGTTGTAGACATCTTTGTCCTGCAACCCCCCCATAGCTTCTTCGGCTGAGAGTGCATCTGCTTCGCATGTGTAGCTGAAAGGGCCAATAGTTAGAGCTTGTTGGTGCACTCTTGGAGTTGAACCCTGGGTCTGCCCCTATGCCAACAAATGGTTCTGTTGCCGGGACAAGAAGCTTCGTGAGGGAATGTCAAGGTGGTTTCCATCAAAGACAGAGATTCAGAAGTGGATAGAGGATCAAGAAAAACACTTCACTGAAGCCCAAAACAAGAACCCTAATCTTAGTACAGAGGATTAGTTGGAGAGATATATCTTTACTAATATACACGAGATTTACTTTGGAGGAATTCATCAGGAGTTATATGAGTGGTTAGCTAGGTTAGTTGATACCCAGTTTGAGATCAGATCTAGACCTCCTATAGTTTGGACATCGATGTTGATCAAGAAGGTCAAGAGAGTTGATAAAGTCATATCATGAGCAGTAGATCACTGGTTTGATAGCACCATTGGAGGGTTCATCACAGAGTTTGTTGTTGACAGAGTAGAGTCATACAGCCAAGCTGAGAGATATTTCTTCAAGGGACCTAGATGAAATTTTTTACATTTTCTGAAATTAAGGATCAAGATGTTATTGCATGAGAATAACGTTTTGAAGATACAGTAGATTGGTCGGATTTGAAAAAGATAATGTTCAAGAATTAGGACAGTGATAGTGACACAGAGGCTAGACATACGCGCAGAGGAAGAGAGTTCAGAGAAGTTCATCTTGTGAACTTATTCAAGCACAACTATGAGGATGAGGGTTTCTACATTGGAGAAGAGGAAGACCTAACGAATGAAGAGAATTCAGAACCCGCTAGGGAAGAGGAAAATGAAGTTGAAGAACCTCGTCGAGACAAGCCAAAAAATTCAGGAACTACGTAAACTACAAAAGTAAGTACTATTATTCCTCCTATTGTATCAACAACATTAAGAAATCAGAGTAACCCAAGTCACCAGAGTGTTTAGAGCACTGTCACTAGTAGTCCACCACATACTCAGACGAGAAACCTAGGAAGATCTATGACAGACGAGATGAGGCTCCCTATCTTTAGGGGAGATGGGTCTGAAGACCTTGATCAACACTGGTTCCTATGTGAAGCCATATGGAATATTAAAAATGTCACCGATGAAGTGGTTAAAAGAAACCAGTTTAATACGACCCTTCGAGATTGCACACTAATATGGTACATGAAGCTTGTCCAAGGACTTGCACAACCTAAGCCGTTGAATGAGATCAATAATGCATTGATTTCAGAATTCAAAAAACCCAAGTCGGAGTCACAACGTATTACAGAGTTGAAAGAGATCAAATAGAAGGTAGTTGAGCCTATCTGGGAATTTGACCAGAGATTTAAGACCTTAACAGGTCGATTGACTTTTCAGATCCCTGATGAGAAGAACAAAGAGTGGTTCATTGTTGCCTTGTTACCACACATCAGAGTTCCTCTAATGCAACAAAATATTTCTTCACATGCCGAGGCGCTGGAGATCTCCATGAAGCTAGAATCATCCCCTATGGGAGAATCCAACTCATGTATGAGTTAGATCTTGATCCAGCTAACTAGCTTGTCCCTGGAGGTTGAAGATATGAAGAAAGACAAGGGGAAAGATAAAAGAGAATACATATGGTGTGTCAGATGCAGATCAGAAGGCCATGAAAAGGAACATTGTCCCCTATTCCATGAATGTTTGGCCTCTAGAGCTCTGATCCTTTTGAAGCAAGTCACTTTACCCTGGTGCGAAGTATGCTGAAATAGACATCGTACTGGTGAGTTCTATTACATGCAAAAATATGTTCAAACACCCACAAATTTGTATTGCAAGTTCTGTAAGTCCATGGGACATGATGATAGAGATTGTAGGGCTTACGATCTCATGCATGAAAGTTCAAGAGATATATACAAAATCCAAGGTGAAGTACAACAAGAAGAAAGCACTACGCAGTATAACTCCCCTGGGAGAGGAAACTTCAATCCTCGTGGTGGATTTAGAGGACGAGGACGAGAAGGAGGTATGGGTTGAGGCCGAGGATATATCATTTGTTATAATTGTCCACATCCAGGACACTTGGCAAGGGACTATCAGAACCCTTGTACTACTTGCAACTATTGCAACTCCTTCGAGCATGTTATTGAAGAATGTCCAACATTGCTAGCTAAGCTTCAGGAGAGACGAGGACCTTAGCAAAACCCGCAAGTGAAACTGATATATGCTAAACCTTGCGGAGAAGACCCTAGGGTCGATGTTATCACTAGAGGAGGCATTGTTACAGGAGAATACAAAATGATCCAAGGAAGGACTATAGATAAGTCAGGAATCAGGAAAGTTGCAGAGAAGACCCAAAATTTTGATGCAAAGAAAGAAAGACAAATATTCGAGGAGGCAAGAAAAGAGTTCAAATCATACCAAGGATCTTCATCGAAAACACGACCAGAAGTGAGAGAATATGCAATGCCTCATGCATTTTATCAGTATGCTTCACCAAGAGAAGGAAAAGAGGTAAGCAAGCTCATGGAATTTCTGTATACTTGTATTAAGTTGATTCAGGATGAGAGCGTTGTACAAGAACTATAGAATTTAATCAGAAAATATGAGCTAGGAAAAATAGACCCCTTACTATATAGGGCAGTACACCAAATCACTAAGAAGAGAAGGAAAAATAAGGAATTATGCTTGAATGCTCAAATAGGTGTATATGATATAGACTATGTGGTCCTCGACTTAGGGTCAGAGGTCAATGTCATGACGAAGCAAACCTGGGCACTAATGGGAAAACCTAAGTTGATCTATTCCCCTATCAAGCTTAGAATGGATAATCAACAAGCTGTAAGCCCCTTTGGTAGACTGGAACATGTCCCTGTGGACATTGATGGAGTAAGAACATTTACAGATTTTGAGGTAATTGAGATAGTTGATGATAGTTGTCCTTACCTTGTGTTGTTAGGAATTGATTGGGATTTCAATAATTCCACTATGGTTGATTTAAAGAAAAGACATATGACTTTTGAAAGAGATGGCCTTAGGGTCATTGCACCCTTAGATCCAAATGAAGTTCAGATATACACAAAGCCCATCAAAGAAGAAGATTGTACATATGAACTGGAAAACATATACAAATTAACAGCCAGACAACAGGATTATATTAATCCTACGGCCAATGGAAACCTAATCTAGAGAAGTGACAACGCATGTTCATTAGACTCATAAGAAGCATTGGAAAAATGGAAAAATAAAATGTATGAAGTATCTACAACAAGATGTGCTAGATTAACCGGAGAAGTTCAATGGATCAGCACAACAGTAAGTAACTTACCCACCTTTGATGGTCTAAATCCTTAGGACTTTGAAGAAAGTGTACCAATGCAACACAGATTGTTGGCAATGGATGAGGTCCTGAAATAAACCCTAACAAGATGGTGGGATACATACAAAAACAACATTACAGTTTGGGTACAATGTCGTACCTTGATGACAACGTGGTTAACAGTACAAGTAGAAGGATGTGAAGTTCAATACATAGGTCAAAGCTGCCCAAAGGACTATGTGAGAAGTTGTGAAGCAGCCTGGAGAAACATCCCTCAAGAGCAGTGGGTGCACAAATTCATTTACACACTGGACACAACACCTATCAACTGGTACCTTCAAGTAGAGTTGCACCTCATCACTACAGATTGGGATGGTATGACTCGGAATTTTGTAACCACATTCTTACTTGAAAGTCAATATCCTTTAGTAGATCAAGCATTGTAGATTGTAAGACATAAAGTATTCGAGGAGGCAACTAACCTCCCTTTAGATAAAGAAGAGGATGAATGGACTGCGCCTCTACATAAAATGCAAGGTTGTTACAACATCAATGTTGATGAAGACAATGATCCAAGAAAGGTGAACATCACCGAAACATAAGGCCAAAGATATGTGGAAGGGCCAAGAGTTGAGTTATCACTCATTGGACAACCAATCAAGATTAAGAAGGTCAATTTGGAACATAACATACACCAAAGCTTGCAAATGTTAGAGATTATTGGGATGCCGCCACCATTGACAAGATTACAGAATTACTGCATGCATATCAAGACTTGTTTCCAACCAAGTTCATTGATATGAAGGTCATTAAAGGGCCTATGGGAGAGATGAGGATCCCTTTGAAACCAAACACAAGACTAGTCAAATAGAGACTCTACATACTAAACCCTAAATATAAGGAGAAATTGAAGATTGAGCTTGACCAAATGCTGGAAGCTGGGATTATAGAGCCTGTGGAGGAATTAGAATGGATTAGCCCTATGGTGGTGCAAAACAAGAAGATAGGAGAGATCAGGATCTATGTAGATCTCAGGAAGTTGAATGATTCCTGTTTAAATGACCCCTTCCCTACGCCATTCACTGACGAAGTGTTAGATAATGTTGGAGGCTAGGAAGTATATTCTTTTACAGATGGATTTTCAGGATACCATCAGATCTAGATTGCTAAGGAAGATCGCCACAAGACCACATTTTCAACAGAATGGGGATCTTATCCATATACAGTAATTCCATTTGGATTGAAGAATGCTCCAACCATCGTTTCTAGGGTGGTGTTCGAAGCATTCAAGGAGTTCTTGCATAAATTTCTAGAAGCATATTTTGATGATTGGATTGTTTTTAGCTTATTGAAAAACCATATTGAATGTCTAAGGCTAATGTTGGATAAATGCAGGCAGTGTCAAATTGCCTTGAATCTGAAGAAGTGCATCTTCTTATCACCATTTGTAGTTCTCTTAGGTCATACTGTATGCAAGCAGGTGTTATCACTCCAAGAGTCACTCCCAGACTGCAAATGAGAGTAAGCTTGGTAACATAGAAATGTAAATGGATTAAAATAGTTTGAATAGATGGATCAACAAGAGAAGAGTAAAAAGGAGGGCATTAGATTGCTGCAAATACATTCCATTGGGAATAGAGTCATAACATCCTACAGATCAAAGGAATCAAGCTACCTACCAGGAAAAAGGCTTATGCAAAGATGGATAGAAGAATAGAAGGTAAACAAAGAGAAGAATATCTACATAACAGAGATCCTTTCTGTAATATATATTAAAGTGTACTTGAACAATAATCTGTGATTAACAAGAAATTACCACAAATCCTTTGCAACTCATGAATTCATTAACCAAAGGCAGCTTTTGATCTTCAAAATATGTAAATATTACTCAATAAATATGACAATATAAAATGATAACAAAGAACACAAAGTCTGATAAGCAACTCTCATGAATCTCTAATGGCAGAAATGTTAATTACAACAGACCCTCAGGCTTACAATTGAGCAGATAAATTGTTCCTCTCTCTCAAGCCTCTCTTGGCTCATGAATCCAACCTATTATCCTCAAAATATCTCCTTCCTTAAATATAAAATAGCATCCAAATAACCTTAGGAGGTCAAATCCCATCTCCTCCATTGTATTCTAAGCCTTGGAGATATGTGGCAATAATCAAAGAGACAAAAATCCAACAAACTGCTAATTTTGAGGAATTTGTCGGAAGTCATTAATAAATTGTTTCCACCTCATGCATGAGGCATTTGAGGGAGATAAATATTAGGTTTAGGTGTACCTTGACATCTAGATGATCCTTGAGAAGCCATTCTAATCCTCCTTGACAGGTGGCAACCTCCCAACAAGGAGAATATCAAAACCGTGACCGCTACAATAAATTAGGTAGCGTCGTTGTAAAACAGTTGGTAGCGCCACTTATATGTCTAATATCTCTCAAACCATACCACATTTTGAAAAATTGAGAGAGGTTTTTGTTATTTGGAATGTTATGAACAAAAACCTCATATATGTTTCAAAAATACCTTCTCAATTGTTCATAATCCAAGTTTCAAGTTAGTGACTCAAAACTCGTAAAATAACTCTGCACAATTAATTTTCTGCCAGAATTTAGGTAGCGAATTTAGGTAGCGCCTGCCTGTGTGTCTGTGTGCAATTCAGTAGCGTAAATCCATGGGTGATTTTGATTCTTGGAAACTTGTAAGATTTTTGTCAATGCTTTTTCTTGACACTTGGCACCTTAACCAATCTTGTGCTAACATAGGCTCCATGGGGGATAGAGTCCTCCATGTGAGGCTCTAAGAACTCTTGTAGTTTCAATGCCTTATCCTTTGAGCTTGTGGATTCATGCTCTACTGCATCATGCTGAAGACAACATACTGACAACTTATATTACTTTACTTTCAAACAGAAAGTAAACACACCTGCTCTTGATGGAGCTTATTTATGTACAAAACCTAAGCTAACTGACTTTTACAATGGGCTAGGTGAAGGCAAACTTCCACCAAATTCATTCAAGAAACTTGCTGACATGAGTCTTTATAATTCCCATGATTGACAAAATACAAGAGGAATATGACAATGGTTTGAAAACATTTCCTATATCTCCTTTGATTGTTGCTGAGACAATAAAGTTTACAGGTTCCAAAACATTTGAAAAATACAACTCTATATACACCCCTATAGGGTCATGAAAATGGTGACAAAACACATGGGACTAATAGCATATTTCTTTTTCCCCTTCAATTTGCTTACTGTAAACTATGGGTACAAGTGGAAAAAGGATTAATGTAGGTGTTTGTTGATCAACTGATGATTGTTGATTTACTTTTGGTTGTGTATAAACGATCTCTTCATGTGCCTCAACTAAGGGTCGCTCCTGGTCAAATATTCGTGTTATGTCTTCTGTGACAAGGCCAACCTCTGCACCATAGTCCCTGTATTCATAGTGATCAAATATAGGATAATATTGTTGCTCATTATCACTAGAATATTCATCAGAAAAAGGTTTCCCTTCATACCTATGATCAACCTCTAAAACAGTAATTTCATCAAGAATATAATTGTTAAAAATATCCATTTCAGGAAGAACAATAACTGTTGCTTCTAGTTGTTCATACACATGAATTTCATCTGAAACAAAGTTATGAATGTTGTCCTCTCCAAATACAAGAGTATTCTTTATGCTTTCATTTGGACAGCGAATAAAATCGTTTTCATATTTATATTCAACAGAGCAATCTAACAAATCTTGAGCACCTTCTACATATCCCTCACAACAGTTATGACAAATACTTTCAGAGGGATAAAACCTTTTGCAGTGTTCATTGAATACTCTATGGAAATCCTTCAAGGATGAAATGCTGGAAGGGGGTAACGAGAAATACGATTTACGTTTATCCCCATCCAATGAATACATGAACATTTTCATCAATATATCTTCATGATGGATGTGAAGCTCGTGCATCAAAGCATGAAATTCATGAACATGCTCAACAGGGATGTCATCCTTACTTTCATAAAATCTAGGCAGTAGATCTTGCCATTCATCAATAAGAGGGCACAGGATGTGGATAATCATCTATGGTTGAGAAATTGAGTGGGGCAAACCTACCGACCAGGATAGCCTTCATAGCCATTTAATTTGTCTCATTCCAGTGGAGTCACCAACATATTTTGAACAATGGAGTTACCATGGTGAATGTGCAGTCTTGAAGGTGTCCAACTTTAGTCACCATATAAAGATGGAGCTGTGCAATGTCGTTCTTCAAAGGGAGATTTTCAATCTACTCAAATCTGTCCCCAACAACGACGCCAATTATGTTATCACTCCAAGAGTCACTGCCATAATGTAAATGAGAGTAATATTGGTAACATAGAAATGTAAATGGATTAAAATAGTTTGAATAGGTGGATCAACAAGAGAAGAGTAAAAAGGAGGGCATCCGACTGTTGCAAATACAGTCCATTGAGCATGGAGTCATAACATCCTACAGATCAAAGGAAATCAAGCTACCTACCAGACAAAAGGCTTATGCAAAGATGGATAGAAGAATAGAAGGTAAACAAAGAGAAGAATATCTACATAACAAAGATCCTTTCTGTAATATATATTAAAGGGTACTTGCTAATAATCTGTGATTAACAAGCAATTACCACAAATCCTTTGCAACTCATGAATTCATTAACCAAAGGCAACTTTTGATATTCAAAATCTGTAAATATTACTCAATAAATATGACAAGATAAAATGATAACAAAGAACACAAATTCTGATAAGCAACTCTCATGAATCTCTAATGGTAGAAATGTTAATTACAATAGGCCCTCAGGCTTACAATTGAGTAGATAAACTGTTCCTCTCTCTCAAGCCTCTCTCGGCTCATGAATCCAGCCTCTTATTCTTAAAATATCTCCTTCATTAAATAGAAAATAGCATCCAAATAACCTTAGGATTTCAAATCTTATATCCTCCATTGGATTCTAATCCTTGGAGATAGGTGGCAACAATCAAAGAGACAAAAATCCAACAAACTGCTAATTTTCAGGAATTTGATGGAAGTCATTAATAAATTGTTTCCACCTCATGCATGAGGCCTTTGATGGAGATAAACATTAGATTCAGGTAACCCTTGACATATAAATGATCCTTGAGAAGCCATTCAAATCCTCCTAGATAGGTGGCAACCTCCCAACATGGTGAATATCAAAACCGTGACCGCTACAGGAAATTAGGTAGCGCTGTTGTAAAACAATTGGTAACACCACTTCTATGTCTAATATCTCTCAAACCATAACACATTTTGAAAACATAAGAGAGGTTTTTGTTACTTGGAATGTTATGAACAAAAACCTCCTCCAGTTTTCAAAAATACCTTCTCAATTTTTCATAATCCAAGTTTCAAGTTAGTGACTCAAAACTAGTAAAATAACTCTGCACAATCCATTTTCTGCCAGAATTTAGGTAGTGAATTTAGGTAGCGCCCGCCTGTGTGTCTGCGTGCAATTCAGTAGCGTAAATACATGGGTGATTTTGATTCTTGGAACCTTGTGAGAGTGTTTTCAATTCTTTTTCTTGACACTTGGCACCTTAACCAATCTTGTGCTAACAACGGGGATTGCTAGTAGATTCATCTAAAATTGCCATCATAGTTGATCTACCCCCTCCTACTTCAGTCAAACAGCTGCATACTGTGCTGGGAAACATAAGATATTACAAGAAGTTCATTAAAGGATATTCCTAGATTACAACACCCATGGATAATCTTTTGAAGAAATATTTCCCGTTTAGTTGGACATAAGAATGCCAACAGAGCTTCGACACACTGAAATAGAAAATGGTTACTACACCCATTCTAGTCTTTCCAGATTGGAGCAAGGAATTTCATGTACATGTCGATGCATCTTCCATTGTATTAGGAGTTGTGTTAGCACAACCTGGTGAAGGAGATATTGACCATCCATTATATTTTTCTAGTAGGAAGCTATCAACAGTAGAGGTCAACCACACCACCACTCAGAGAGAAGGGTTAGCCATGGTGTATGCGTTGCAGAAATTCTACCACTACTTGTTGGGAGGACACTTTAAAATGTTTATTGATCACTTCGCGCTGAAATACCTAGTCAAAAAGTCAGTGTTGTGGGGGAGAATATGCAGATGGTTTCTTCTCTTTCAGGAATACGACTTTGAGATCATAGTAAAACCAAGAAGAATAAACAAAGGTCATGATCACTTGTCGAGGTTGGAACATGGAGAAGAGCCAACTAGTTTGGAGGATACACTGTTGGATGCACCATTACTGGACATTATAAATATTTATGACCACTTCGCAGAGATAGTCCAATTCCTATCAACAGGAATGACCCCTAGCCAATACACAATTCCCCAGAAGAAACAACTAGTAGTGCGCGCTGCCAACTTTTCACTTATAGCTGGACAGCTATACAAGATGGGAGCTGATGAGATATTGAGAAGATGTGTTATGAAGGAAGAACGACCAATGATCCTCATGGAATCTCATGAAGGCATCGCAGGAGGACATTATGTAGGGAAATAAATTGTGTAGAAGGTTCTTAGAGCTGGCCTTTGGTGGCCTTCCTTACACAGAGATGCTAAAGACTATTACAGAGCCTGCGATGTATGTCAAAGAGTTGGGAAACCTTACAGAAGGGATGAAATGCCACTAACACCACAACTGACCATACAAGCATTTGATAAATGGGCCACTGATTTCATGGGACCTATAAACCCGTAAGGAAAGTGCACAGGAGAAACATACATAATTACAACAACAAAGTACTTGACCAGATGGGAAGAAGCAAGAGCAGTTAAGGACTGTAGTGCAAATATAGTTGCGCTCTTCATATTTGATGACATCATAACCAGGTTTGGATGCCCAAAGATCTTTATGAGTGATCAAGGCACACATTTCATAAATAAGACTGTTGAAGCCTTGACTGGGGAATTTGTAGTCCACCATCAGAAGAGCACACCCTACCATCCACAATAAAATGGGACAGTGGAAGCATTCAACAATATCTTGGAAACAACGCTGATGAATATTTGTAGTGTGAACAAGGACGACTGGTATTTAAGAGTACCGACAATACTCTGGGCCTATAGAACCACTTGCAAGAAGTTAACAATGCAGACCCCTTTTAAGTTGGTATATGGTCTCGAAGCCATTGTGCCAATGGGATATTTGGTACCAAGCCTAAGAATTGTTGCCTTTACAGATATGGATGACACTGGTGTTGTTCAAGAGAGGCTTGTACAGTTGGTCGAATTGAAGGAAGACATATTAGCAAGTACAGAAGGAAAGAGTGAAGGCCTTTCATGACAAGCACATCAAGAAGAAGGCATTCAAGCAAGGTGATCTAGCACTGATATATGATAGTAAGTTCATCAAGCATCCTGCGAAGTTTAGAATGCATTGGATCGGGCCATATGAGATCGCCTATGTTACAGAAGGAGGAGTTGCATAGTTGAAGACTTTGAAGGGAGAGTCGAAGGAAGGATTAGTGAATGGGAGCCAACTAAAGTTGTACTATGACAACCAGCTTCCCCGCAACTCTAAGGAAAAGAATAAGGAAAAGGGTCTAGGTACCAAGTGCAATTGAAACTGGGTACCAGACACAGAAAATACAATCTGCACAGGGAAGGAGAGAAGGCATACAATAGAAAGAAAATGTTTCACTGCTCAGTCTGAAGATGAAGTAAAACATAAGAGTTAGATCTGAAGTGACTTGGGACGAGTCACAGGTGAGTGTTGGGGGCCTGTTGGCCCTTGGTTATGGAAATAAGAGAAGAACAAGGAAGATAAGGCAAAATGTGAACTTTGCGGAAGACATAGTGACTGTTACTGGGTCGAAGTGAGAAAAAGAGAAAAAAAGATGGAACGAAGTCCAAGAAAGCAAGTCGTTGGATGAGGAGATCAAGGATGATAGGTAAGCAAGGAAAAAGGATCGTGTATAACTCAGAAAGTGGAAAAATCCATCGTTAGATGCTTTGGAGCACCGCGTGAGAAGGAAGGAAAGACAAGCTGGAAAATACCATAAAACGTGGGTCAAGTTGACCTAGGGTTTTAGACACCTAGGGTTTTTGACACCTAGGTTTCAGCCTAAGGATGTCGATTAGTGATTGTAATGTATAAATAAGAACCTATGTGAGGGAAGAGGGTTGGTTTGAGTTCATTGGACCTAGTTGTATTTTTTTGACATGAGTGATTATTGTTGTGAGAGAAAGAAGAGCTGAGTACGAGAGCCTTCTGGTATTGTAAGATCTTCAGCTGGGTGCGAAGATCAACCCTGCAATTGGGTGCGCAAGGAGCGGAGAGATAGAGAGAAGAAGAGAGATGATCTTCTGGCTAACAATGCAGATCATAATTATATGTGTTCATCTTAATATATCATAAAGCACATTTCTATGGACGTATCCCTAGAGGAAGGGTGAACCATGTATATCTTGAGTTGTATGCGTGATTGGTGTTCTGTTCTTTATTATCGCTTTACAACTATTGCAATGTTGTGGTAGATCTGATAGATGTGTGGAATAGACCTAAGATGATAAGTGATATATGCATGTTGTATTATTCTAGTATTAGATCCACTTGATATTTCCCTTGGTTGTAGACATCTCTGTCCTGCAACCCCCCATAGCTTATTCGGGTGAGACTGCTTCTGCTTCGCAAGTGTAGCTGTAAGGGACAGTAGTTAGGGCTTGTTGGTGCGCTCTTGGAGCTGAACCCTGGGTATGCCCCTGTGCCAACACCTAGTTGATAATTAATATGTTGAGTGATTAAGTTTTTTTAAATAGATAACTAAATTACCCAACAACCACTACCTTTCAATTTATTTCATTAGGTTGTTTTGTCTTGTGAATCCTTGTACAAAGTCCATATCTAACTCAATCCAAGAAGCTAAAAACTTGTATATAGTCCTCAAAGAGAGAGGCACGTAAGAACCAATCCTAGTCCCATTATAAAAATAGATGTTGTTTTCTTTGGTGTTTTCCCTATGGATTAACTATTTTACTGCATCAAGGCAAGGAAATATTTTTACTTTATCTATACCATGTAGTCAATGGATTTGATGATGAGAGTGTCAACATGCAATTCCGCTATTAGAACTTCTATTTTATATGTCTCGAAAAAATTTCCAAAGGTCCAGTAGTATGGGATGTTAATGCTAGAATTGGTGTCATTCTACACTAGACTAAGCTCCAACACTATAGTTCATTTAATCTCCTTCTTCTCTAACCTATTCCCTTTTTTCAAATTCATATTTCAAATTTTGTACTTACATTGTCACAAGTGTGCAACTGTTAATCATTAGTTAACAAAATACACATGCACATGCAATTCTAATAGTGTACTAGAAGGCTTAGCGGAATATTTGATGGAAAACATGAAATATAAAGTAAAATTGCATCCTAAACAATGAATGTGAGTTATCTTAATTTATGGTGTGATTCAAATGATAATTCTAGGAACCAGTTCCTTTGAAAATAAATCTAAGTAATTGGAATTAGTGACTATTTCATGAATTACATGCTAGCCAAACAAAAGCTCAATAATTGTGTGATAAGAATTAAGTTAAATTTTGTGAAGAGTCGCAGAGGTGAAACATATTGGCAAATTGAAAGAGAGTTTTCATAATAAATTCAAGGAATATTTCAAATATTCTATTTCCTTATTGAAAAATATGCATAGACAAGGATCAATTCCTAAACATACCAAGGAAAAAATCCACTTACTAACTGGATCATAGCTTGAGTATACATACCAAGGCCAAACTCCACTTACTAACTAGATCATAGCTTGAGTATCCATAGAAAACCTCATGACACGATAGATCCCACTTGTAGGATAAGGCACATAGGTAATTTGCATTGGTTTCAACAAAATATCACAACCCTCCTAGTGCGAACTCCCAATTGGGAACCTAGGATGGTCACATGAAACATTTTTAACATTAGTATGGAATAAGGTTCCTAGTCGCAAGTTTTCAATTGAGGAAAAAGAAAAAATGGGGCTTTCACCTCAAAAAGAGAGGTTTGAACACCACCCCAAGGAATAATTATAGGACAAATTTTAATAATGCATGCAATCACACCATAATCTACTTATACCAATCAAATTGAACCCCACTTTAAATATATTCTATAACGATAATTAGGAGGATAAATGACTCACCGGACACGCGGACTACAAGCACTTGGAACAACAAGAAACAATTAAACTATTATATCAACTATCAAGTCATAAAGCTAAGCATAGACTCATATTGTTTTGGAGTGATAGGGAAAATCATTAAGCAATTGGTCCAAATTTGAATGAGGATGAAATATCTTAGCCTATCGTTTATATTAGAGGTTAATTGAATTAGGCACATGATGGATCCATCCAAAGATATTAACTAATAAATGTACCACCTTTCCTTCGCATATGGTGTAATGTTCATATGGAACAATGGTTTGGGTGGGTCCCACTTCATATTTATGTTCACAAGCACAAGTGTGTGGATTGGGTTTTATGGCTTGTGAAAAGAGCCATGAGTATGAAAGGCATGGTATTTGCAGTTACCCACACCAACTAGAAACCTTAAATCACTTTCTCTAGAATGAGGGATGTATGTTGTTATTTAGTTATCCAAGTCTAGGAAACATTAATTTAGTTTGTCAAGGTTCTGTGTGTTGCTTTTTCTTTATGACAGAGAATGTGAGGGGCCCTTCACGATCACAAGAGTAAACCTAAACTATATCCCTTTCCATTTATTTTAGTTCGGAGATATAATTATATGCACCCCCTAGATATTTTATCATTAGAGCCTTGGAAACATCACCCACTATTGTGGAGCTAAGGGAGAAGCATATATTTCTTTTAGTGTTATAAGTGTGGTGGTTCCAATGTCCTTCACAAGAAACTCTAGTAGCTATGACCATGACTTTATATTTGACAAAGTGAATGTGACCATTAATACCACCTTAGTTTCAACTAGGGAAGGTACTACCACAATAGAGAGAGGAGAAGGTGAAGTAAAAATCAGTCATTTCATTGGGTATATTGAACAACTTCTAGTCAAACTATATGAACCATGCCACTATATTTAGATTTCATGCTTGGGGTCGTAATTGCAACCTAACTTAAAACCCTTCACATTTAAAGCCTCAATTGTGAATCAATATCCTTTGCATTTTGAAATCTGATTGTTAGTGAATACACTTGACTTATGCCCCCTAGAGTAATTTCAAACTAAAACTTTATTTTAAATTGGATTGATATATTACACGATTGCAATAAAAAGGCTCGTCACCTTATTCAAAGAAAATGCACTGTTGTATTAGACTTTTCCATCCTTGGAAGGTGAGCACCTTGGGTCGCAATCACAGACATAAACATGAAGCACCTATGTTCTTTGTTAATCCCTATACAAAGTCTCATGTAAGTATAAAACCCCTTTTTAATCCCAAGACACTGAATTATTACATTTCTAGCATTATATTTGTATGTAGGATAGAACCCTTCATTGTACCCTTTGTCTCCTATATATATACCAAGGAGAACTAATCTTAGGAGCATCTTATCTCATATTTTACACTGAATATATTGTAAAAGGATAATTCCCCCTAGAAGTGGACTGATATTCATTGAATTTTTATTATTCTTAAGGTGTTGGTTCATAAAATTTCGTTTCAAAGCATCGATCCTATCGTTTTGTTGCCTCAAGTGAGCCATCTTGGAATTTTCACTGTAAATTCTTTTGTGGGAAGTTTCAGATATCCAAATTTGTAGGAGACCGAATAGACATAGAAATTTACATCTTGTCAAAATTTCAGGTTTTTTTTTCATCATATATTTGGATATATTTACTATGGACATTATGGTTTGTGACTAGTCCTTGAATTAGTCTCAAATGAGTCATATTTTTATTTTTTCTATAAAATGATTTAAATGAAATTTCAGACTCTGAAATTTTTAGAATCTTGGGGAGACATATCTAGTTACATGTCGAAAATGTTTCATATTTTCAATCATTATACTTTGTGAGATATATCTTGTGGAAGTTGGGGTTGTTTACTAATCCTGAAATTAGTCTTAAACAAGACATTTTGGTATTTTTTCTATAAATTTTTATCAGTGAAGGTTCATACTGTGAAAGTTTTAGGAGTTTAAGAAGTCATATGATAGTATTACAGGATGAAATTTCATACTCAAAAGGATTTAAAGTTCATATATATATCAAGAAAAAGGTCAACCATATAGACATTCTCCAAATTAAGGTTTGAAAGGTACACAACTTACAATTGGCATAACGTTTTATTGGAAGATCTATTTTTGGTGATTCAAAATTTGTGATAAAGAGAAAATAGAGGAGTATTATTATTTTTATCCCAAGTGGCTCCAAAAGATATTTCGACTCCAATTAAACCTCCATAAATCTCATTTATAACTCATGAATAAAATGAGGAGACACATAACAAGCTATCCAAATTGGAGGACCAACTTAATGATTGGAGTGCTAGGTTAATAACAAGTGATGAGTTGGTAAACAAACAAAGAAAAATTCAAGATATGGAAAATAATATGGAACAAATGGAAAATAAAATGGATGAAAATAAGGAAGAAGTACAAAAATCCGTGAATGAACATAAGGAAGAAGTACAAAAATTCATGAATGAAATGAAAAATCCATGAAGTCCATAGAAACCATTCTATTATTGAGGATCCATAAAAGGGATATGGAGATCCAAGGAAATCATGAAAATAAGGAGAACGATTGTTTTGAGACTCAATAACATGTGGGGAGTATTGAGAGAACAAATATTGAATCTTAGAATCATTAATCACTCCAATATCCACATCATCAGGGATTCAAGTTAGCACCAAGGAAATACTTCATTCCAAATATTGGTATGAGGATTTTTTATGGTAATGATCCTATAACATGGATATTCCATATGGAGCAATTCTTTGATCTACATAGTGCAAATATTACAAAAGGTACCTATTGCATCCTTGTATTTTGAAAATGACCAATTTGTTTGGTATCAATGGGTTTCTGAAAGAAAAAATAATTCTAAGATATCTCTTGGTCCATTTTTACAAATGAATTGATATCACATTATGGGGATATTAATAGCAATACATTTTTTAGTAAATTCATAAATCTTTGGAAAAAAGGTCCAATTAAAGAGCACATTCAACAATTCCAAAAGCTCAGTCTCAGGTTAAAGAACATTCCCGAGGATAATTTGTTAGATATCTTTATGTACACTTTAAAGGATAACATTCAACATGAGGTGTATCTCTTAGAACCTAAATCCCTATAGAAAGATTCCAGTATGGCAAGGAAAGTGGAAAACAAAAATATGGTTACTAGACAGGTGGCAACTAACAAATATAGAGAGCACCATGTTCCCTCTCCTAACCTCACTCAACCGACAAGGTTGACACCTTAAAAAATGGATGAAAGAAGAGAAAAGGGACTATGTTTAAATTTTGAGAGAAAGTACAGTAAGGGGCATAAGTGTGGCGAGAAAAAATTATTCTACATAGAATGTGAAGAGTAATAAGATCGAGAATTGGAACCATCACAAGATTTATATACAGAAGAAACTACTCCAACAATATCTTTTCATGCATTGGCCAACATCAGTACTCCAAAAACACTCAAGATACAAGGATACATAAAAAATAAAAAAGGTAATAGTGTTGATTGATTATGGTAGTACCAATAAATTCATCAATTAAAAATTAGCAAGAGATCTAAATTACTTTGTATTTCTGGCACATATGTTTTAAGTAATGATTGTAGATGGAAGTACCATAAATTGTTCTGGTAAGTGCCATAGTATTAAGCTCAATATGGGGGATTATTTATTGGATTTTCCCATGATTGACATCCAAATGAGTGGTGTTGATGTTGTATTAGTGGTCCAATGGTTACGATCATTGGGAACAATAACCCTTAATTTTCAACATATTTTCATATGATTTTCCTCATAAGGCAAAGAAATTGAGCTTATAGGTATCCAAGGAAAACCTTCTAAGGTGATAAGCTCTAATAAAATGAAAAAATTACTCAAAAAGGTACACCATGGTGTAATCGCACAATTGTGCTCACTAGATGTTCAAACATCTATATCCTTTGCTCCGTTGGATCTCCAAATAGTTATCAATAATCATTCAAAGGTATTTGGAGAAATTCCTAAGGGAATTCCACATTCTCGAGATCATAACCATGATATTAATTTGCAACCAGGAAGTGTACCACCTAAAATTAGGCCTTAAAAGTATCTATATTCACTAAAGAGTGAGATTGAGTGTATGATACAAGAAATGCTAGAGTCTAGCATCATTCAACCTAGCCAAATTTATTTCTCTTCACCATTGATGATGGTTACAAAAAATGATAGTTCATGGTGTATGTGTCTAGATTACAGACAACTCAACAAAATGACCGTAAAAGACAATTTTCTTATTCCTGTCATTGACGAATTATTAGATGAATTGCATGGAGAAATTTTCTTTACTAAGTTAGATCTTCGTTTGAGATATCATCAAATCAGAATGAGGCAAGAAGACATTCCCAAAACAAAATTTAGAACACATAAAGGTCATTATGAGTTTTTGGTTATGCCATTTGGACTTATTAATGTGCCTTCAATGTTTCAAAGCTTGATGAACTCTATTTTCAAACCCTTCCTTATAAAATTTGTGTTATTGTTTTTTAATGACATACTAATCTACAACAAATCTTGGGAAGAGAATATACAACATGTTGATAGAGTAGTGCAACTATTGGAAGAACAACAAATTTATGAAAATCCTTCCAAGTGTACCTTTGGGGTTCAAGAAGTCAAATATTTGGGTCATCTTGTATCTCATGAAGCTGTAAAAGTGGACCCTAAAAAAATTTAAACATATGAGGGAATGGTCAATTCCCAAAACATTGTAGAAAATTAAAGGAATCTTAGGATAGATAGGCTATTACCAAATTTTTGTCAAGAACTATGGTCGAATAGTAGCTCCTTTAACAACATTATTAGAGAAGGAAGCATTTTCTTGGACTCAAGAAGCAACCAAAGATTTTGAAAAACTTAAGGAGGCTATGTGTACAACTCCTATGTTGGCACACCTGACTTCAAAAAACCATTTATTGTGGAGTGTGATGCCTCATGACATGGCATTGGTGCAGTTTTAATGCAAGAAGGAAGGCTCCTTGCCTTTGAAAGAAACCAACTTAAAGGAAAAAAATGACTCAAACACATTTTATGAAAAGTACATTTTGTGTTGGATTACTGAGAAGGGGGGGTGAATCAGTAATAGAGAAATGTAATCCTTTTTCACCAAAAATACAATTGTTATATCAATGTAGAATTATCATCCAATAGTTACAAAGTAAATAAAAAATGAACAAATGAGAAATCACACACATACATAGTACACCAGTGTTTTTACATGGAAACCCAAAGCGGGAGAAAACCACATAATGTTTTTTCTTATATGTATTGAAGAATTACATTCATTGGAAGCACCAACTTCCTTTGTTTTCCAGCTGCAAATGGAAGGAGGCTACAACCCCCTATGTTCTCTGGCTACAACCGAAAGGTGGATACAACCACCTGTCCTTGCCCCATCCAACCAACCTGAAATATAAATTCCAAATGCAGACAACCTGTCACTGTCACTGAATCAACCACTATCACTGTCAACCTGTCACTTTCAACCTGTACCAATAACATGTAACAACCTGTACCAATCAGCCTGCATCAAACAACTTGTACCAATAACCCGAACCAACATGTATCATGCATCAACCATGCATCAACTACACATCAACTATGAATCATCAAGATGTACCAACATCATCAACTATACACCTCATGTATGTGCCAACTCATCAACATCTTGTCTCAACTATGTACCCAACATGTACCTCAACCATATACCAAAGACATACACCAATATAACCATAAAAAATTCATCACTCTATCCATAAACCAAATACCATAAACCCTTACATCAAACCATGTGTCACAACCTCACTATTATGTAGCCTCAAGCTAAACCAACAACTTCAACAACACATCACAACCAAAAGACCAATACCCATATGCCAAATACCAATTGTATCCCTCAACAAATCTGATATATGCATCAATACTGAACATCCAATACCATCTCAAGAGATAAACCCTAGCTCAAAAAACATACCTCAAATAAGATGTGCCATATCTCTCATAAATAGACCCCAACCATGTCCTTGCCGTGATTTTTTTTCCACGATTTTTCTGCTGTACTTTTTCTGCTACAATTTTTCTGTTGTACTTTTTCTTCCACAATTTTTCTGCCACACTTTCTCTGCTGCACTTTTTCGTGATTTTTCTGTCGCACTTTTTCTACCGCGATTTTTCTGCCGCACTTTTTCTTCCACGATTTTTCTGCCGTGATTTTTTTGTCACACTTTTTCTGCCACACTTTTTTTGCTGCAATTTTTCTCTATCAATAATACCTGCCCAAATAACCTTTCACAAAATATATATTCAATGATATTCAAGTGTGATTAAAATGAGAGAGCCTTGCCTCTTATTTATACTTTCATGTAGCTTCCTCAAGGGGTTACCTTTTAACCATCCTAACCCATCTTCCTTATTTTAGGGTTAACCAACTTCTAACCACTCGTCCACTTAGTAATTTCTCCATTAACTTTATTATTAAATAATTTCTTTTGTAGCCACTTTGACTTATAGTACACTCATCACTTCACTTTATTATTTACCTTCTAAAATCTCTTAAACCACTTACCTTATTTTAGGGATTTCTCCATTAACTTTATTATTTAAATAATTTCTTTTGAATCCTCTTTGACTTATAGTACACTCATCACTTCACTTTATTATTTAAATAATTTCTTCTTTGCAAATACTTTGACTACTTTGACCTTTTAGGGCTTCTAGATGGTTCATGAGGGTTCTCCAACTTCACATGGCCATAACTCTCTAACCATGAGGATTTATGTGACGTTCCACATACCATCATAAATGACATGACATGCACTATCCATATTGAATAGTATTACCTGCAAATATATCAAAACTCGTACCATTATGCATCAAACAAACTTGGGTCCATTACTCAAACCTTTGTGCTACTATAATTCTCTACTGGAATTTCTTCAAGGGTTGACATTAATGACAACCAACCCAATTAATCAACAATATCCCCATTTGGCATTGAAGGAAATACTCTGATGCAATACGGGAGTCATGTCATGCAATACTGAAGTCATATCACTCATGCTCCCCCTATGACCATCACTCCCCCTAGAACCATGCCTTTGTGTTTTGCATCTAATAAATCTTTCCCCCTTTGTCATCAATGGAAAATGTATCTTTCCATTTGGGGCTGCTCCCCCAAATTGAACTGTCCTTAGGGATGCTCCCCCTGACTGAACTCTTCCTGAAACTAATCTCCCGACCTGAATTGCCCACTTTATGGTGCTTTCTTATGTACATATAAGACATATAAGATAAGCATTGAAAAACATTCATTTTGGAGTAGAAATAAATCTGAGTCTCTGACGAAGATACTCAAAGGCTTCTCGTGGAAGTGGTTTTGTAAAGATGTCTGCCACTTGTTCTTTTGTGCCCACATACTCAACTCTGATGTTATTTTCTGCAACTTGTTCCTGTATAAAGTGATACTTTATTGGAATGTGCTTCATCTTGGAGTGCATCATGGGGTTCTTTGAGATATTGATGGTGCTTGTATTATAACAATAGATTGGAATGGGCTCATCATACTCAACCTGTATATCTATCAGAGTTTGTTTCATCCAAAGAACCTGTGTACAACATGTTGTTGCTGCAATATACTCTGCCTCGGTTGTAGATAAAGATATTGATGATTTTTTTTTGCTTAGCCATGATACTAAAAACTCACCCAAGTAGAACGTTTCTACATTGGTGCTTCGTCGGTCATCAATTCAACCTGCCCAATCTTCATCTGTGTAGGAAATAAGTGATAGATCCTTTCCTTTTGGATACCATAATCCAAACTCTTATGTTCCTTTGATATATTTGAAAATCCTCTTCACTGTTAATACATGTGATTCCTTTGGTGCTGCCTAAAATCGTGCCACCTATCCAACTGCTTGCATTACATCTAGTCTGGATTTTGTCACATATAGTAGGCTACCAATCACTGACCTTTATTGCCTTTGATATGTAGACGTTGAATCACCATCTTTGCTCAACTTGCAGTTGGTTTGCATGGGAGTGATAATTGATTTGAAATCTTCCATTCTGAACCTCTTTAGCATTTCTCTAATATACTTGGTTTGAGAAATAAAAATTCCTTGGTTTCTTTGACGTATCTGAAGTCCTAGAAAGAAGGATAGTTCTCCGAGTAATGACATTTCAAATTCATTCTTGATGTAGAGGTTTTTGTCTGCACTTTCATTTTTGAACCCTTCCTGCTATAGATATTTATCTAGTCTAGAGTACCATGCTCTAAGAGCTTGTTTTAGATCATACAAGGCCTTCTTCAATTTTCACACATACTTTGCATTCTTTGACAACTGAAATCCTTTTGGTTGTTCGATGTAGACTTCTTCTTCATCTTTTGCTTATTCTTCATATATTTGTTCCATTGAATCATTTTCTTCTTCCTTTAATTCCTGTCCACCTATTTCATCAATTGTTACATTGATGCTTTCCACAAATTTCTTCAACCTCAGATTGTAACACTTGTATGTTTTCCTTGTACTTGAGTAACAAAAAAGTACTCTTTTTCCACACGAGAGTAAAACTTTCCCATTATTCCATCATCTCTTTTGATATATCATTTGCTTCCAAATACTCTGAAGTGATTCACATTTGTTGGTCTTCCTTTCCATAACTCGTAGGAACTTTTTTCATTGTTGTTTTTGAGCATTACTTTATTTTGAATGTGAACTGTTGTATGCATTACATGTGTCCAAAAAATATCTGTCAATTTGGAATCCATTAGCATTGTTCAAGCCATTTCTTGTGTAATTATCATTCATTATGATAATGTTCCTTTGTCTTTGAACCACTCTTTGAACCAATCTATGAATCCATGCTCTCGTCCATACTATCCAAGATTCTACTTGTGCAACTGTCCATAATGCTGACCCATTTATCACTATACTATCATGAAGTCTTGATTAATCCATCAAATTGTACTTCTGCTAACTGACTGCTCTGGATCTGTCTTCTCAAACTCTGTAAGCTTCTCGAAAGATGGATGTTTGGTCTGTCACAGCTATCGCATAGACACCCCCTGTCTAATTTTCATGTTACCTGGGAGTCTCTAAGTCGGATGGCTCAGAACAATTCCTGCTATGATGTGTATTCATCATCATATTCATTGGTAGATTCATCATTTCTCCGAGCTCTGACTTCTTCCTTTCTATCTGTGGATTCATCTTTCACTACAATGACTGAAATTACAATCTCTTGAACTTGTTATGTATTTACCCGTCCTTATTTTATTTCAATTGTTTTCCAAACCTTTTTGTATCTGACATCTTTATTTTTCTCTATAGAATTTTCTTCATCTCATTTTATTGCCAATCTTTTGATCTCTGGGACCTTGTCTTTGTTCACCTGTTCTTCATGTTTTCTTATCCATACTTTCTTACATCTGATATCAGTGTTCTCTTTCATGGAAGCATCGATCATGCTTCTACAATCACTAGCTATGTGTCCATAGTTATGACATTTGTAACATTCAATGTTATGTGGGGCCACATAGGCATTTTTTGCTTGAACATTTCTTTTATAATCCATGCAATATACAACCTTATGTCCAAAGTTAGTACAATAAAAACAATTACCATAAAATAAATTTGCATACCTGAGAGTGAATGATCTTTTTTGTGGTGTAGTCCTTTTGAATTTTTTCCTTAACTGATCATGATCATGATTGAAGCTTCTTTGTGGATTGAACATGGATGGTCTTCCTGAAGATGTATCTTCAATAATTTTATTGGATTCTGGTTGACCATGATTCCTTCCTTTGAGTACTTCTGCATAACTCTTTCTATTTTCTTCATTCTTCTTTTCTAGAAACCTAGAGTGCTTCTCTTCATTCTCTATAAATGATTTGGATGTTTCTGTCTCTTCAATGTTCTTGTTGAGCTTGACGATTTTACTTTTCAATGTGACAAATTCTTCTTCAATCTTCCCAACCTCTTTTTCTTTCTTCATTATCTGATATTTCATGACTTCTTCTGTTCTTTTCGCTTATTCAAGCTGAATTTTTAATGTGATTATTTCTTCTTCAAGTCCTTTCTCTTCTTGACCAAACTCTACCTCAAGCTGGTTTAGATTGTTATTTATTTCCTTAAGATGATCTGTCAATATCTTCTCTCTCATTTATGCTTCTTCCTTCTGTGCTTCTATGTTGGCTTCCAAATACTGCTTTTGATATTCAAGATTTTCTTCGATCTTTCTGGCTTCTTCTAGCTCAGTTCTTAAGTTCTTGATGACATGTTGGGATTCTTTAAAAATTTGAATAGTTTCCTTTTGTTTCATCAATTCTTTATTGACTGAATTGTTTTCTTCTCTTAGTTCATCTAAAGCACTAATCAATTCTCTGGTGATTATGTACTATTAATCTTCTGAATTTGTTTGACATGGTGAACATAATTCTTCTTGATATGCATTTGCATCTTCTTTGGCATTTTCTAAATCTGCGATGGGTGAAGAATATATGTCATGTAACTTATCCCAAATTTCATTGGCTGATGAACATTTACCAACCTTTTCTCTTACCAGATTAGTTAATCATTCCCAGTTGAAATCCATTGTTATTTTGTTATTCTTCTTCAATTCCTTCTTGGTTGCAGTCTTTTCCCTTACCTTTTTGAATTGTCATATCCTGTAACAACTGATAACCAAATATAATGTCTTTGTTCTTGTAAAAATACTTTTGTACTTTTGCTTTACATCTCATGCTTAAAACCATTATGACCATTAAACATTGGTACTCCATTCTCAGAATAATCCATGATCTCCTTCCAGTGGTTAAACTGTTTCCTGAAGGAACCAACTCTGATACAAATTATTGGATTATTGAGAGGGGGGGTGAATCGGTAATAGAGAAATGTAATCCTTTTTCACCAAAAATGCAAGTGTTATATCAATGTAGCATTATCATCAAATAGTTATAGAGTAAATAAACAATGAACAAATGATCAATCACACACATACACAGTACACCAGTGTTTTTACATGGAAACCCAAAGCGGGATAAAACCATAGAATGATTTTTCTTATATGTCTTGAAGAATTACATTCATTAGAAGCACCAACTTCCTTCATTTTCCAGTTGCAACTCGAAGGAGGCTCCAACCCCCTAGTTTTTCGGGATACTACCTGATGGAAGCTCCAACTACTCAATTCTCTTGCTACAACTAGAAGGAGGCTACAACCCCCTATGTTCTCCAGTTACAATCAGAAGGTGGCTACAACCACATGTCCTTGCCCCATCCAACCACCCAGAAATATAAATTCCAAATGTAGACAACCTATCACTAACACTGAATCAACCACTACCACTCTCAACCTGTACCAATAACTTGTAACAACATGTACTAATCAACCTACACCAAACAACTTCTACCAATAACATGAACCAACATGTACCATGCATGAACTGAAAATCAACTATGACTCATCAAGATGTACCAACATCATTAACTATACACCTCATGTATGTGCCAACTCATCAACAACTTGTCTCAACCATGTACCCAACATGTACCTCAACCATATACCAAAGACATACACCAATATAACCAAAAAAATTTCATCACTCTATCCATAAACCAAATACCATAAACCCTTACATCAAACCATGTGCCACAACCTCAATTTTATGTAGCCTCAAGATAAACCAACAACTTTAGCAACACATCACAACCAAAAGACCAATACCCATATGCAAAATACCAACTATATCCCTCAACAAATTCGATATATGCAACAATACTGAACATCCAATACCATTTCAAGAGATAAACCCTAGCTCACAAAACATACCTCAAACACGATGTGCCATATATCTCATAAATAGACCCCAACCATGTTGTTGCCACGATTTTTCTGCCACACTTTTTCTGTCGCGATTTTTCTACCGCACTTTTTCTGCCATGATTTTTCTGTCGCGATTTTTCTGTCGCACTTTTTCTACCACAATTTTTTTGTCACACTTTTTCTACTGCGATTTTTCTGTCACACTTTTTCTGCCGCACTTTTTCTTCTGCACTTTTGCTGCCACACTTTTTCTGCTACAATTTTTCTCTATCAATAATACCTTCCCAAATAACCTTTCACAAAATAGATATTCAATGATATTCAAGTGTGATTAAAATGAGAGACCCTTGCATCTTATTTATACTTTCATGTAGCTTCCTCAAGGGGTTACCTTTTAACTATCTTAACCCACTTTCCTTATTTTAGGGTTAACCAACTTCTAACCACTTGTCCACTTAGTAATTTCTGTATTAAATTTATTATTTAAATAATTTCTTTTGTATCCAATTTGACTTATAGTACACTCATCACTTCACTTTATTATTTACCTTCTAAAATATCTTAAACCACTTTCCTTATTTTAGGGATTTCTCCATTAACTTTATTATTTAAATAATTTCTTTTGCATCCTCTTTGACTTATAGTACACTCATCACTTCACTTTGTTATTTAAATAATTTCTTCTTTGCAAACACTTTGACTACTTTGACCTTTTAGGGCTTCTAGATGACTCATGAGGGTTCTCTAACTTCACATGGTCATAACTCTCTAACCGTGAGGAGTTATGTGACATTCCACATACCACTGGAAATGGCATGACATGTACTATCCATATATAATAGTCTTACCTACAAATATACCAAAACTCATACAATTATACATCAAACAAACTTGGGTCCATTACTCAAACCTTTGTGCTACCGAAATTCGCTACCAGACTTTCTTCAAGGGTTAACATCAATGACAACCAACCCAACTAATCAACATTTTGGTCATACTACATGCAGTTAAGAAATGACACTCTTACCTAATAGGAAGACACTTCAAGATAAAAAATGATATCATGATAGTTTGAAGTACTTCTTGGAGAAACAATTATCTTTATAAGAGAAACAAAAATGGGTTACAAAGATGCTAGGTTATTACTTTGAAATTATCTACAAAAATGAAAACATAATATTGTAGTAGATGATGTTTCAAGGAAAGAAGAAGAAACAAAAGGTTCACTAAGTGTTATTTCTATTACTCAATCTGATTGGGTGGAAGAAGCAAGGATAGAACATAAGTAAGATCAAGAGGTATGAAATATTATTCAACAACCACCAGAGGACCCCAATTCATTAGATAAATTTGTATGGAAGAATGATTTGTTATGGTATCATGATCTCCTATATTTATGTAAGAATTTCCAACTCAAGCAAAAGTTCATTCTGGAATTCCACACTTCTCCTATAGGAGGACATTCAAGATTCTTGAAAACATACCATAGGATCAAGAAGGGATTTTTATTGGAAGGTTCTAAAACAAATGTTCAAAATTTTGTGTCTGAATGTGTGGTATACCAACAAAATAAGGGAGAGAAAATCAAGACATAGGGTCTTCTACAATCAATAGCTATACCAAGTCAACATTGGGAAGAAGTTTGAGTGGATTTTATGAAAGTTCTACCCAAATCTAAGGGAAATATTATCATCATTGTTCGACAAAATAGGTATTACAACATGGTATCAGAGCTTGTTTCAAGACTCGCTCCTATTATAGATCGAGATCATGAAGCCGAGTTGTCTCATCTCAATTTTTTGTCATTTTCGTACATTTTTGGGCTAAGAGAATTGTTCCACTATGTCCAAAGTGCTCGTTTAATTCAAGAACACTTTTCGTTTCACTCGAAAAGGTTTTTGTTTGCCCCATATACGACCATTTCAGTTAGATCCGGAGGTATAAAGCCTGCATACGCATTTTTTAAAATTTTTGCAGAGTATTAATTTGGTTTTATTTCAGTTTTATCTTATTTATTTCTGGGTTGCTACTTTTCAAATCTGCATATTCGCTTTTCTCCTCACCTTGTGCGATCTCAGAAAATCACAAACAAATAGGAAAAGGTGCATCTTTTGGGTAAGCTAATCGAGATCTAACCCTTGTTGTCATCGAGAAGCGAAATTTTTTTCTTGTGTGAAAAGAGTTTTTTTTAGCATGCTCTCCAAGGTCGACAACAATAAAAACACCTCCAATCCTCTCGCAAAACAATAAAATATGTTTTGCTACACCATTTGGTTAAAAGTTGTCTTATTAAGTAAGAGGTCTTGAGTTCAAGTCTCTCTTTTGTTACTTTGTTTTGAAAAAGTTCATGCTAAAATTGTAAAGTGTATTTCACTTCAAGTATAAAAGTGAATCACTATAAGTAGCTTTAATATTTTATTTTAGAGTTATTTATTTTTCATGAAGTAACTTCATTGTAAAAGTGATCCCCACTTCTCTTTATAAAAATGGGTCACTTCATAAAGCAACTTACACCACCACGTGGTCCTTTGGTTATGTTTATGCCTTTTTTAAAGGGCATAACTCTCACATCCGAAGTCTATTTTCAGTGCCATTTTTTTTAAAAACCGCCTAACTTTTCAAGATATTTCCATCAAGAACATCAGTTTCAGTTTTTAAATCCATATTATCTACAAATTTAATATGGCTTATACCAGTAATCTTTTTCTTACTAGCACCAACTACTTCCAATGGAAATATCATATGGAAGATTTATTAAGAAGTAAAGGCTTGTATTGGATTACCTTGGGAAAGGAAAAATCACACACTGATGATGATAATAAATTCAAATGGGTTAATAGGAGTGACGAAGCACGTAGAATAATCAAAATGTTCATCTCTCCTGATTTAAGTTTATATCTTAAAGAAATAGATGACCTCGAAGAAGCTTGGGACAAGATTGAATCTGTGTTTGGTAAACTCAATATTATTTGAGCACAATAATTAGAAAATAAAGTACTAACCTTAAGTCCAAGTGATTTTTCTTGCCTTGGAGACTACCTATCTAAGTTTAAAACACTCAGAATTTTATGTGAAGAATGTGAGATAAAAATGAAGGAAGAGTGTTGGATCTATCTTATTCTTTCTAAGCTAGGTAGTGCATATTCTGTGTTTTTATCTACCTTTTTTTCCATGAGAGAGGCTCTAGGTAAAGCTTATCAAAAACCCACTCTTGAGTCCTTTTTTTTTTCTTTGATTAGAGAGGAAGATAAGCTTGTACAACTTGGAGTGATCAACACTGCAGGTACCTCCAATAAACTCTTAGTTGCCTAGCAGAAATATAAACCCAAGTATCCCAAGAAGCAACATCCTCTCTACAAAAACAAGAAACATAAGGGTCCCAAACCCGCTCAGATAGCTTCAGCTCCTAATGGTGACAAAGGAGCAAAATATAAAAATAAGAAGATTGACAGACATTGCATATTTTGTGATAAAGATGGTCATGATGAGTCCAAATGTTTAAAGAACATGGTAGCTTTAGAAGCAACAATGAAGAAGCACAACATCATTATTGATTCTACTTCCTCTTCTTCTGTACATGCACTTTCTGCTTCTGGTTTCTCTTTCAATAAAACTTATACTTCTTCTTCTTATGAGTGGCTTATTGATTCTGGAGCATCTTATTATATGGCCAAAGATAAAGACATATTTTCTGATCTAAATGAATGTAACACCAAGAAAATATTTGTTGGTGATGATAGATCTCTTAGTGTTTTAGTATATGGAACAATTAAAGTAGATAATGGTCATTTCAATGATGTATTATGTGTTTCAAATCTTTATTGTAACCTTCTATCAGTATATCAAATCACTCATTCAAGTGAAGGTAAAACTGTAGAGTTTTCACCTCACCAAGTTGTAATCAAGGATCTAAAAGATCCTAAGCATGTTCTTGCAACGAGAATTGTTGATGATATTACCAGGCTATACAAGTTTGAAAATTTTGGGTCATTATTGTTCTCATCAATGTTTTTTGCTCATAGTGATGACTTGAGAAAACTTTGGCATGAGCGGTTTGTTCATCTAAACTATCACTCATTGCAACAACTATGTAATCAACAGATGGTGACTGGTCTTCCTCCTGTTTCATGCAGAGATGGTTTTTGTTCTAGTTGTGTTCTCAACAGACATCATCAGGACAATTTTGACAAACGTGCCTCTTGGCATGCCTCAGGCCCTTTGCAACTTGTTCACAGTGATTTGTGTGGTCCACTTTCTACTCCTTTTTTTTTTTCTGAGTGCAAGTATTTCTTAACTTTCATCGTTGACGTTTCCAAACATACTTGGGTTTACTTCTTAAAACTTAAGAGTGAATTTTTTGACAATTTTTTGGCCTACAAGGCCCTTGTAGAAAAGAAATATGGACATCAAATTCAAAGGTTAAGAACAGATAATGGAGGAAAATATGTGAACAATCATTTTACAAGTTACTGCACTACACAGGGCATCCAAATGCAACACATTGTTCCATATACACCACAACAAAATGGTGTTTCTCAGAGAAAGAACCGCACACTGAACGAAATGGCTAATTGTATGATCCAATCTAAGGGATTAATTCTAAAATATTGGGCAGAAGCAATCAAATGTGAAAATTACATAGTAAATCACACTCCCACAAAGGCCCTTAAAAATATAACACCGGAAGAATCGTGTACTAAAATTAAACCAGATGCAAGTCAATTCCGTGTATTTGGCATCATAGCATGGGATCACATTCTTGATGAGAAAAGGAAAGCATTACAACCTAAAATTGAGAAGTGTATATTTGTTGGTTATTCTGAAGATGTCAAAGATTAGAGACTTCTTCAACCACATTGTAATGAAATTATTATTAGAAGAGATGTTAAATTTGATGAAAATATCTTGGTCTGTGATCAAAATTCAACGATTGTGCCTTCTTCGTCCTGCGAGACATATTCGACGTGTGTGACTTATTTTGTTCCTATTCTGGTTTATTCTTCAGATGATGACAATGAGGATGAAAATCCACCTCCACCTACTCACTTTCCTCCAGATGAGTCCTTTGAACCTGAACCAACACCAGTTCCACCGCTTCCTAGATGGGTATGTTCAACACGAGAAGCAGTTGGTGGTCTTGTCGGTGATCCTTCAGATCAGCATCGAAAACGTTCATAGTTCCAGCAAGCCTCTTATGTTTTGGCTCAAGTTTCAAAGACTCGTGATCCAGAGACATTTGCAGAAACTTCAGGTCATCCAGATTGGGATACATCAATGAATGAAGAGTATCGTTATTTAATGGAAAATGATACTTGGGATCTTGTACCTCTTCCAAAAGGAAGAAAACTTGTTAGATGTAAATGGGTCTACAAAACTAAGTATGCATCATATGGAAGTGTTGAAAGACACAAGGCTCGGTTAGTTTCTAAAGGATTTTCCCAAGTTGAAGGAATTGATTATAATGAAACCTTTTCCCCTATTGCCAAAATGAATTCCATCCAGCTTGTTCTTTCCCTTGATGCCTCACATAAATGGGAGGTCCATCAGATGGATGTTAAATCTGCCTTCTTGCATGGAAATTTGCAAGAAGAAATCTACATGGAACAACCTCCTGGATATGTCCAAAATGACTCTAGCCTTATTTTTCTCCTTAAGAAATCTCTTTATGGTCTTAAGAAATCTCCCTGAGCATGGTATGCCAAAATGGACATCTTTCTTATTGACACCGGATTCTCTAGATGTCATTCTGATCCTAATTTCTATACCAAGAAAGTAGGAAGCCATCTCATAATCATTTTCCTTTATGTTGATGACCGTATCCTTATTGGTAGTGACTCAAAACTTTTAAACCATGTGAAAACCAGACTTAAGAAGAAATTTGAAATGACAGACTTAGGATTTTTGCACTATTTCCTTGGCTTCCAAGTTTTTCAAACCAATGAAGGAATTTTCCTTTCCCGGTCTAAGTATGCTTGTGACCTTATTCGTCGCTTTCACGCAGATGATTATAAAAAAAAACATTCCCCCTTCTAGTCTGGATTCATGCTTACTGCCACTTGATTCCATGTGTCACCAGATTCAAGTTCGGTTAACCCTTTGCATCGTCGCAATTACGACGAAATATCATCGCAAGTACAACGAACAACCGTGGCAATTACGACGAAATGTCGTCGCAATTGCGACGAAAATTTATGACAAGCCAAAAACTTACGACGCAGATGTTGTATGTGCGATGAAAAACTGTGGCAACTTGCGACGAATATCCGTGGCAATAGCGAAGACATGGATTCATCAAGACCCAAAGTTATGATGAAGATGTTGTATGTGCGACGAAATACTGTGAAAACTTGTGACGAAAGTTCGTCGCTATTTCCACGGTGGTCAAAATGCAAATTTTTTTTCCGACGAACTATAGTCGTTATTGCGACGATGTCATTAAGTTTAAAAAAACAAATTACACGAGATATGGTATTACCATATTACATTGTAATATGGTAATTCCATATTAACCCACAATTAATTGCAAGCCAACATGAAGAAATATGAGCTTGGAAAACAATTATTGTTTTCTATGGATTTTGTAGTTAGAAGATGTGAATTTTGTATTGACCTAAGAAATATAAAATTCATTGTAAATTGGTTGATCCAAGATAATTTAATTGAACAAAGGTAATTCATGGGGTTAGCAAATTATTTAGGAATGAAATGTCTCTTCAATGCACATTAGAAAAAGCAAGTATAACCTTTCAATTCATTGCAATTGAAAACCAAGTAACCGAAGCTTTGACATGAAAGAATTGTAATGCATCAATATTAAATCTAATGAAACTTTCAATTTCATTTGAAATCAAAGTAAATTTCGCATGATACATAATGACAGAACCTTTGATACAAAGAAGGAGTTGGATAACATAACACTTGAAACTTTTGTTGGTGCAATCATAATATACCCCAAATAAGATAAGGAATTGTACATCATAGTTAAGGCATTGAATTATGATAAATATGATAAATATATACATTCATTTAGGCATTGAAGTATCCTGCAACATTTTGAAGTATAGGCATTGAAGTATCCTGCAACATTTTGATTCGGTAATCAAGCTGTATGATAAATATATACAAAACCAAATGGTCAATTTCCTTTAAGACCTCTTTGTTTTTATTTGACCATAGCTCTAAAGTTAAACTCTTATGTACTTGAAGAATATAAGGGATTACCTACATCTAACTCAAATTTTGGCAAATAGTTAAAACCTTACAAAACTTGTATATATATGAAAGTCTCACGTCTTTGAGATGATTGTAGGCTTGAAGGGGGATTAAAGTATAAATTTCATAATTTTATTGTTAAGAAAGGAGAGCCAAGAATAAGCTCATGTGGGAAGCTTGAAGCTATAAAGTCGATATACATTTTAAAGTAAACAAGACTAAATAATATGGTAGTTTTTATACCATGTTGAAACATGAAAACAAGATGTAATTATATTCTTCACTCATGTAAAGGTGCATTTTGGAATATCTACATTTATCATGTGTAGTAGATATAATAGATTCTCAAG
>ML804836.1:332246-351410 GCA_009831015.1 Picea engelmannii | reverse complement strand
AGAATATTGGAATCTTGTAAAGACACATTAAGGTTTTTAAGTATAGTTAAAAAGGGTTTATTAAAGAGATAGATAAAACATGTAAGAGTGAGAAGGAATTATCAAAGGACCTAACCAAAAAAACAGTTAGAAAGTATTTATCAAGATATATATAAAGAAGGGAAAAGTACTTCAATAAAAATAAAAGGAAAATAAGATCCGCCATAGCGTTCATGTGGCAAAATTATTCTCCTCAATAGCAAGGGTTCTCCCTAATGTGACGTCCCTTATATCACATAATATTTGGAAAATGGAACCCTTTGGACTCCAACCCAACATACATTATTGGTTTAAGTATGAAAATAATATTATGAAATTAAAAATGCAAGATGCTTCTTATCTACGTGCAGAATGTAGTCTTACTCTACCTATCTTAGCAAAGAGAAAATGTATGAAATAGTAAACACAAAACCAAACATCATCACAAGTAGATAGGTATCCATGAAATAACGATAGCAAAAATACATAAATAGTAATGGTGTCATGAAAAGTTTATAACTAAGTCCTTGTTTATAGTTTTAATCTCGTATAAAAGGAAAAAAAAATGTAAAATAATTTCCAATACAAGAATAGTCTATAACATATATCACAATCTTACAACAAATATAGCATATCAGTGAACATATAACATATATCACAATCTTACAACAAATATAGCATATCAGTGAACATAAGAATAGTCCAACATTCACTCACCACACCAAAACCAAAGCTCCTCCAAAAATTGGCCACCATGGCTTTTCCTATTCAACTTCTATAAAAACGTTTACAAAATTTCTACTAGCGAAAAGCCCCTTTCTCTCCTTTCTAATCTACATTTATAACTTTTACTAAATAACTGCCTCTTGGACCTTTCAATACTTCACAAAATTTTTACTAGCGAAAAGCCCCTTTCTCTCCTTTCTAATCTACATTTATAACTTTTACTAAACAACTCCCTCTTAGACCTTTCAATACCTTCTCGGTAGTTTTTTTCTATTCTACTCCCCCTTCCTTTTCTAATTTTATCTTTTGAAACATTTAATTGTGTTTTTTTTAAATACAATGTATCATCATTTGGAGTTTACACTTGGTCATGAAATTTTGTTTTACATGTAAAATCTCCACATTTCATAATGAGAGGATATTTCAGTTACGCACATATAGTTGAGATGTTTGCATGCTACCTCAAAGGCCACCATTTCTTTTGTCTTGACTCCACTCCATTCCTAATAGTGTTGATGTATTAGCTAATTAAATTAATCTCTTTTGAAGAAATAGAGACATGTTCCATCAACACTTGCTAGATAATTTTTTCTAGTTCCTTCATCAATTTAGAAGTTGGTTGAGGTGAAGTCATCTCATCGAGTGAAGGTAGATGAAATATTTAAGTAACTTTATTGGAAACTTGGTGAAGACACTAACACTTGTCGATTGAGGTAGTGACATGTTTTTAAAAGGATGAGATTGCATATCTATGATTTGATAATGTTGCATAATTACATTGGATATCCTTTTCTATTATTCTTGGAAGGTTTTCTGGCGCATTATTTTCTTCATTTTCCTTCTTCTTAAGCTCATCTAACCCTAGTTGAACTCCTTTTAGAATCAAAATATTGTCCCCAATGTCATTCTGAAAAGACAAGAATCGATATGAATTCTAATGGAATTCATGTAGATTGTTATACATCAGCCTCTATGCAGTGTTAAACTCATATTGTATAAAAAATCAGAAGCCTTGAACTCCAACAAGTTGGTCATGTCCCATTTGAGACATGCTACTTGTTTTCTAGAAAACTTGTCTCTCTCTTATAGTCTTCTATTTTTCTGACCATATTGAGAAGGTTGGAATCAATAGCTTGCATACAAGTGACACTTGTGGAAGTTGCAACTACTATATCCTTATCTATTTTTACAAGGGAACGAGTCTCTATCACGATTGTTAACTATTTTCTTATTTTTCCTATTGAAGACAAACAAGTCTAGTGTTGCAACTAATTTTGATTTTGACAAGGTAAAATGACCTAAGCCCATCTCAGGGTGTGAGAAGTTCCCTCTAATAATGGATTTACATATAGGTTTAGTTGAAGCTTCAGGGTTATATAACCCTTTGTCCATAGGCTCTGTGCCTTTTTTTTGTTATGTATTCTTTTCCTGTGTTTTTCCTTATCGTTAGCTTCTTTTCCTCTCTAGGTGTTTTTCTTTCTTCAATCTCCTTTTGTTTCATTCTTCTTACTTCTTATGCTTTAGGAAGTTCTTTTTTTCTATGAGCCTCTACCCCTTATTTAGCCTCTTTATTTTCTCTCCTTTTACGTTCATCTTCTACTGCTTTCTCCCGTTCTTCTCTTAAATTTTTCTTTATTCTCCCATGTCCTCTTAATATATTTGGCTCATTTCCTTTACTTTTGACCCTCATTGTTAGATCATTACGATATGTATCTCTATGGTATACTTCTTCCTCCTAATATAATTTATTTTGATAAGGTAATTTGGAATTGCAAACTGAGAAATGGTGGGTTTCCACATTAAGAGGGTAAGGCCTCTTAAATCTATTCCAAAATGAAAAACAACTAGTGCTTACCCTTCTTCCTTAGCTACCTTTTCATTATATATGTTGTATGCACCTATATTCAATGACAAGGGGGTCAAGGAGATTTTTTATTTTCAGCAAGGATGGCTTTAACTCCGTTTAGGTAGGTTTAATAATATACCTCTTGAAGGACCAATTTATTTGGAATGAATTTTTACAGCAAGTGCGGAGGCTGAGAAGTTCCAAATATTCTTAGGTAAGTGACTCCCTCTATCACATACTATTCACCAATGGAAATTATCATTTGCATGGCCTTTTCCATCATGCATTAAAAATACTCATAGAAATTCAATGTATACAAAGGATCCATGAAATGATCACATATCCTAGTGTACTAAATCCTATATTTATGCTCCCACAACATCTAATCGTACACATGTACTAGTTTCTCGATCGGTAGCCACTGCCATTCCATCCTTGGAAAGTTTTTATTGGTGCACACTACGTCTAACATATAAGAGGACATATATAATGTTCGGGGAATCACTACAAAAAGGTGCTTGGTCCTAGAAAAAACTTGACTTAAACTAGTTGACAGGATAGAGGCCTAGTTGAAGATTATGTCAACCTTCACTACATTAAAGGTAGTCAAGCTTCTCTGAATTGAGTTGGATCTTCTTCACCATATGACATATTGATCAAAGCTAATATTATCCTATAAGGTCTTCTAAGGTTTGATGTGGAGTATGTACCTTCCCATTGCATTCTGAATTTATTTTCAGGAATCCTCTAGGCCTTCAGTAGTTGATGATAGTTGAGGGTGTGTTGAAGAACCCATTGAACTATAAGATCAATCTATAGCCTAGAAAAAATATAGCATATATCTAGGCTTGAAGGCTAGAGAGATGAAATACATTTTCCATCTCTATTTGTAACTATTTTGTTATGAATTTTTTTGTGCCTAATCAACCATGATATGACCTCAACGCAAGGAAAAACATCTAGTCTAGCTACCACCCTATGAAGACCAAATCTTTTGATAGTCTGATATACACCAAAATATGGACTCTTCTATCTTTATGGTGATGGTAGTTTGTGGTATGTACACAATGGACATAAAATGGCCTTATTTCCTTCTTTTATTCAAGATTTTGCAATGTTTCTCTATATGGGATGATGCATGGACTATCTCCTTTTGTTTACATGTTCCTCTATAATCCATCTCCAAGTCATGTGTCTCATCTACATCAATAATAGTGCACATTATCATGGTTAGGAAAAATAATAATACATTGTATATGTTCATTTCCTTATTGGATTCTCCAAGAAAAACTTTCAAAGGGATCTATTGAGAAGAGATGCCTTATGAGAGAACTTGGAGGTCTCTATTCTAGATTTCTACCAGCCACTCTATGTCATGCACATAGGTAATATTATTTTTTTGAGGAAGAATGGTAAGACATGAACAAGAGTATTATGACAATGGAGTTTCTATCATACCATTCTTAGATATTTTTTTATGAAATAAGGAGTCACCCCACCCATATCTACAAGGGTCTTAGACAGTGTGTTTGACCTTAAGAAACATGTAGGTTTATTCATAAATGGAAACATCATTTTGGGTTAATTCATTAATTTAACAATCCATTTTTCCTATTTTGAATCGAGGCCAAAAATATTACTTGGGTTGGTTAAGTTAGGGTGAATATTGAGAGGAATAATATGGCACTGAGTTGAATGTGTGGCAAGTTCAAAGAACCAAGAATTGGGAAAAAAAAAACTAGGGTATGGGTTAGACACTATTCCCATGGGGTTTCCTCCTCTCATGCCATGATAGGAGTCAATATATTCACACATGGTGAATCAATCGTGGACAAGGTTTATCTTTAGCTCTAAGTGGGTCACTTCTCTATGGTGGATCATGGAGGTAACACAAAATGTTCTTAGGAAAGATCAAACTCGTTCTCATTTGGGTTTAGTTCAGTGTTAAACTATAGTGAGAGAAGCAAGAGTGATAACGATATCATGGGGACCAGGGGAAACAATAGAGGAGGGACACACCAATATTTCAAATAAAAGGAACAAATTGTGTTAAATTGAAACTTCAAAATGTAAATGATAGGGCATACTCGACTATATGCACAAATTTGTATGGGTAACTAGAGCTTGAGGTGACATAGATCCCACTTCCCCCTTTTTTGATGTAGATGATAGTTGTCTTTGAAAGTATTCTTGCATGAAAATGGAGGAAAGGGTGAAAATCTATATAAAAAATAAATCAATTCATTTCAATTTTTAACCTGTGCATGTTTATGTTCTCCTTCTCTTTTTTACCCTTTATAATTTTTTTATGAAACTCTTTTGGGATTTCACGAGTTACCATGCCCTTACAATCTCTCCTATAGGTTCTTTGTGGCATGGTAATCAACCATGTAATTTTTGGTTTAGTGAGACATATTGTAGGCTCAAAATGTCTCCCCTTGTGCTTTATCACAAGGCTTTGAATCTTATAAGTCTCGATGTAGTGCAATAAGGTGGAATCATCAACATTTACTCCTCAATATTTGTCACTTGCATAACAATATTGTAAGTTATATCTTCATGTGATGTATCACAAGGATGGAGTTCTAAACTTCCAAAATATTTTCAATGTTCAGTTCAATAATCACAAGGATGGAAAACTATGAAGGATGTGCAATGTTGCAGTTTAACAAAATTTTGAGGAAATGATTTTTTTTTTTTAAATTCAAAGAACTCAAAGGGATAATAAAAAAATATTGTTAATGAAAAAAAAAATAGACTTAGAAAAAATTTCAAATTCATGAGCTCAAAGATAGAAAATCTTGAACAATCCAGGATGAAGATTAAATTAAAGCACGGAACTTGTGAGAAACCAAACCAAATTCAATATAAATACCTAAACTTAATCTCATTAAATCAAGTCCAAAACTCCATCTAGGATAAATATCTCAAGTTTAACCATAAATTCAAAGGGTGTCCCCAATTTATGCTTTATGTTCTATAATAAGAGGTAGAAAGTGGGGGTTGTTGTTGCTAGCTCAACAATTGGCGACACACTAAGTGAAACCATGAATCTCTTCAATTAGCTATTAGATTAATATAACTTTTGAGGAGGAGAAAATCATCTTTATGTGAAGGGTATTAATTTCAACCATGGATTCCCACTAGAGATTTTCCTTTAAACCAACTGCATAAGTACCCAATTTCAAGTTTTGGTAACCTACTAGTTAGTGTTGGATGATCAAATTAATGGAGTTGATTTCATGACTTCCTTCTATCTTAGGATGCCAACATAATATCCTAGGGTTATGTTGATAGGGTATAATTTGTTGGATTACTGAGACGGGGGGTGAATCAATAATAGTGCAATAATTTCCTTTTTATCCAAATAATCCAAGTGTTATATCAATGTAGAATTATTATCCAATAATGAGCAATAAGAAATAAACAATCGCACACATACATAGTACACCAGTGTTTTACGTGGAAACCCAAATCAGGAGAAAACCATAGAATGATTTTTCTTATATGTCTTGAAGAATTACATTCATTGGAAGCACCAAATTCCTTTGTTTTCTAGCTGCAACTGGAAGGAGGCTCCGACCCCCTAGTTTCTCATGCTACAACCTGAGGGAAGCTCCAAATCCCCAATTATCTGGCTACAACCAGAAGGATGCTACAACCCCCTATGTTCTATGGCTACAACCAGAAGATGGATACAACCACCTATCCTTGCCCCGTCCAATCGCCCTGACGTATAAGCAGAATGATGGAACCACTGTCAACCTGACACTGTGATATATACTATTGTACAAATGTATCAACCTGTACCACTGACTTGTATACAATCTGTACAACTGCCCTGTAATCAATCTGTACCTGAAATGAACATGTATCTACAAAAATACAACAGGTATGTGACCTATAGTGTTGCAGCCCACGTATCTACGTGCCCTATATTCTATGAAACCCACATATGTACGCACCCTAACTGTTATGTAGCCTCTGTATGCCTTCTAGAACTAGGGTTTCCTTTCACTTGAAAACTTATGACCCTCTGTAACTTTTTTCACATAGATCTGTAACCTGTCACTGTATCTAGACTATAATTGTACCATGTTCATGCATTCTCATACATAACATTTACTCAATACAAATATGTCTCTCTAGTCATGTGCCATATAGGTGTGTGAAATCATGAACAAGTATACTTTCCTTCACATGATCTTGGTCATCAAACCCTTTCTGATATTTAGCCTCTCAATACATCAACAAATACAAGATCTCAACCATGTACCATAAAAAACCTTAGCCATATGCCAAGAAATACAAGATGTGCCTCAATAGGAAGTATTAATGATGAATAAACCAACACTGTATCTCAGTATATCTGACTTATGCAGAAGATTCCATGTAGCTACTAGTCTCTCTAGGGAGAATCCTCAAATCTCCATTTCCATTCCTCATGCATACATCAAAATCCAAATATTCATAGAAATATGACATACCTTTTGAACCAATGGATGGATCTGATGTATCTGAGCACTTTAGACTTTCCTGGGAGCTTGATCTCATAATATAGAACCTCTGCATCTTCATATTCTCAAGTTTCCATGGATTTACCAACATGCACTCACCCTATACACAGCCATCCCACGTATGTACGCTCCCTATACATAGACAACCTGCGTACTTTATGCACCCTATACACAGATAGCCCGCGTACGCCTTAGAAAATAGGGTTTTCTATAAATATGAGAATTTGTCCGTCAACCCTTCGTGCTACCTCAGATGTTCGCCACTTCATATGTATCCACAAGTATTTACAACAAGATTTACATAAGAAAAATAGATATACAATATGTACAAGTGTGTCCTTAATGAGTGAGCTTTGTAGCCTTACACTTTCCTTATTTTAGGTCTTCTCCATTTAAAATAATTTCTTTTGCAAGACACTTTGACTCTTGGGGGCTTCTATAAGACTCATTAGGGTTCTCCAACTTTATATGGTCATAACTCTCTAACTGTGAGGAGTTATGTGATGCTCCAAATACCACCGGAAATGGCATGATAAGAAATGTGCATATAGGATAGTTTCACTAACAAATTCACTGTCCTTCATATCATTATTCCACAATTAAGTATGGGTTCTCTAACCATACTTCTAGGATAACTCAATCCATAAAGCGTCTTCTCGTGAAGGCTTTCACCATAAGGGGACCACTTTGGAGTTCATACATATGTACTTATTATCAACCATGACAAGACAATAATGAGTCATATTTACATCAAACAAACTTGGGTCCATTACACAAACCTTTGTAATAACAAGCTTTCTTCAAGGGTTGACATCAATGACAACCAACATTAATCAACAATATCCCCCTTTGGCATTGATGGAAACACTCTGATGCAATACTGAAATCATATCACTCATGCTCCCCCTAGAACCATGCCTCTGTCCTCTACATATGATAAATTTGCTCCCCCTGGAACCATGCCTCTATCCTCTACATCTGATACATCTCTCCCCTTTGTCATCAATGGGAAAGGTATCTTTCCATCTAGGGCTTCTCCCCCTGACTGAAATATCCTCTTATGGTGCTATCTCATGTACATATAAGACATATAAGCTAAGCATTCAAAAAGCATTCATTTTGGAGTAGAATAACTCCAAGTCTATGGCGAAGATATTCAAAGGCTTCCTGTGGAAGTGGTTTTGTAAAGATGTCTGCCTCCTGTTCTTTTGTTCCCACATACTAAACTCTGATGTTATTTTCTGCAAACTTCTCCTGTAGAAAGTGATACTTGATTGGAATGTGCTTTGTCTTGGAGTGCATCACCGGTTTCTTCAAGATATTGATGGCTCTTGTATTATTGCAATAGATTGGAATGGGATCATCATACTCAACCTGTATATCTGTCAGATTTTGTTTCATCCAAAGAACCTGTGTACAACATGATGTTGCTACAATATACTCTGCCTCGACTATAGAAAAATATATTGATGATTGTTTTCTGCTTACGCATGATACTAAACACTCACCTAAGTAGAACCATGGTCCACTGGTGCTTCATCGGTCATCAATACAACCTGCCCAATCTGCATATGTGTAGGCAATAATTGATAGATCCTTTCCTTTTGTATACCATAATCCAAACTCTTATGTTCCTTTGAGATATCTGAAAATCCTCTTCACTGCTAATACATGTGATTCCTTTGGTGTTGCTTGAAATCATGCCACCTTTCCAACTACCTGCATTACATCTGGTCTAGATGTTGTCACATATATTAGGCTTCCAATCATTGACCTGTATAGATTTTGATCTGTAGACTTCGAATCATCATATTTTCTCAATTTGAAACTGGTTTGCATGAGAGTGATAACTGGTTTGCAATCTTCCATTCCGAAACTCTTTAGAATTTCTTTGATATACTTGGTTTGAGAAATAAAAATTCCTTGGTTTCTTTGACATATCTAAAGTCCCATAAATAAGGATAGTTCTCCAAGTAACAAAATTTCAAATTCATTCTGCATATCTTTTGCAAATTTTTGGCTTAACTTGTCATCATCACTACCAAAAATAATATCATCAACATAAACTTCAACTAATAAAATATTAACTTGACTTACCTTGATGTAGAGGTTGTTGTCTGCACTTCCTTTTCTGAACCCTGCCTGTTTCAGATACTTTTCCAGTCTAGAGTACCATGCTCTAGGAGCCTGTTTTAGACCATACAAGGCCTTCTTTAATTTACACACATAATATACGTTCTCTGACAACTGAAATCCTTTTGGTTGTTCAATGTAGACTTCTTCTTCAATTTTCCCATTCAGAAAAGATGATTTTACATCCATCTCTTATACTTTAATGTTTTTAGAGCATGCATAAGATAAAAACAAATGGATTGCTTCCATTCTAGAAATTGGGGCAAATGTCTCTTCAAATTCAATTCCTTTAATCTGTACATATCCTTTACATACCAATCTAGATTTGTTCCTTTTAACTTGTCCGCCTTCATTCAATTTATTCCCGAAAACCCATTTTGTGTCGATCACATTCTTATTCTTTGGTCTTGGAACCAATTCCAAAGTGTCATTTTTCTCTATTTTATCCAATTCTTCATCCATGGCCTTATTCCAAAATTCATCCTTGCTGGCTTCTTCAAAACAGTTTGGTTCAATTGTAGATAAGAGTGCTAGGTGTGTTTGTTCTGGTGAACGAATTCTTCTTCTAGTCTCAACTCCTGCATCTTTGTTTCCGATAATCTGATTTGAAGGATGATTCTTCTGTACTCGTTTACTAGGTGTCTTTGGAGACACTTGCTGAACTTTCTCTTATGCTTCTGTCGGATTCTCTTCATCTTCCTCTTCTACTTTTTCATCTTCTGCTTCTTCTTCTAAAGGTTGTTTCATTGATTCATTTTCTTCCTTTGATTTTGGTCTTTCTGTTTCATCAATTGTTACGTTGATGCTTTCCACAAATTTGTTCAATCTTAGATTGTACCACTTATATGATTTCAATGTACTTGAGTAACTAAAAAGTACTCCTTTTTCCGCACAATAGTCAAACTTTTCCATTCCTCCATCTTCTCTTTTGATATAGCATTTTCTTCCAAAAAATATGAAGTTCTTTACATTTGTTGGTCTTCCTTTCCATAGTTCATAAGGAGTTTTGTAAGTGTTGTTTCTGAGCATTACTCTATTTTAAATGTGAATTGTTGTATGCACTGCCTGTGTCCAAAACATATCTGTCAATTTCGAATCCATTAACATTGTTCAATCCATTTCTTGTACTGTCTCGTTCTTTCTCTCAACAACTCCATTCTATTGAGGTGTCCTAGCAGCGGAGAATTGCATTTTTATACCATGATTGCTGCAGTAGTCCATAAATTCCTTTGAGGTGAACTCTTCTCCATTATCATATCTCAAGCATTTGATTTTTGAATCCATTTTATTTTCAACCATTTCCTTGTAGATCTTGAAGTTTTCAAAATATTCTGACTTATTCTTGAGAAAGAAAATTGCAGTCATTCTTGTATAATCATCAACTAATAACATGAAGTATTTATCACCTTTTAATCCCTTTGTTTTAGTTGGTCCAACTAGATCAATATGCACAATTTCTAGTGGTCTTGTCATTGAATATTCCTTTGATTTAAATGTGGTCTTTGTTTTCTTTCCTTGTCGACAATGCTTGCATAAAGTGTTGGTTGGTTTCATGATCTGGGTCATTTCTCTGACTGCTTCTCTTTTGTTGAATTTGACAAGGTTATCAAAATGTATGTGACCCATTCTTTTGTGCCATAGCCAACTTTCATCTTCCTTTCCTAGAAAACACTATTCATTTCCAATTTCAATTAACACATATATGTTGCTTGAAGTTCTTGCAGCTGTAGCGACCAATTTCCCTGCACCTTCTTTTCTTATCTCACACTTTTGTGAATCAAAAGTAACTTTATGACCTTGGTCACACATTTGACTCACACTTAGAAGATTATGTTTCATATCTTCTACTAGTAGAACATTTTCTACCTTTTCATTCTTGTTGCCAATTTGTACTGTGCCTTTTCCAATGATTTTGGTTGAATCATCATTTCCGAAGGAGACTGGTCCATCTCTTTCCTTTCGTAATGTAAGAAACTTGTCTTTATCACCTGTCATGTGTTTTGAACATCCACCGTCAACATACCAACCATGTTTCTTATGCTTATCTTGTAGAGTGATTGTGCATTCTTCATTGCTATATTGATATTTCTTTCTTATCCATGTCATTTTCTGAGGTTCATGTCTGTGACTGTTGTTATTCTAATGAGGTTTTTTAGGAAGGAATGTCATTTTGAAATCTTTGGCGACATGTCTAAAATTGTTGCATCTGTAACATTCCACTTTAGTGCTCAAAGATTCAAACCTATTGTAACTTCTTCTCTGTGTTTCACTAAGTCTTCTTGAATAACCCCTTTGTGTATGACTCTAAAAGTTGTTATTGTTCCTGTTGTTATCTCTGCAATTCACAAATTTATGTCCAAAATTATTACATGCATAACATAAACCAAAAAATATAGATTGATACCTGGGAGTTGAATATCTTCTAAAAGGAGGTGCTCTTATGAATCCTTCTTCTTCTTGATGCCTATCTATCTGTTGTTGATTCTAAAATCAAAATCTTCTCGGTGGAGGAGTGTCCTTGTAATCTTCCTTGTATATCTTCCTATCCCCTTTGATTGTTTCCACATAACTTTTTGGATATGTTTCTTGCTCTATTGTTTTGGAGCTTGATCCCTTTTTTGTCTGATTGTATCCAAGTCCAAACTTGTCAAGATGAGATTTTTTACTATTGATAATGTCATCTAGAAATTTGAGCTATTCTGCATATCTTTCTTTTGAATATCCTTTCTTAGTGTGACAATCTCTGCTTCCAAGTTTCCAATGATCTTGTCCTTTTCTTCTATCTTTTCTTTGAGTGCTTTATAATTTATTTTATCTTCTTCTATTTGAACCTTCAATTTTGTGATCATTTGTTCTAGTTCTCAAGTGTCTTTTTTCTTGTCTAGTTCTTCTTGTAGTTTCTTGTTTTTCTTCTTTTCCCTTCTGATAACTTCTATGGCACACATTAATTATTCTCGATAGTCAACTTCTTCTTCTTCAATTTCTTCTTCGACTTCTTCATATTCTTCTTCTGCTTCTTCATATTCTTCTTCATAGTCTTATTTGTCAGAGTCTTTTACTGCCATGAATAGAACTCTCCCTGTCTCATTGTCACTGACTTCATCTTCATCTGATGATGAGATGTCTTGTTTGGTGCATAAGATTTTCTTGAAAACTTTATTTGTTTTCCTTTTGAGTAACCTTCATCATTTATCTTTTTCTTATGAGGCCATTTGTTAGAAAAATGACCAATACCATCACAATTAAAACAAATTAAAGGAAGCTTACCTCTATACCTACCGTCAGTTCCCTTGTTCAGTCTTTTGATGAAGTTGGCCACTTTTGAGACGTCACTGCTGTTGCTATATTTTTCTTCTTCCTTTATCTTTTTCTTTGATCTTTTGGATGCTTTGAAGGCTATTTATTTTACGTATGGATTTTCCTGTTCAGTTATCGTTTCATATGTTGTGAAGATTCCATGCAGTTCGGCCATGCTTATTGAGTTTAGATCCGATCTTTCTTCTAGTGCTGATATCTTAGGATTAAAACACATAGGAATTGATCTCAGTACCTTTTGAACAATTACAGATTCTTTGATTTCTTCTCCCAATCATATGATTGCATTTGCTGTTTCATCTACTCGTAAGAAGTAGGCTGCAATATTCTCATCTTCCTTTATTTTTAGTTGTTCGAATTGACCTTTGTAAGTTTGAAGCTTTGTTTCTTTGACTTTTGTACTATCTCCTTCATAGATATTTTGAAGCTTGTCCCAAATCACTTTAGCGGATTTACAATGTGCAACTTTGGTGAATACCCTATCACTGAGACCATTCAAAAGTGCATTTGTGGATTTGGAATTATTTTCACCAAGTTTCACTGCTTTGTCATTTGTTGGTGGAACTGTTGGTGCTATGTATCCATCTACAATTGATTTCCAAACTTGAAATCCCTATGCATGTATATATGTCTTCATCCTTATGCTCCAAAAAAAATACTCCTATCCATCAAACTATGGTATTCCATTTTTATACAAGTTGGTACTCTCCATGATCTACCTTTCAGTGGTTAAACTGATTTCTGAAGGAACTGACTCTGATACCAATTGTTGGATTACTGAGAGGGGGGGTGAATTAGTAATAGCACAATAATTTCCTTTTTATCCAAATAATCCAAGTGTTATATCAATGTAGAATTATTATCCAATAATTAGCAATAAGAAATGAACAATAACACACATACACAACACACCCGTGTTTTACGTGGAAACCCAAATCAGGAGAAAACCACATAATGCTTTTTGTTATATGTCTTGAATAATTACTTTCATTGGAAGCACCAACTTCCTTTGTTTTCTAAATGTAACTGGAAGGAGGATCCAACCCCCTAGTTTATCAGGCTACAACCTGAGGGAAGCTCCAACTCTCCAATTCTCTGGCTACAACCAGAAGGAGGCTACAACCCCCTATGTTCTCTGGATACAACCGGAATATGGCTACAACCACCTGTCCTTGCCCCATCCAACCACCCTAACGTATAAGTAGAATGATGGAACTACTATCAACCTGTCACTATGAGATATACTGTTGTACAACTATATAAACTTGTACCACTGACCTGTATCCAATCTGTACAACTGCCTTGTAATCAATCTGTACCTGAACTGAACCCGTATCTACAACAATACAACAGGTACACGACATGTAGTTCTGTAGCCCACGTATGTACGTGCACTATATGTTATGCAACCAACGTATGTACGCTCCCTAACTGTTATGCAACATGTGTATGCCTTCTGGAACTAGGGTTTCCTTTCAATTGAAAACTTCTAACCCTCTATAACTTCTTTCACATAGATTTGTAACCTGTCACTGTATCTAGTCTGTAACTGTGCCCTGTGAATGCATTCTCATACATAAAATTTACTCAATACAAATATGTCTCTCTAGTCACGTGCCATATAGGTGTCTGAAATCACGAACAAGTATACTTTCCTTCACATGATCTTAGTCATCAAACCCTTTCTGATATTCAACCTCTCAATACATCAACAAATAAAAGATCTCAACCATGTACCATAAAATCCCTTATCCATATGCCAAGAAATACAAGATGTGCCTCAACAGGAAGTATCAATGATGAATATGCCAACACTGTATTTCAGTAGATTTGACTTATGAAGAATATTCCATGTAGCTACTAGTCTCTCTAGGGAGAATCCTCAAATCTCCATTTCCATTCCTCATGCATACATAAAAATCCAACTATTCATAGAAATAAGACATAACTTTTGAACCAATGGATGGATCTGATGTATCTGAGCACTTTAGACTTTCCTGAGAGCTTGATCTCATAATATAGAACCTCTACATATTCATCTTCTAAAGTTTCCATGGCTTTACCAACATGTACTCACCCTGTACACAGCCAGCCCGCGTGTGTACGCTCCCTATACATAGATAGTCCGCATACTGTATGCACCCTATACATAGACAACCTGTGTACACCTTAGAAAATAGGGTTTTCTGTAAATCCGAGAATTTCTTCGTCAACCCTTCATGCTACCTCAAACGTTCACCACTTCATATGTATCCACAAGTATTTACAAGAATCTTTACACAAGAAAAATAGATATACACTATGTACAAGTGTGTCCTTAATGAGTGATATTTGCCTCTTATTTATATCTTCATGTAGTCTTACACTTTCCTTATTTTAGGGATTCTCCATTTAAAATAATTTATTTTGTAGGACACTTTGACTCTTGGGGGCTTCTATAAGACTCACGAGGGTTCTCCAACTTCATATGATCATAACTCTCTAACTGTGAGGAGTTATGTGACTTTCCACATACCACTGGAAATGGCATGACAAGAACTATGAATATAGGATAGTTTCACTGACAAATTCATTTTCCTTCATCTCATTATTCCACAATTAAGAATTGGTTCTCTAACCATACTTCTAGGATAACTCAATCCAAAAAGAATCTTCCCGTGAGGGCTTTCACCATAAGGGGACCACTTTGGAGTTCATCCATCTGTACTTCCTATCAACCATGATAATACAATAATGAGTCATCTTTACATAAATCAAACTTGGTTCCATTACCTAAACCTGTGTTCTACCAGTCTTTCTTCAAGGGTTGACATCAATGACAATCAACCTTAATCAACGGAATTCACCCTGCAATAGTAAGGGGTACTCCTTGGTGCACAATCCCAATTAGACTATGCACCGTTTGGTTTAGGAGACCTATCTGGAATTTGGCCCAGTTGCCATTTTCTAGTTATGAGGGTGAAAATGGGTGGTTGTGAAATGAAAATATGTAGATGAAGACTATGTATTAAAAGGAAACTTACCTACTGCTAATCTATCTTGTCCTATCCTAGCTAGGAACAAACTACAGTAACCAAATGATTTATAAATGAAACCAAAATATGCCAGAAACCCCACACAGATAGTTGAAATGAAGATACAGAGTTAGAAACATGAGCATACATACATATAACTAGAAAATACTAAATTATATTTCTACATACATTAATAACTCATGAGCTCAAGACTTGCAAATATTAGAAAGAATAACAATGTTGTAACATAACATTTGAGTGCATTAAATTTGTCTATTAGAAAACATTGTTCTTACAGTCCATGTGATTAGCATACATTATACTTGAAGAAGTTCAAATAAAAATCAACCACACACACAAGTTCTTCTCCCTTTCAAAAACTGGCCCTAAGGGATTCTCAATATTAATCAACACAATATATTTCCTAGAACTAGTTATTGAGTTTTATACAATGCTTGAAGAGCCCCTCTAGAATGGGCCTCTCGTTTTTTTATACAAATATTCCTAATTTCCTTGTGACTCTTTTAATTCCCCTTAAAGAAGTTGTTACAAAACTCTTCATCTCTCTTCTTCTTAATGTAAAGTGTACAAAGAAAAGATAAAATTAGGAGTAGTTCAAAAAAGAAAAAATAGGGAGAAGGTAATAGCAATTTCGAATTTGTTATTTTGTCCTTTTATGTATTCTTGTCCCGAAGGTATACTACCCATATTTTCAACTCATCATGCAAAGAGTATAGTCTTCTATATGCAATCTCTTATACGTTGGTCATGTTCATCATGACGTTATCATTGAGGGTCTACATATATTTTTCTAATGTGTTCATGAATGCTTGAACCATAGTATGGACCTTTTTTGGTTGAATGAGACACTATTCTATGAGGTATTTTGTTACTTTAGTGGTTTCCTTGGTGATTTCTTGTCTTTGACTTTTACTATCATGTATCTTATCAACCAATTCCTCCATTATAAGATTATTTCCAAGTTCTTCTAACTGGGGTAGACGATACAATTTGAGTAGTTCTCAAGCTTCTTTTTGTATGTGCGAACATATTTCTAGTGAGCTTGTTGTTTCTTTGTCTACTCTTTATCCCTCTTCCTGACAACATTCTAGTGCATATGTGTTGATTTTTCTTTCTCTAGGTGATAGATGATATAGCTCTGCATGTGCATCCAGTGTTTATGCAATCCATGCATCAATGTAATTGATTCCCTCCCAGATAAAATTGAATTGTGATAGTTTGGTTTTCACAGTGCTATGTTGGTTTATGATAATGACAACTAAGTCCTGGAACATATGAAGGTGTGCGTACATGTCGATAAGTGCTTCTTCTAGCTCAGTCTTGACCTTTTCTGTGCTTGCCTTGAAATTTTAGAGGCTTCCCTCTTCTATCTTTACCTTTCATAGATTTTCCTCAATATATTTTATCCTTGCTTCTTGTTCCAAGCTCTTTCAGCACAGATTATGGACATTGTCTTTTGTGGCATTCCAAAAAGAGGATCTAACTGAGGTTGTGGCTAGTAGATATTTTTTGACATGTTATGTCATAGGGATCTATGTAATGACTGATATCGATTTTCCCTCTATTACAAGAAATTTATTCTCTTGTTCTTGCACAATTCAGCCTAATGCTTTGTCATATATGAATTTCCTCAGGTTGGGTACATCATCTATACTTAATGGAGTATCAAGTCCCAAACTTAGTTTGCTAGCACCGGTTGTTGATATTTCAGGGATATCAGTGTCCATTGGGACTATCTAATTGTTCCTAATCTCTTCATATTTATTTCTCTACTCTTCTTCTGCTTCTTTATCTACAAACTCCTTAGCTTCCTTCTCCAATGTTTCTTTCATTTCTACTGTTGTTGTGACCTTCTATGTTGCTAACTTTTGATCGACTTCTTTCTGGGAATTTTCCTTTGTTGTGGCTTCTTCTTTATCTTTGACTTTGGATTCTTCAACGATTTTCCTCTTTTTGTCTGCAAAGTCATTATTTTTATCGTGACCCTTCTCTTTATTTGTCCTCTTTTTATCCACCAATATCTCTTCTTCCTCTACTAATCCTGAATGTGTAGAAGTAGAAATGGGAAATGTCCTTCCTACTGACTCTTCCTCTGCCTTATTTATGGCTTCTACTCGTACTTTATCCTCATCCACAATCCTCCCTAAGGGATTGTCTCATCTCTTGAAGGTTACTTTGTCATAGGTTCTTGCACCGCGATGTACCTCCTCTTCCTCCCAGACATTTATTGTGTATTCCCAAGGAAAACTTACCTTATTGAAATGATCTTTTATGACCCCCTTTGTGTCATGTATAATGAACCTCTCCTCTCTAAAATGGAATGAGAGTAGGGTGTATACTTCTTATTGTACTTTCTTGGTGTTCAAAAATGAGTAGAGACCAATATACAATGGGGGTGGTGGCCAAATTTATTTCTTGCCTCAGTATAACATTCCTCCTACTCCAAGGATCACTATATGGTATGCTACCTCCTGGAGTTCTAGTTTTCTGTACAAATCGAGGGAGGATATGGGTGTCCTTTTTGTCTCTATACACTCTGATATAATAACCATGCTCCATAAGCTACCAATCCCTGATCCTTTTTATGACAAGTATCACTTTTTCGGTCATACATGGGGCTGACATGAAAAATATAAAATCGTACATAGGAGCTAAGAAGTGTTCGCGGATCTTATAATATTTGGTCCTGTACTTTTTCTTCCATAACACTTTGTAGTAGATGTGAATGGATTCATATGATAGTTTCCATTTTCACCCCATCTTCAGATGTTGGTGTGCAATGCACATGATGTCCAAGAGGTAGGAAGACATGTGGAAACTCGAGAAAGTTCTTGACTGAGCTTCTACAACTGCAGTTATGGAGTTTTTCAAGTTGGTCGACATGATGTTATCCCAGTCGAACAAAAATCCTTCATCTGTGCAATAATAAATTAGAGGCATGTATGAAAGGGATAACTAAGAGGCATCTGGTTCCCCTATATCCTGCATAGAATGGATACCATTCACTGATAAGGCCTCCTTAGTGCAGTTGTGGGGTACCCTCCCTTGGGTCTATGTTTGAATTGTTTATATGTATTGTACCATTTGGGGAATATCTCCTTGGTTGTGTATTCAAACTCATCAAGAAGCTTGTTTTCCAGCTTCTTAGTCCCTTTTGAGGTGATAGCATTTTTCTTGGTATTCGGGATGAAACGATGCTATGGGTTCCTTTATGGAGTTATAGAGATATTTGTTCCTCAAATACATGTTCTTCATGATCCAAGTGATGGAATCAATGCAAATGAATACTACAAAATGGGTTTCCACTCTAAATATCCCAGATCTTCTAATGTTCTTGAATATCCTTAATTCATCTTGTTCCTTGACATTAGTGGAGAAGTTCTTCTTCTTGAAAATCTGGTACACGTCTTCCCATTTGAGTGCATCCCATTCCTTCTATAGGATCCCATCATTGTCATCATACATGTCCCTTGGGGTTTCAGGTTCATCTTCAATATGTTGGCCACTTCCATAGGTCTCGATGGATGACACTTTTCTAGTTGTTTTTCTTTCTCGGCGACATATCTGAACATGC
>ML804836.1:307160-321029 GCA_009831015.1 Picea engelmannii | reverse complement strand
TGTTTTAAACTTAGATAGATAGTCTCCAAGGAAAGAAAAATCACTTGGACTCAAGGTCAGTATTTGATTTTCTAACTGTTGTGCTCGAATAATATTGAGTTTACCAAACACAGATTCAATCTTGTCCCAAGTTGCTTCGGGGTTATCAATTCCTTGAAGGTGGTACCTTAGATCAGGAGAGATGGACATTCCAATTAGTCCACGTGCTTCGTCATTCCTATTATCACATTTGGCTTTCTTATCATCATCAGTGGGGGTTGTTTCCTTTCCCATGGTAATCCGATACAGGCCTTTACTTCTTAATAAATATTCCATATGGGATCTCCATTGGAAGTAGTTGTTGCTGGTAAGCATGATAGTACTTGTAGAAGCCATATTAAATATGTAGATAATGCAGATTTAAAAACTGAAACTAATGATCTGGATGGAAAGATCTCGAAAAGTTGTGTGGTTTTAAAAAAAACAGCACTGAAAACGGACTTCCGATGTGAGAGTTAGGCCCCTTTTAAAAAATGCATAAACGGTAACCAAATAACCACGTGATAGTGTAAGCTACTTTATGAAGTGATCCACTTTTATAAAGAGAAGTGGGGATCACTTTTACAATGAGGTTACCTTATAACATAAAAGTTGCATGCAAAATAACTCTAAAATAAAATATAAAGCTACTTATAGTGATTCACTTTTATACTTGAAGTGAAATGCACTTTACAATTTATAGCATGAACTTTTTCAGAAAAGGTAACAAAAGAGAGACTTGAACTCAAGACCTCTTACTTAATAAGGCAAGTTTTAACCAAATGGTCTAGCAAAACCTATTGTAATGTTCAGAAGGAGGATTTGGGGTGTTGTTGTTGTTGTTGTTGTTGTTGTTGTTGTTGTTGTTGTTGTTGTTGTTGTTGATGGCCTTGGAGAGCATGCTCCAAAAAAACTCTTTTCACACAAGAAAAACATTTTGCTTCTCGATGACAACAAGGGTTAGATCTTGGTTAGCTTACCCGGAAGATGCACCTTTTCCTATCTGTTTCTGATTTTTCGAGATTGCACAAGGTGCAGGGCAAAGAGAATACACAGATCTAAAAGAGTAGCAACCCGAAAATAAAAAATACAAACCGAAATAAAATCAAAACTTTGCAAAAATTTAAAAAAATGCGTATTCAGACTTTATACCTCCAGATCTGACTGTAATGGCCGTATCTTGGGCAAACAGAAACCTTTTCGAGTGAAAATAAAAGTGTTCCTAAATGAAACGAGTGCTCCGGACGCAATGGAACAGTCCTCTCAGCCCAAAAATGTATGGAAATTCCAGAAAATGGAGATGAGGCAACTCGGCTTCACGATCTCGATCTACAACAGGAGCGGGTCTTCAAACAGGCTCTGATACCATGCTCGACAACACAGGTATTCCAACAGAGGATGAACACCTTCAGTAACCACTCACATAAACATATCAAAGATCAACACACTGATGTTTTCACGTGGTAAAACCCCTGTGGGGAAACATCCACGGCCCCAGCCAACGCGACCACTTGGAGCAGTTTATTAATGCAAAGAAAAAGATTACAGAGAGATTTTACAAGAGAGTTTCTCACAATCGATCATCGAAAAATGACCCTCCATGCTCTTTAAATAGAGATCATGGACCAATCGGGTGTTAATCCATGGATCAATGGTCGTTAAGATCGAGGAGAGTATGAGCCGTCGAATCACTCTATGTCGGGAACATATTGTGACCGTCGGATTTCCTAACTACAAATGCATACTAATGCATACTAAAGAAACACACTTTTACCTAACGACATATTAGACCAAGTAGATCTTAACTAACTCCTAAGTGTCTAAATATCCTAACAAAAATGAAACCTTTGAGATGCTTCCACCAAGGATTCTCAAGAAATAAGTAAAAGGATTCTCAGTAAGGAAAAGGAACCCATAATATAAATACACACTTAAGGTATTAGCTGGTGGATGGGAGGTCTCATCATGAGCCGACCTATTAGGACCATGGGAATGTAGTAGTATGACACTACCATCTATTTGGTCACCAAACTAGGGTAGTGTCTCTTGGTGGCATATCCAAGAGAAAGGGGGTCTCATCATGAGAAAACCTTCTCATATACGTGAAACGCTTATGGGTAACATTGTCACCTCTGGTCACGAAGCCAAGAAAATGTCCATCAACACTTCCCTTGAAGAAGAAAAGAAAAAGAAATAAGAATAATAATAAAAGGCATTGAATGGGATAGGAAATAATGGAATCCATGATAAGGTGCAACTCGCCCTCGATAGAGGTACCCATAGGTAAGACCTACATTTCCCTGTTATCACTTCACCCTATGCCCAAACACTTCCCATGTCACCTCACACACACTTACATGAACTAGATTAGATCTCACCTAGGAAACACCCCAAACTTAAGGAGGATTATCCCAATAGCACATCTTGAGAGCCTCTCCAAACATGACTTGTTAAAGAGCATAATGTCTTTGAGCATTTTTTTGGGTAAATGGGGGTTTGATGCACATGTTTGGGCTATTTTATTATTAGATGTGATTGACATTGATATGATCCCTATGAATTATGAACCCCTGTAGGGAGTACTTGTTTTTGTTGCATGACTTTTCCTGATGGATAAGTACATATGGGGAAATGATTAGCTTGGACCTCCATGGGGTTGAAATCCCATAGATGGATGTTGTGACCCCAACAAGGGGTAGAGAGACACTAGAGGATTGCACCAAGAAGAAATAAGGACATTTCCCCCAAGACACTTTGGCAAGACTAGACCTAGGGGGGTATTACCTTTCCACCAAGACATTGACCCTTGAGAGCCCATGGCATCGTCATTTTGACCCTAGACGTCATCTAGTCAGGGTTTGCATTTATGAGGGTGGTTGTGTGCTAGTTGGCATGTGTGGCAACATTCAATGCTTTTGGAGGTCAAACATTCTACATTTTAGGCCTAGAGTTCCACCCTAGGGTCCTAACATCACCCTAGAAGGGCATGACATCACCTGTGGAAATGAAATTAGGGTTTAATTAATGCCATTTATGTAAAAATTGGATTTTAAATGTAATTTGGCCATATCGACCTTTTTATGATCTAATTTTAATTAAAGGTCATTGATATTGTATAAATAAAGAGAGAAAACTCTCATTTTTTTAGAATTCACTCATCACACAAGTGTGTGATCCAAAATTCGGCCCTCTTTAAGGGTTATTGGATTAACTAAGTGGTGTGCAACTTCTTGGATGAGGCAAATTTTGGTGTATTTTGGCTATTTTTCATTATGGAGGATCTTCAACTAGGGTTTGGCTTGATTATTCTTGGTGAAGTAAGTAGAAAATATGCAATATTTTTATGTTATTGAATACTTGTGGTAAATTTTACTTGGTTCATTTTAAATATTATGAAATTGCTTGCTCAAAACCGTAGGAGAGAAACATAAGTTGTTATCTTTCTCTCTATAGTTTTCCACTTGTTTAAATTTTATCAAAGTACACCTTGTTCAAAAGTAGCTACTAGAGCCCTAAATGATAGCACTATAGTAACCCTACTCTAATTTCCTATTGCATATATTATTTCCAAATTGTCTAAGGAAAGAGAAACTACTAGGGCCTAAGTCTTCTTACTTTCTAGTCGATTTTCTCTTAGGACTTGGATGTTTGAGGCGTTAGGTCACCAACACCTCCTCCATCTATTCCATATCCTTTGGATAAGTACTATCATTTCTATTTTTCTCTAAGATATGTTTCTACTATTGTTGACTCCATATACCATAAAAGGCACTAGTCCACTCACCTTAGTGATTGACTGATCAAACAACTCTCAAAAAACCTTCCTTGAAACCTTTACTAACTTTTACTAACCTTAAATTAGACTAATCCATTAACTAACCTATTGTTGTTGAAAAATATTGATACAACCATCTAACATCAGCAAATTCATCTCAAAAAGTGACATTAAAAGATGATTAGACATTGCCAATTTTGCTTCTAACAAGTTGTTATCATTTTGTCAAATTAGAGCTATATTTTCTTGTCATTTTCAAGAATTTTTGAAGCACAATTATTATGGTTGTCACTAAACATTCATTGTCTTTATAGATAATTATTTTTCTATAGTATTATATCATCTTACTTATTTTTCAAAGGTTCATGGTTTTATGAAGCACTAACATCATATGGTACCTTTAAATTGCATGCTTTTTCTATTTTTGTCTTGTTCTGGGCATGTACACCTTATTTATCTTTTGCTTCATCTCTATAAGACACAAAGAACCTTTGAAATTGAGTGACCTGTGAGAGGGGGGAACTTTCTTGTACTTTTTTCTTATCCTTCTCAAACCCTCAGGTCATTGGGGATGTCGACCCTGTGGTACATTGATATACTCCTAAATATAAATGGGTTTCCTATTAAGGTGACAGTGATACATCACTCCCTGTTACACCAATATTTCATTCAATCGCCTTGGGATTTGGGAAAGTACATATTGTGCGATAACATTTTGGCGCCATTGTCGGGGAACACTGAGTCGATATTCATCAACAACACTTTGGTAAGACTTTATCCAAAGCCTTATTTTCATAGAGCTTACCGAACATCTCCACTGAGGGTGATTCCCTCATCCCTTTGATAGTCCTTAAAAGGATATCTGGTGACTCCACTAACCTTGTTCAAGGTGCCACCTTACTCTCAATTTTGTGATATTTCCAAGTTATGGGATCATGGCACCCTCAGAAAAAATGTGTCTGACTATTGATTTCAAAAGTTTTTGAGGATACCCACATTAATTTGATGCAAAATGGTTGAACAACTCTCCAATATTCGGAGGCCTCCCAATTACACATTGTAGAATTCTTGAAGTATATAAGTGAGATAGAATTGGAAGGGGGGGATGTTCTGGTAAAATTGTTCATACTTTCTCTGCCATGTTTTTTTCAAGATTGGTTTAAGAGTTGTTGTGAATATAGGGGCATATCATCTTTCATAGACCTCATCAGTAGGTTTATTGAGTTTGTCAAACCACTATGCCAAACATATGAATATGTCCTTCAAAATCTCACAGTATCCCTAGAGGACGAAGGATTCACCACTAAGATTGTGGAAGATCTCAAGGTTGTGTACCATACTCAATACCAAGAAACCTCTGATATAGAAGGAGATATTTATGAAAAAAGTTGTCAACCCCTTGAAGAGGAACAAGGTTTTTCCAATGATTCGATAGAATGCAGTGAATATTTAAATAAAGAAGTGAATTATGAGGATAAATCAATAGTATCATGTCCTCCTTCTGATGAACCTCTCCAAGATACTATATCTTTTGCACAATATGAAAAGAATGAGGTGATTCATTTTCCTTTAAAGTTTTCTGATGAGACTTTATTCTATGATTCAGAAGGTGAAGAAATAAAGGAGCACTTAGAAGAGCTAGGTCCTTCATTTTCTGATGAAGACATGATTAAAGAGATGAGTTTTGGGGATGATGTACTGGACCCTATTCCATTTGATGAAGTCATCCAAGCCATTGACACTCCTACATAACAAGAAGTGAATATGGTAAGTTATTTCCCTTTCCAAAATTTTGATGATGCTTTATTTTATGATTTGGAAAATGAAGAAGCACTAGAGGAGCCCTTGGATGGATTAAGTCCATGTTATGATAAAGATAATGACATCGTTAATAATATTGATGTGTTCATACATGTAGTAAGACATAAATGGTATGTGATTGGTTCTAATGAGGATCCCATTTATGATATGGAAGGATATCTTATAGTGTTTCCTTTAAAACAATCATATGATGTTCCTAATAATTTTGAAATTTGGAAACAATATGATTATATAATTACAGAAGTTTTCCAAGCACCAAAGGATGACCCAGTGCAATGTTCTCCTAATGAATTTATGTCATACCTTGAGGATTTTGATGAGTATTCCTTTGAGAAATTGGATTTATTCTATGAAGAAAAATATCAACCACCGATCTTCTCAAATCTTGATAGAGGTGAGGACATTTATTTCCCGAAGCAGGGTACTTGTGACAAGGTTCTCCAATGAATCTCTACCCCCCTTCAATTACTTTACCCCACTATGTCGCTAAGGGTGTATTTGGGAAACATGTCCCTTTTCTTGAACTTTCTCCGGGGAAAAGCCTACTTTTAGAATTCAAGGGTAGGTTGAATACCATAAGAACAATTTTATTATCTCAGTCTTTCAACCTTCCCTTAAGAAATTTTCAAACACCCTCTAGGTTCCTACTAGTCCCTTCCCATACCTGAGGATGTGAATATGTCCAAGGTATCCAACCTTTAGACTCTTTGAGTCAGTTTTTTGAGCCTTTGATTTTTCATGATCTCTTTCTGAGATGGATTGAGCACTTTCCTAGAAGTATGACTTGGCATAATTTCGTCCCTCCCTTCCACCTCCATGAGACAGACGTCACGATTTTTGGTGATGTGATACAAGATATAACTCATGTTTATCTTGTGCTTAAATTATCATTGTTTTGGTTTATAATGAAGCACAGAGGCAAGTCTTATGATACATTGCTAGCATGGTTGTATTGGTTGTATGATTATACCTAGCATTTGATAGGTAAGTACAGGTAAGTACGGGTAGGTAGGCATTTGCATCCATTGTATATACCATTGCATCTCATATTAGCATAGTTGTAGTTTCATTTTTTATATTATATTTCTCCATTTATGTATATATGCTTGCTTATCTTTATTTTATATCATATATGAGCAAGGGGTGATATCACCACCCTAAAGATTATTGATGCATTTTGTTGAGATATAGCAGACACAAGTCATACCATAGATGTTGAGGTTCTCATGCACTCTACGGTGAGCACATTTATTGAGGGATGACTTGAGCATGGACCCAGAGGGCCCATCATTTATTCAGTACAACCCATCTATCAATAGAAGCAGTCTCCATCCCACCATATTGGTCCTGAAGTAGCAGTAAGTATTGCTCCATGAGGTAATGAGTCTGGGTATCATCGTATGTGTCACTCTGATTATTGAAGCACTTGAATATGTTGCACTGAATTATCCTTCATTTCATAACATTTTATTGGAAATTATGCTTTTTAGCTTGCTCATAATTGAAGGGTGACATGATGCCCTAGTAAGTTGATCTCCCTTTAGGATGGGTTTTCAATGGGTGGGTCTATGAAAGGTCATCGTCCATTCCCTCCATACTTACCACTTTCCATCCTTACTCCCATCATTCCCCCCCCCTACCTTTGTTCATGCATTGGGTTTTCCACACTAGGAAGGGTTGCACCTTGCCTTGTGGAAAGAAGGGGCTAAAGGCCTAGAGGGTAAAAGTAGATGACAAGAGTTAAAATACAAAATGAAACCTTTGAGATGCTTCACTGAGGGATTCCCGAGAAAGAAATATAAGGATTCTTAATAAGAGAAGGGAACTCGTAAGATAAATAAACACTCAAGGTATTAGCTGGTGGATGGGAGGTCTCATCATTAGTTGACCTATTAGGACCATGGGCATGTAGTGATATGACAGTACCATCTATATGGTCACCAAAACAAGGTAGTGGCTCTTGGTGGTAGAGCCAAGAGGAAGGGGGTCTCATCAAGAGCCAACCTTCTCATCTCTGTGAAATGCTTGTGGGTAGTGATGTCACCTATGGTCACAAAGCCATGACAGTGTCACTCATATATTCCCTTGAAGCACAAAAGAAAAATAAATAAGACTAAGAATAAAAGGCATTGAATGGCATAGGAAACAATGACATCCATAATAAGGTGAAACTCTCCCTCTACAGAGGCATCCACAGGTAAGACCTACATTTCCCTGTTATCACTGCACCCTATGCCCAAAAAATTCCCATGTCACCTCACACACACTTACATGACCTATATTGGCTCTCACCTAGGAAACACCTAGAACTTAAGGAGGATTATCCCAATAGGACATATTGAGACCCTCTCCAAACCTGACTTGTTAAATTGCATAACGTCTTTGATAATTTTTATGGGTAAAGGGGGGTTTTATGCACATGTTTGGGTAATTTTATTATTATATGTGATTGGCATTGCTATGATCCCTGTGACTTATCAACCCCTGGAGGGAATACTGGTTTTTGTTGCAGGACTTTTCCTAGTGGACATGTACATATGGGGGAATGATTAGCTCATACCTCCATGGGGTTGAAAGCCCATAGATGGATGTTTTGACCCCAACCAGGGGTAGAGAGACACCAAAGGCTTGCACCAAGAAGAAATAAGGACATTTCCAACGAGACACTCTGACAGGCCTAGACCTAGGGGGTCTTGTCTTTCCACCAGAATGTTGAGCCTTGCGAGCCCATGATGTCATCATTTTGATCCTAGATGTTATCCAGTCAGGGTTCACATTTATGAGGGTGGATGTTTGCTAGTTGACATGTGTGGAAACATTCAGGGCCTTTGTAGGCCAAACGTTCTACATTTGAGGCTTAGCGTTCCACCCTAGGGGCCTAACATCACCCTAGAAGGGAATTACATCACACTTGGAAATGAAATTAGGGTTTAATTAATGTCATTTATGTAAAAACTGGATTTTAAATTTAATTTGTCCATGTCAACATTTTTTATGACCTAATTTTAATTAAAGGTCATTGATATTGTATAAATAGAGAGAGAAAACTCTCATTTTTTCATGATTCACTCATCACACATGCGCGTGGTCTGAAATCCGGCCCTCTGTAAGGGTTATTGGCTAAAATAAGTGGTGCACAACTTCCTGGAGAGGAAAATTTTAGTGTATTTTGGATATTTTTCTTTGTGGAGGATCTTCAACTAGGGTTTGGCTTGATTATTCTTGGTGAATTACATAGAAAATATGCAATTTGTTTATGTTGTTGAATAATTGTGGTACATTTTACTTGGCTCATGTTAAAGAATATGAAATTTATTGCTTAAAACCCTAAGAGAGAAACATAAGTTGTTATCTTTCTCTCTATACATTTCCACTTGTTTAAATTTTATCAATGTACACCTTGTTTAGAAGTAGCTACTAGAGCCCTGAATACTAGCACTCTAGTAACCCTACTCTAATTTCCTATTGTATATATTATTTCTAAATTGTCTAAGGAAAGAAAAAACACTAGGGCCTAAGTCTTATTACTTTCTAGCCGATTTTCTCTTAGGCCTTGGGTTACCAACACCTCCTCCATCTATTCCATATCCTTTGGCTAAGTACTATCATTTCTATTTTTCTCTAAGATCTTTTGCTGCTATTTTTGACTCCATATACCCTAAAAGGCACTGGTCCACTCACCTTAGGGATTGATTGATCAAACAACTCTAAAAAAACCTTCCTTGAAACCTTTACTAACTTTTACTAACCTTAAATTAGACTAATCCATTAACTAACCTGTTGTTGTTGCGAAATTTTTCTACAACCATCTAACAACAACAAATTAATCTCAAAAAATGACATTAAAAGTTGATAAGACATTGCCAATTTTTCTTTTGACAAGTTGTTATCATTTTGTCAAATTAGAGCTATAATGTCTTGCCATTTTCAAACATTTTTGAAGAATAATTATTGTCGTTGTGACTAAACATTCATTGTTGTTATAAACAATTACTTTGCTACAATATTATATCATCTTACTTATTTTTAAAAGGTTCATGGTTTTATGAAGCACTAACATCATATGGTACCTTGAAATTGCATGATTTTTCTATTGTTATCTTGTTCTGGGAAGGTACACCTCATTTATATTTTGCTTCATCTCTATGAGACACAAAGAACCTTTGAAATTGAGTGACCTGTGAGAGGGGGAAACTTTCTTGTACTTTTTTCTTATCCTTCTTAAACCCTCAGGTCATTGGGGACATCTCCCCTGTGGTACATTGATATACTCCTAAATATAAAGGGGTTTCCTATTAAGGTGACAATGATACATCACTCCCTATTACACCAATCTTGCATTCACTTTCCTTGGGATTTGGGAAAGTACAGATTATGTGATAACAATATTATTGCAAGGTTTAATCCAATCCCAGAATCAAAATCTTCTATTGATGGATTTCGAGACTTGAGTTTGTAGATGATCTCTCGATCACGGTTGGGGTCACCTTTGTTTTATGAAAAATCACTAGAGTTGGAAACTTTAGCTTAGGGATGGGGCTATGCGAGCATTGTTGATGCCTTCTAGTAGCCATGGAATGTGGCGGTGAATGGGAACTGGGAGGGTAATTCAAAAGGGACAAAGGAGATTGGAGAATAATAGATAGAGGGGAAATTGTTTTACAGGACAAATTGATAAAGTTAAATCTAACAACCTCGTCCTTTTCCCTTAAAAACAACACAAAAAATCCCTAACCCTAGAAAAAATGAGAGGTGAAGCACATGGAGAATACTTGTTAGTTCGTTTGACACATGGAATGTGGAGATTGATTGAGAGAAAGGAGCTCCAGGATCGTTATCCTCTCGCTTGGGGACTATTTCTTTTGGTTGGCTCGAGGCTTGCTCGATTTATATTGGCATAGTTGGAGAGAAATCCTTCGATGTTCAGTGGAGGAGTTTGTGGTAACTCCTCCGATGTACATTAGAGGCGTTTTCATTAACTTATCCAAACAACAAGATTTTGACTAACTTTTTCTTAAGTGTTCCAAATTGAAAAAATCAACTTAGTTGAAAAGGGAGCTTGAAGAGCATGTTTTAAAGCCAGCGAGAGAATCCATTGTGAAGATGCAAGTTGAAGAGTTTTCAAATTCAAAAAATACAAGGGGATCCATTTTCTTGGAAGGATTTTGCAAATAGATTACAGGAAAATGGAGGGTTGTAGTGACTTACACTATAGGTTACTATATATTAGGGATGTTAAAATTTTGTTATGTTGTTTGTTCATGTTCTCTAGGTCTTTCTTCACTTCCATTGAGCATCCATAACCTTGATAGAGTAACTATCATAGGCCTGGAGAGCCTACGGTTGGGCAGCAGAATCACCCAATGCTCCCAGTCACTGTGTGACATCGCATTCATTTGTTTGACAACAAAGCTACACCAAACTATTGAATACAGACTACACCTTACTTCATTACATCTTCATTTATTACTTATGTTATGTGTGTGTTATCTTATACTTAGTTGTGACAGTAAAAGAACCCACTCATGCAAAGAAACAAGACAAAATGTACAAGTGGGTGGCCAAACCACCCTAACACCCATTCCTTTATAATATTCCAAAGAATTGAGCCACAACTCTTTTTTAAAAAAAAGAATAAACATAGAGTGCATGACTCAACATTACTTGGGCTCTTCACGGTTTTTGTCCTTGATTCGTCATCTTTGCAGACCTGCCATCGTTTCGAACACATATTCTCATCTTCCCATATTTTGTTCGCAACCTTCGCTACTACTCTTTGATTGTCCCTACCTCCTACCAAGTCTACGCGTGCTTCATGTGCTTGCACTTGAATCTTGGTTAGAATCCATCATAGAGAGCCCATACATCACCACCAAGACTTCTACAGACCTTCCACTACATGATATCCCTTCTCTGCCTTGACTGTCTTCAGTGGTCTTTCCATACCTACGGAGCACCCATCGCAGGTTTTCTTCCACAGCCTCAGATTTGGTGCAACCTACAACACTCTTCCATATTCACAAACTTTCACCCATCCTCAGCTCCCTTCATATAGATGATATATCCCAACCTACCTCAGTACAAAATTCCCCAAGCAAGCACAAGTTACCCTCGAGGTTCTACTTAGCTCCTTAGGGAGGGAGCTCACCCTCCTTCCTTGGTCGCTTCCGTAGAACTCCAATATACGACTATGAGAGAAGTCACTTGGCCTTCATTGGATGTTTTTTCAATGCTTTTCTTGTTTGGTTATATAAGAGTGTGCCTTTCCTCCATGATGCACCCATCCCAACCGATGTGCCCCTTCTTTCGCAAGTGCATGCATACTTTTTATCATTTGTCCACTTTCACAACTTGAGCCAACTCTTCAATGGGCATGTGCCCCCTGTATCGTGTGTACTCCAATGCAACCGGTGTCATTCTTTAGTTAAAGGAACCCAACTTGTGCCTTCATTCGTTTCCTTGCCCAATTTCATCACAAGGCATCCATCACATGTTTTTGGAGCTCATATTTTCTTGGCTGACCTATCTCACCGATGGGGCGCCCATCCTTGATTTTTCATCCATCAAGCCATCTCTTATTCATTCCATCGGGAACACATGCCTTCGTCACACCCAACTTCACCAACTATTCTTTTCTTCAGTCAATTCACCACTTAACCTCCATTGCAAGTCATATCAGTGAAGTCGTGCTTAACATCACATCACACACCCAAGTACCCTGACTTAACTGAAAATATGATGATTCATCTGTTTCTCATGTCTTGGCTCGTGGAGGCAGCATGTGTGCATAGGTCAAGTCCTAGGTCATAACATACTCCCCCACTCAAATCCATTTCTGTCCCAACAATCTCAAGATACCTTTGCTGGGATCACCGCTGACAATCCTTCGTTGTTCTATTGTGATCGCAAGTTCTGTCGCACCCTCAACCAGAACATAAAACTATCTAAGTGTTGAACCTTCATGACTTTTGTTGCATTCATAATTCAACCATTCCTATCATGTATCTGTACATTGTGCACCCCCATTCCTATGTTGGTTGCGTAGCTAGTCCAACCGTCGTGCACAAGTCCTGATATGTAGTTCCCCATGTCAAAAATTAGCCATTTATGTCTGCATCATTATCACCTCATCCAAACCAAAAACATGAAGAAAAGATCACACTTTCCCCTTCACTGCTATCCAATTTTGTCATGAATTTATTTCGCTACAACCAAGTGTTTCACCAATGGATCATTGTGTTTTAAGTCTGACCACCTTGCCATGCTGTTGTGTGTTAGCACATGTAAGTGTCGAATAGTTGCATGGCCAATCCAACCATCATTTCTTTCATGATAGCATGCCTCCATGTCAAATTGATCTCCTCCCATATGCAACTTGACTCATCCATGAAACTCTTGCCAAGGCACCTTCCTTGCCTCGTCGTGCTACAATATTTCCCCAAAATGAAATCTTCCTTCATTTCTATTGTGAAAGTTGTTGTCACTTCCACTGATTGTCACACCCAACTTATATCGTATCCAATCTATTTGAAAACTCAAGGAGATCACTGCATGGATGCCACCCATACTATACCAACCAATTTCACTTTATTTTCTCCTCCTATATACTGTAGGGAGTTTGGGTTTACCTCATCTCTACTACATCCATGCCTCTCATGGCATCTTGGTTCTCTTGATGAATCTTCCCAAGGAAAAGTTGAACATGGCTTCATCGTTCAACCTCCCATATTCTTCGTCACCTGTCCATGAAACATCCAAGTGTATTGGTTTCACACATCCAACAGTCACCTTCGAACTAATATTCCTTCATGCTTCATTTCATTCTTCCTGGGCGATCCTTCGATCTATAACTCCACAACATCCTTCATAAGATTCTTGCAAGTGATGAGTTCTTTCCACATGACCTCAACAATTTCCCAAGTTATTCAAGTCGAAGGTACCACCCAAGGAATTCTTCATTTGTTGCACATTCATTCCAATACATCTACCAATCAAAAAATCTAGATCAATATGCACTAGCCAAGATCCCTAAGAATGTTCATGCACTTGATGTCCCATACCACCAGCAACCCGATGTCCCATAGCACCGAAAAATGTCCTCAAATATCTTGTAGCACATCATTCCCATTGTAGTTATTGAAATACTTATTGAATGAATCCTTTTCTATCACTTATATCTTCCTTGAAATGGAACCTCATGCCTTCTTCCATTTTTCCCTTCGTTGGTTACATTCATTGTAACACCCTGTTTCCCT
>ML804836.1:294063-307110 GCA_009831015.1 Picea engelmannii | reverse complement strand
GATGGATAATGAGAGGTGGTGGAAGGGACCTGGAATGGTTGCGTTAACTTCCACCGAGCCAGTACCATACTGGTTTTTACTTGATCAAAGACCAAAGCAACTCTTTGACCCTGGAATGGATTTCCCATCAGATTGGTAGGTGGGGAGGCTCCTCAAGAGTTAATGAGGGGATGGGGGTGAACCTCCCATCCGTAACAGCTCCTATACCTGACCACGAACGAGGAAATTCATGTCACACGCAATCTTGTAGAGAAAAGGCAAGAGAGGAAGTGTGGTAAATGGGGGAGGAGGACACGTGTGACAGGGATCGCAGGAGAGAAATGGAGAAAACTCTGGAAACACAAAGAGTTTTAAACATAGGAGAAGGAGAGTAACCTTTGTCCTTGACTTCTGTTGAGCTGGGAGTAGGAGACGAAATCTCAAGCATCGTGGTCTAGCTCAGGGGTGGCTAGTGGTAAATTCGTTTGGAGGCACTGAGCCTACGGTTGGGTGGAAATGAGCACCCCTCTCAGCAGTCACATCACACTTGGTGTTTCTAATAAGTGTTTATATCTTGTATCTTGAATTGAATATCCCGGATGCATGCTCATGTTTATACACTCATAAATGGTTTCTGTATTGAAGTGTTTTCCTTGTGTTTTGATCTGAAACAATGGATGCATGCTTATACTCATATGACCATAATCGGTTTATGTATAGAATGAATAAGTTCAGAATACGAGTCCGTTCCCTTGAGATTTGTTCCATCTACTTGACTCATGCTATGTCCTGGTTTGATTTCCCGAAGGCACCTCCTCCGAGGAAGTTCCCTCGCATTCCAGAGCTGGAGTGAGTTCCTTGAAAAGACTACTATTTTAGTAAACCCATGAGTTTACTTTACCCCTGACACAGAGTTCAGAGCTCAACGAATTAGGAAGGCTTTTCAATCAGGTCAACAAGCCTAGGGATAATTACCCAAGAACCTACTGAAGGATCATGTGATTTGATTATGGAAACCTTGTACAGGAGAGAGTATTTCTCTCAGTTTTTCGGCACTTCGGCGTTTCAGCACCCGAGAAACCAAAGGGTAAGACCCCTCATTTTTGCAAGTTGCGAAATCCCAGTACCCGAAACCCCGACGCACTCTGTGGATGAGCCAGTTTAGTGTGAAAAGGTTTTGGCATTTCGACACTTGGGAAACCAAAGGGTAAGACCCCTCATTTTCACAAGTTGCGCAATCCTGGTACCTAAAATCCCGACGCACTCTGTGGATGAGCCAGTTTAGTGTGAATAGGTTTCGGCGTTTTGACACTTAGGAAACCAAAGGGTAAGACCCCTCATTTTCGCAAGTTGTGAAATCCTGGTACCCGAAACCCCGACGCACCCTAGGACACCGGACAGGGTCTTGTGGTAGGAAGGAGGAGTCCCGAAAGAACCTGGACCACTCATTTGTAGGGATGCGTGGCGAAGATCTAAATCTACCGGGGTTCTGGAGATCATGGAAATAGGAATGAAGACCCCACAAAAATCCCAAAAGGTAGAATGCCGGGATTCAATCCGAGCCATTGATCAAGTCGATGATCGGGACCATAGATCTGGACAAAATTGGGCTTTCGAGTCCTGGGGATTAAAAAGGGAAAGGAGGAACGCTTTCATTGCGATTCCCCAAATCGAGAAAACCCAAAAGCATTTAGAGGATTAGAACCAGGTCATAGGATCGGTTGTATGACAAGCGACCCAAGGGAGGAGCTAAGGATCTGTTAGACCCTTTCGAGTTTTGGCATTTTGAAAGACAAAGAACAAGGGAATGTTTGCATCGCGATTCCCCGAATCGTGAAATCCGGAAGCGCCTTTTTGGTAAGGCCTGTGGTCATAGCCAACGATCACATGGGGGAGGATAAGGGAAGGGAGGGTCTGCGCTAGGCCCCATAGAAATTCGGGGATTCTATTCCTCGAAGAAAAGACAAAAAGAAAAAGAAAATCTTAGTTTCCATAGTGGGTGTGTGACATTCATGAATTAGGTTGCAGCTCCACCAATGACCTACCTATGCAATCTTGTCTTGGATGCTTCACAAAATAGGAGAAGTCTGCACACTTCAAAATTCATCTAAGTATCACGCTTCTCGTACTCCCAACCCGATTTCCTCTCATTATATTGTCTCTATGTTTGGCTACCTCATACCAATGCTATAGAGATATCTTGGTGAGGTGCGTCCAAGAAGGTCTACACAATCCTCCAACTGAAACATTGTGATTTCTGAAATCCATCAAATTCACTTTCCTCATGGCTCCCAACCGAACCCATCTTCCATTCTTCCATTTGTTATCTTTGCTCCCTGGAATTCCACATCATCAAGACACCATGCAAATCATTCAATCATAAAGTCTCTTGTTGTTAACCGACATCTGTCCAAAAGTTGCAATCCTCAATCACAACCCAACTGACCCAAATTCTCTTCGATGGTGCACAACATGAAGTTGGAACCGTGGAAAATATAGCTAGGTGTGATTTGAGCCATGCATACAACATAACCTTCCTTCCCCATTTGTTATCTTTACACCCTGTAATGTCTTCAAACTAGGAAACCATGCACAAATATGTAGTGAAAAACATGAAGTTGTCATGGTGGAAATCCTTCTGAGTTGTTTGTGTTGCAACCAAACTTCATTCTACCATCCAAGTCACGACTATGACCCAGCTCACCAACTACTCTTGAACTTCTCTGATCACTATTACAATTATGCAAAAGATATTCATTCCATCACCACAAAACTGTCTTTGCAATCACCCATGATCAATGCACCCAAACTGACCCTACTTGGTTTCTTTTGTTTCTTCACTCTGATACCATCTGTCATAGGCCTAGTGAGCCTACGGTTTGGTGATAGAATCACTTGATGCTCCCAGTCACCGTGCAACACCACAATCATTTGTTTGAAAACAATGCTACACCAAACTAATTAATTCGGACTATGCCTTACATCATTACATCTTCGTTTATTACTTATGTTATGTATTTGTTATCTTATACTTAGTTGTGAAATTAAAATAAACCATTCATGAAAATCAACAAGATGAAATGTACAAGTGGGCAACCAAACCGACCTAACACCCATTCCTTTATAATATTCCAAAGAACCGAGTCGCAAATCTTGTTACAAAAAAATAATAAACATAGAGCACATGAATCAACATTACTTGGCCTCTTCACAATTATTCTACTTGACTCGTCATCGTCGTAGACCTCCCATCATGCCAAATGCATGTTCTCATATGCCCATCTTTTGTTCTCAACCTTCCCTTTTACTCTGCGATTGTCGCTACCTCCTAGCAAGTTTGATTGCACTTCATGTACTTGCATGTGACTCTTGGTTATAATCCATCCCAGAGCGCCCATACATCACCACCAAGACTTTCACAGACCTTCCAATACATGAGCACCCTTCTATGCCTTGATCGTCTTCAGTGGTCTTTCCATACCTACAGAGCACCCATCGCAAGTTTTCTTCCACAACCTCAGATTCAGTGTGACCTGCGACACTCTTCCATATTCACAAACTTTCACCAATCCTCAGCTCCCTTCATCTAGATGAGCTCACCCAACTTGCCTCAGTACAACCTTCCCCAAGGCAACACAAGTTACCCTCTAGGGTCTACTTGGATCCTTGGGTAGGGAAATTTCCCTCCTTCCTTGGTTGTTTCCTTAGAAATCCAATATGCGATTATGAGAGAAGTCACTTGGACTTCCTTGGATTTTTTTCCAATGCCTTGTTTGCTTGGTTATATAGGCACGCGCCTTTCCTCCAGGACGCACCCATCCCAACTAATGCGCCCACCGACGCACACTTTTCATCTTTTTCCCACTTTCACAACTTGAGCCTACTCTTCAATGGGAACGTTCTCAATGTCATGTGTGCACTCCAACCCAACTGACGTCATTCTTTGGTTAAAGGCACCCAACTTGTCCCTTCATTCATTTCCTTTCCCAATTTCATCGCAAGGCATCCATCACACATTTTTGGTGCTCATATTTTCTTGTCCGACCTGTCTCACCGACGGGGTGCCCAAAGCTTCCATGGGAACCCATCCTTGGTTTCGCATCTATCAAGCCATCTCTTGCATGTTCCATCGGGAATGCATGCCTTCGTCGCACCCAACTTCACCAACCATTCATTTCTTCGGTCAAGTCACCACTTAACCTCCGTCGCAAGCCATCTCGGTGAAATCGTACTTGATTCCATGTCACATGCCCAAGTACCCCGACTTAACAGAGCATCCAATGACTCGTCTATTTCACATGTCTTGGCTCATGGAGGTAGCATGCGCTCCTAGGTCAAGTCCTAGGTAATGATATTAACCCTATCATTAGAGGCCTTTCTCTTCTATCAATGATCATCCATAGTATCAATGGAGATACATGCATGTCCCAAATTATTAATTTGAAACTCCTTCCTAATCCTTTCCCTTCCTTTTTATTTAGCATAATTTGGGTTTGGGAGGTTAGTAACCATTTAAAGACATGATGATACCTGTTATTGAGAATATAATAATTATGAATGAGTGATGACACACTTTCACACACAAACACGCATATAAATAGATAAATATCCCTTTGTATTTGGTTTTGAGTACTATGTTATCATTCTAGGAAGAAATCAGTCATTATTTTGTGAATGGGAAAGACTCCATATATAAGTAGTAAGATTTTCAATACTTGAACCCCTATATTTCTCATGGGCTAGTCACCTGACAAAATTGCATTCCACTAGTATACTGAAATTTCAAATGCCCCTCATGAGAGATATGATCAAGTAGTTCCATGGGCTAGTGCCATAAACAACTTAAAACATAGAGTAACATAGTTTCACATAGTTGGGATTAGAGATTAGATCTAGAATGAAGAAAGTTTGCAATGCAAAACCATTAGGCTCAAGGAGAAAACTAGAATACAAGAATTGTTGAGCACACACTTATACTTAGAGGGGGGTGAATCAATATAAGACAATTTTTAACTTGTTCAAAGATTCATCAACCATAAGAAAAAAATCACATATGAGAGCTATTAACTGCATAACATGAAACACAAGATTTATGTGGAAACCCTTTCGGGAGAAAAATACAAAACTTCTCATTATAATTCTTTGTAGGAATGAACCTTCTGTTACAAATATTATCTGTAGGTACCAACCTAATGGAGACACCAATCCCCATTGGTGTTGGAATATGTAATGATGACTTGTGTGGTATTGTTCAAATATATTAATTTGAAAGGTAATAATGCCTACTTTTATGTAAAAAAGTTATCCCACATGCAACATGATATAATATACTCTAGTTTCCATTCATTATATAAAGAGGTTAAAATACATTTATCCCAGACGTATTTTTGGATGTAATTCCTCCATACCTCTTGGTATAAAATAGAGGTAAGAGAGACCCATGAGGTACATTGAAATGAAGGGTCACATAGTTATCATATACATTGGAATGATGTGAAGATGGAGTGTGATGTGTGGGAGCTCAAGTGTAATATTGGAGATTTCAAAAGAATAAAGAAGACACTGCCTTCCTAGGGATGTTCCCCCATTTTGGGGTTTTACCATGTATATCTCATGTACTCTTTTTCTCTTGTCTCTTTATTATTATGATTAAATATTGTTGTTATATGGATAGAAGGATAGGCTAGTAAGTTTCTTGTGTTTAATATTGTTGTATGTTTATTCATATGTCTCAATATTCTAACATGGTATTGGAGCATATTACTATACTATACCTCATTCAGTCATTTTTTACACAACAACATTTTATTCATATTGTTTTGGGCTCTCCTTATTTTGTAGTTTTGATGTCAATCTAGTAGCCATTAAGGATTCTCATTAGATCTAGGAATTTTGCTACAAGATTGTTTTTTCTCAAAACCCTAATCCTTGTTTTTCATATTTCTCACATTTATGTGCATTTGTTTTTTAAATCTGACCTCAGCATTGTCTCCAGAATAAATAAATAAACTAATATTGAGTATTGTTTTGTTAAATTTGGCTTCTCTTTGCTCAAAAGTGAATTAAATAGGCTAGCTTAGCCTAGGAAATTAAAACAAATTAACCTAAAGTTTTTTGGGAACTTTTAGGTCTAGTAATTTAGGATAATATCTTTTGATCCAGGAGGTCTGTTACACATTATTTTCTTCATCCCTATGACTATTAATAATGTAAACCTATCTGTTGCCTTCGGAGGGGTAAGTGGCTTGAGTTCCTGAAGAAAGAAGGGAGAAGAACTTTTCCTAAGAAAAGAAGTTGCATTTCCCTTTGTAAAAACCCTATTAAAGAGGATTTTTGCATGCTGCACTATAGCTAGGGTGCGAAAATGCCTATTTTTCGCAGGTTTCACCATAGCTAGGTCGTGAAGTGTTCGTAGGTTGCTATATAGGCAGGGTGCGAAAATGCTCATACATGGGAAAAATGGGCATCTTCTTGATGCTTCTAGAAGGAGAAACTTCCATGGTGAGGTGGCATCCGAATGGTTTGGATCTTACTCGCTTTGATGATTTAGTGGGATCATCCTAACCTCCTCACCTTATCCTCTTCAACTTATCAAAGGAGAGGAGCTCTCATGGAGAAGGTTAGCTTTTGATTTGGATCTTGGATTGGATTGAGCTTTGGAGATTGTTAGCTTGGCTATATGAGCCATTTTGTCAAGATATATTGTGAATATTATCAGATCTATGATCTCATAATTCTTGGAGTGGAAGTGTGTGGAAAACGAAGGATAGTTGGAAGGGACCTTACGACATCAAGGCCATGGTTGTAATCTCTCTTTCACATTTAATATGATACAATAATATGATTCTTTCCTATAAAGCTTGTTGTGTTTTATTGTATGATTCCTTGATCACATACATAGGTTTATATTTAGTTTATACTATTACTATCACTTTGGTTGGTTGCGTTCTTTTGTAGGTTCATCATTGTATGAGCATTGGAACAGATCTAGGATGGTGATGGCAAGAGGAAGCAACATTTAAATGGTATGTCATCTATCCCTCTTTAGTTAGTAAATTCAATATTTAAAACTTAAGGAAAGCGTCATGTTCTGGTGTGTTTTTTTCTATATCTAGGTGGATCTAGGGAGATCAGTTAGTGTCTGCACCTACCGATTTATCCTATAACAAGGTCTTTCTATGTGATTTTCTTTTTGGGGTGAGGATTTTCACTGGCTAACTAACTAACCAACCCTCTCTCCAATCTGAGGTTGTAGAGACCATATAAAATACCTTTTTTGTTGTATTGATGGGTTTTCTATATGCACTAAAAACACACTAAAAACCCTCAATTAAATTGTCAACCCGGGGTAAGTGAACGTATAGTTGTAGAAAAATATACGCCAAAGGTAGAAGGGTTGGTAGTAGTATAGTCTAACTAGGGAGGTAGCTATCTAAGGCTAATATACTGAAGCAAACCCTACTAAGCAACTTTAAACTAGGTAACCTAAGTACTTTTGGACCAAGGATCGATGGATAGTTCTAAGAAAGCAAGTAAAAACCCTATGTAAAGAAAACTATTTCATAACAATAATAAAAAGCAACTATTAAGCATAACAATAAGCAAATAACAAAAGCAAACTACTTTAACTTGCCAACCTATATTCAATGAGTAACTACCCTATGAAAGAAAGTAAATAAACAAGCAAGAAAAGACAACTAACTAACCTATTAGAGAAAATAAACAAGCAAGTAAAGACAACTAACTAACCTATTAAAACAGATAGACAACTAAGCAAAACAACAAGCTAACCTATTAAATCAAATAGACAACTAAGAAAAAGACAACTAACTACTCTAAGGCAACTTCTACTACAAATAATCAAATGAAAAATTCTCATTGAACAACTATCTAGCCTAAGAGGCAAGTGGACTAGATTCTTAATTCAAAACTATTTCTAATTCATGAAAATGAAATCGATTTAATTGAAAGCAAGAAGGACTAACAACTAACCTTTAATCTATGATAAGCAAATTTCTCTCTAACCTATCAAAGCAAAAGACTATCTATCCTACAACAACAATAAAACTATCTTTTAAGCTATGAAAGCAAGAAACTATATCTTTTGATCTATGAAAGTAGGAAACTAGATCTTTTAACCTATGAAAGTAAGAAAACTATCCTTTAACCTATGAAAATAGGAAAACTATCTTTTAACCTATGAAAACTCAAATATAATGTTGGTGGTTGTGTGAATGTCTTCGATGTCTGATAATATCTCGATGAAACTTGAAAACAAAGGATAATTCAAGTGGTATAAGCTCAACAGTGATCTCAATAGAAAAGTGAAAGGTATGGATTAAACAATCCAATGAGAATTTAGCCATTATGGAAGCAATGTTAATTACCCTGCATATTCATGAATTATTAACCATCAAGAATATAACGAGATCATAATTGTACTCTAGGCTATGTAAGAAAAAATCATAACTACATTCAATCATTAACTAAGAATTGGAATTGCAATCTAATTCTAGGAAATAAAATGCATAAAGTAAAACTACGCTATATATATTTTAATAATTCAAATTGCAAAAAGGAAAATGCTTAAAAACAGAAATTAAGACATGATTCTAGCATATAGCAAGTAAACTAATGAATAAATTAATCAACAACTAGTTAAAAAAAATATAATTAACAATTGAATAAGCAATCTACAAATAAAAACTGAAACTAACCCTATCCATCCACCGAATCCTCGTTTAAAGAAAGCATGAAATAAACTAAGTTCTACTCTGTTTTAACTTCTATTTTAAATTTTATTTTAAAAGCATAAATAAAATTCAATCTAAGATCTAATTGCACACGGGGTTAGTGTATGAGTTTGAAAACTCGTTCCTAATTATAAAATCAATGCATATTAACAAAAAGCCTCCATACTAACTTGCAAAAGAGAATTAAAACAGTTAAACTACAACAACAAATTAAATAACAAAGGAATAAAGGAACAATTCATGTATAGGAAATAAAAAGAAAGCTAAACTATAAAATGCATAAACAACATAAATAACAGTTACCAGATTGTTGGTGTGCCCCCCAACAAGTCGTGGTCACTTCTCAAATGCACACCACAAGCTCAACAAAACGATTTCACTATTAAAACTTGAAAAACACAGTCTTATACAATTCTGGCAATTGAAAATTGCAAAAACGGAGCCAAAATCATTTTTGTCTCTAACACACGACTTCTTCTACTACTTAACAATGATATGACCACCACAGTGGTATTTATAATGTTTACAGACCAAGTGGTCAACCACAGGAGGGTCGAACCACTTCTAAAATTGGCAAATTTCATTAATGGTTCCCTAACTGCCGAAACAAAGCGAGCCAATAATCACCCACCATAACAACCCAAAATCAAGTTGTCAAGAGTTCAGTAGCTGGAGGGGATAAGCACAAGAAAAACCCATGTCTCTGATTCTCCCACCACTGGCTGCCAATACCATAACCGCCAAATCGCCCACCATTTTTGTGCAGGATGAGATGTTGGACGAAGTGTCAGACCGGTTACCGGATCGAGCGCTGGAAGGAATGTCGGACTAAGTGTCGGAAGTAGAAACGTGGTGTGTTTTTTACCTGTAACACCAGAAAAACATGAATTAGACCTTTGGAATCATAAAACGTGAAGAATTATACTCAATATTGACATCAAACACGAATCATACATACCTGGTGTAGATCATACCGTTTTAACACAAAATTCTTCAAAAAGCTTCTCCAAAACATGAAAAACACATATGTACATTTGGCAAAAGTGCCTAATAACTGTCATAAAATTGATCATATCTCGGGACCAACATGTAAAAACTTCTTTTTATGGGAAAACTTGTAGGTGTTTAGGTGGATTTTCTCATAAGAGGTTCAATTCATCTATTTAAAGGGGAAACTTTTCATTTTGGAGGGTCGATTTGTCAATTTGATTTCTTCAAAAATCTTTTTTTCCACCATTTTTTCTTTGCAGGGAGATTTGTTTCCATGTACTACATATGGTTTCCTCTATTTCAATTCCAAATCTGATTTTAATGGAGTGTGTGGCATGCCCTCGACCACAGAGGGTTATTTACCATTTTTTTTTGTGGTAGAGTGAACCTTATGCCATGCTCTTGGAAAATGAACTCATTGTATTTTGGTTGTCTCTTTCTCTAGTTTTGAGTTCGTCCATGGAACCCAAACAATGCATTAACGAGTCAATAGATCCATCTGATTTTGCGACGATTGGTTAGTTTGGTTGTTCTATTATTTGTTTGGCATCCCTTTCACCCTCCATGCAGGTCATACAGGCATGTTTCTCTTGTAGAGATGATCGTATGGATGATTTAGTGTTGTAGGTAATTTATAGTATGTTTTTTTTGCAGTGTGGCATCTCATAAACACGATTATCTCTCTATTTGATTCACTTTCTCCACATGGTTTTTTTGTGAAGAGTTGTGGGATAGATTGGTTTTGCAAATTGTTTGTATATTGAGTTTCTAAGAATATTGATATTAACATTCAACATTTATTATTGACAATTCAAGTCTCTTCTTATTGTGATTTATTGAAGTTTTGATTGCAATTGTAACAAATTCCTACATTGCTCCTCTCTTCAACTTATCCTTGATAACAAAAATTTTTGAAACTATTTGTCACTTTATTTGGGATGTCTAAAGATATAATTAAGAGAAACATAACGTAATGTAATGAAATTTCATTTCATATCACCATATTATAGTATTAATGTAATATAATGACACAACATCTTCTACTATAAAGTAACGATGATTATTTGTGGGGATCATTTTTCGATGGATATACCATTGGGGTCTTGTATTTGAATATAATATTCAAAAGAGTTATATGGTTGTGAAGGTTGTCTACTGGAAACATTTCAATGTATAGATATGGGGTTCTTGTATTCGTAATATGGTTTATTGCAGTATCATTTCACCTGTCTTCTTGGTTGGGACAATTGTTTTCTTGCCACATGTTTTGTTGTATTGGACATTTGAGGTTTTTGTACAATGTTTTGGTGTTGTGCAAGAGTTATTTAAGTTATCAGCCGAGTTATGATTGTGATGATTGTCTACTAGCCACGTTTTTTGTTGTATCGACCATTTGAGGTTTTTGTACATTGTTGTGGTGTTCTGCAATATTTAATCGTACAACTTGGTTCAGGCGCAATTTCATGATTTAGTGAGAAGCAATTGTTATCTTTATCAAATCCATGAGGTGAAGTGTGTTTTTATTCAGATCTCATGGGAAATTATGTAAGTTTTAATTAAGGTAGGATGTTAATGCAACGCCATCTTCCTTTGGAAGGTATTGTCTTTATTATTCTTCAGGGAATGTTGGAAGGTACTGTAATGTCATCTTCCTCCATAAGTGTTCCTTCTCCCTAGTCATGATTAAGGAGGAGTGTTAGAATATGTAATATGGTATTTTTGGAATGTATTAATTTGGAAGGTAATAATTTATATTCTTATGTAAAAGAGTTATCCCACATGCATCATGATTTAATATACTCTTGTTACCATTCATTATATAAAGAGGTGAAATTACATTTATCCCACATCTATTTTTGGATGTAATTCCTCCATACCTCTTGGTATATAATAGAGGTAAGATAGACCCATGAATTACATTAAAATGAAGGATCCTTCACATAGTGATCAGATACATTGGAATGATTTGAATATGGAGTGTGATGTGTGGGATCTCAAGTGTATGATTGGATATTTCTAAAGAATAAAGAAAAAAATAGCTTCCCATGGATGTTTCCCCATTTTGGGGATTTAACACATATATGTAATGAACCAAATGCTTAAAATATCATAACAAAACAAAATTACACACCATGTATAGAATGCGAGCATGGAGAAAAAATCCAAGATAGATAAGTTACACTCCTTAAAGAATAGAAAAATCTCCTCCAAATAACCAAATACATTCTACATCACCATTCACATGTCTACAATAATGAATACATGATCTCTATATATACCTATTTACACCTACACATGAGGACCATTTACTATTAGGTCGACCCTATTACATATATATTTATACATTACATATACATTTAGCCCCATATATGCCCCCCTTGGGTCAAAACATAGTTCCCTCCTTCAAAACGTTGTGTCCTCGAAGATTTGCAATTAAAGGATTGACATGTGATGAAACCAAGTAATATGATTTTCTTGTGTTCTTGCTTTCTTCTTTCATTTGATGATGATCCATCCATCCAAAATCAATTTTTTTCTGTTGTAATCCTTGGTGGCTAGTTGTTGCATAATTTTATTTTCCTTAATTCCATGTATTGTTGTTTAAGCTTATCCAATTTGTAGTTGTTGCTGGTCTCTAATAATATCTTTTTGAAGAGTGGTTTTTTGATGCCTTGTTCCATGAATATTGACAAGTATTCCATCTTCTTCCTTGATAATCCTAATATCTACCTTCTTTCCTTCCTTGAAATCTTTCCTGGTAATGAGGGTGTTGATATGATTTCACATTTGATGGTTTTTCTTCACTCTGCACACCCATTTCATCTATTTTCTTTTTAGAGACAATGTCATCCTTGATCATCTTTCCTTGGTCTTTGATTACTCTAGCCTTAGAGATAATACCATCATATTTGGAATGTAAATACTCTAGATGGAGCTCAATTTCTTCAAGTATATTATGTTAACCTTCTTGTATCTTGTCTTCTTTCTCCTTTTGAAGTTTCAATGTGACCCAATCTATCAAATTTTGACGTCTTTCTTCAATTCTAGATTGCATTTCTGATTTTACCTCATCTGTATTTAGGGATTCCTCAACCTTCTTGCAAATTTACTTTTCAAGTCTTCTAGTAAATTCTTCATCCGAGATCCTTCTTTCTTCTTGATTTTGACAATTCTTCTTTTTCTTATTTCAATGTCTTAACCTTGTTGGACATACCTACCACACTTAGAGAGGGGGGTGAATGCGTGTGGGGATCTTTTTCCCAAAACTTCCCTCTTACACAAAACTCATTAGTTAGCATTCGACATTTACTCATTACTCATTGTT
>ML804836.1:269912-282538 GCA_009831015.1 Picea engelmannii | reverse complement strand
GCCGTTTGGCAGGCGCGCGGGTTTTGCACCCCACAGCCGCGCATATGCGCTCCAGATACGAAGATGTTGCGCGCGCGCGCGCCCAGTGGGTGCATAGCGCTTTTTAATTTTTTGGCCATTTTGCATAGTTTTGACCCTTTTGCTGTGTTGTGGAGTTAATCCTTGTGCCATGAACGACTGTTTTGCTGTGTTGTGGAGTTAATCCTTGTGCCATGAACGACTGTTTTTCTGTGTTGACGATGCGGAGTTCTTGTCGCCCTGTGCGGACGAAATTTCAGTGATAACACATATCTCTTTAAAAAGTGTCACCTACAATATATAATCCAAAAGGCATACGTTCATAAGAAAAAGTTCCCCAACGAGTAATAAAAGTGGTTTTATATTTTCTACCCTTTTTACCTTGATTTGATTGTAACCAGAAAAATCGTCAAGTAAGGACATCATATGTGACCCTGCAACTTGCTGCAAATTCATTTTCATATTAGGGAGAGGAAAGTGATCTTTTATACTAGCCCGATTTAATGTACGAAAATATACGTATAATTAGATTTGACCAGTTGTTTTCTTAATGGGAACCAAATTGGAAACCCACTAAGAATACTTAACCAAAAAAATGATCCCAGTCTTCAAGAGTTTTTCCAACTCCTTTCGAATAGTTGCTTCCAGTGTAGGGTTAATGGGTCTTTGATTTTGCCTAACTAGTTTTATGCCCTCCTTGATATGAATAGCATGTTGTATAAGTGCAGGATCAAAACCACGAAGATCCTCATAAGAACAATAAAAAACATCTTGAAATTCACCAAGCAGTCTAACAAACTTCAATTTTTCTTCATCAGAACACTGGGCACCTATTTTAACATTCCTTGGAGACTCGGGTGTTCCAATGTTCAAAGAAATGGTTTCACCCACTTTCCTTTTCAACTCCTCTTCTTTATGTTTCTCTTCGTTGCCTACATCACGTGATGAAAATGAACTTTCTAGAGGAGTCAAGCCTTTAGGAATATTGTTATCTTCCATTGATATAATTTCCTTAGGCTTATAAGGTTCATTTTGAATTAAAGAACATATGCTCTCATCACGAGGGAATACCTACCATGACTATATTTTCAGATATGTGTGGATGATACAGATATTGAAAGGTACAATCATGTATTTTTGGTAGAAGTTGTCGAGTAGGAGAGACTACAAAAATAGCTACTTGGTCAGCCATTGGGTTCAATTCCCTTTTAACATCAATGATGTTGAAATATAGTAAGTTCAAGATAAGTTCCCAAACATTTTGGGTGTAGCATTTCAGTAACTTGTTGCTAGGGGAATATATCTTACGTACAAGGTTTACAACAAGTTCATAATCCCCCAAAAATGTAAGGTGACCATAACCCAGATTATATGCATTCTCAATGCCTAACAGTAGTGCTTCAAATTTAGTGACATTGTTTCTGCAAGCAAACTCTAACCTATAGGAAAAGTTATGAATTTTACCCACAGGAGAGTACAAGATAATACCAGCTTTGTTTCTTTCATTGGAGCATGAACCATCAAAGTGCATATGCCACATCCCATCGTCTAAGTCGATTTGTTCCAAGGTAATGTTGTCCTCATCAACAAATATGGAATACACTCCTAATTCTTCCTCGACATAATTCACAATAGGCTATGAGACACTTTATATATAAGGTAAAATTCTTTCCTCTTTTAGGACTATGATGTTCTTACCATTCCGAGGAACATATAAGTGTGTCCCGTTGAGTGAGAGGTATCCACCCATCAAATCTTGCCAATCTCTTCCTAAGATGATCGAGTAGTTACTTACTGGCATATAAATTACCTGAATATTAAGTGTTGTCCTTATTTAAGGGTACGTGCACAAAACCAAGGTCACATACTTGATTTCACCTATGGTCGTTTGTTGTAGACTATTATAAGAGAGCATACTTCTAGTGTTTTTATTTGTACAAGACAAGCCTAGCTCTTCCATAATAATCTTAGACATTACACTTGGGCCCGAATCGCCATCAATAAGGAAACAATGGGAAATATTATCCACAATCTTTACAAAAATATAAAATGGGTTTTTTTTTACACCTACTTTATTTACAAACAAATCCTCTTCATCTACCTCTTTAGAGAGGTTGGCTACAATGGAAGATTTTCCTTCCATGAATTTTTTTAGCTGATTCTTTTGTTCAAGCACAACAACCATGTCCAGGAGGGTTGCATCTGTGATGCAACACCCCCTACCTCAGCAGGTTTTGCGTGACCTCCCGGTCTTAGGATCATTATTTATCTTCCCCTCAAGTTGGATTAACTCTTTGATTTCCCTACAAGAAACCCCACACACACACGAGTGTGTATCCACAGGTCCTTATGAGTTACACTTGTACAACCAAGCACCAAGTGTCAACTCACTCCCTCATTATCACTGATATGACCACAACCTTCACCCGAAAGGGTACTTCAGGTTTCACGAATTCACGATCCTCGATGTGAGTCCTCCTGTCTCTCAAATCCCTGAAACCCCGGAAAGGATAACGGGTCTCTAACTCCTCCCTTTGAATTTTCCCTGATGTGACCTCCAACTATGAACTAGGGCCCAAACACTTCATTACCTTAGGATTTCACTTATCGGCACTTTTCAATGCAACAATGCCTTTCGCTGACTTCCAAAACCATGACAACCCCCCTACCACTGATCAACGGCTCTGAGCTCCCCGTGATATGATGGTCCTAATTCTATCAAGAATTCATGAATCAGGAGTTCACGACTCTCGACTCCGAGGCACAACCTCCTCCACTTCCCGAATTTTGAAACATGAAATTCAAGCATGAGATCAACGGTTCCTATTGATCCGAATCCAACGGTCTCTATTCCTCCTAAGCTTCTAGCACCTAAAAAATATCAGCCTTATCTCCCTTGCTGGTTAACTAGATCCAGCGGCCCACAGTAGATCGACACTTCCCCTGGAAGTGTTTCCACCATCCTTTCTATTTTCAACACTCCTTCGCTAACACTCTGGCATCAACCCTTATGAACATTCCCTCTTACAGGTGACCTCGACCTTCATCTCCATTTGAACTCTTCAAAGTTTCTATCCCTTCTAAGCTTTGATTCTCCCGAAAATCTTAGACTCTAAGAAATCCCTACGCCCACACCTTGCGACATTTGTAAATAACCTCTAGTTATTTGACCCTTCGACTATGTGCACTCCTTGCAACAACAATCCTTCAATCCTCCCCCTAGATTGATAAAGTCTAAGACTTTAAACTACCTGTGCACACCTTGCATGGCTCTGTGCTATCCTTCACTTCTGCTGGTATGAGAACAACGATATCTCTCCTAAGTTTCTTAAGATAAAAATCATAACTCCGTCAATGCACACCTTGTGGACGTTCACTGCACTCCTTGCAGGAATTCTCAGGAAGAGAAACAATTGAAACTCATTCTTCCCTTCTATCAGACTTCATACCTTTGACATGAAATCATATACACAACACATAATTGAAACAAATGCATACACAAAGAATTTAATCAACTGTATACATACCATTCAATAGATGTAAACAGTAAGCATAATAATACCGTAAAATTGAGTCAAAGATTTCATATATTAACTCAAGTGTTCTTGTGCATGGGTTATCCTCTGTGTTCTTACTCTTTGCAGCCCTACAACTTTCTCAACTCATACAATGATACAAGAGAGGGTGTATTTCTATCCGTTTTTCCCTCCTACACTACAAGCTATCTAATCTGAAATAAAAGCTACAACAACTTTACATAAATTACAATAAATGCCTCTTTATCCGATAGATGAGAGAAACGCTCAAGATTTGTTTACAATCTCCAAAACATAAATGTAAATACGTCTCCCAGCTATTACATTAATGTCTCTTCAATTAAATTTAAAACATTTTCAAAATGTGTGTTGGTGCATATCCAATTGTCTTTGTCTTTGCGCTTTCTTTGCTAGCGTGCTTACGATGCTCTTGCATCATACTCCCTTGAATGAAAAATTCATGAACCCATGTTCATGAGCTCTTGCACCATCTGTCCATGTCTTTGGATATTTGCTTCGCTTTCCTAGCTGGTATCTTCAATCAGGTGTCCTTTCCACTTGACTAGCTATTCAAAATATGTCTTTGCTCGGGTCTTTCTTTTGACTCTCTGATCAATAATCTTTTCCATCTATGGCCTTTCAGCTACATGAATCTGTTTAACCCATTGTAATTCTTTCTGATCCTCTGATCTCTCTGTTTCATCATCTTTGTAAGGATACATATCTGCTATGTTGAATATGGGCGATATTCCTACCCCATCCGGTAATTCAATCTTATAAGCGTTTGCTTCAAACTTTCTTATGATCTTACACGACCCAATTTTCTTCATCTTAAGCTTATTGTATGTTCCCCTTGGGCACCTTTCTTTTCTAAGATGTGCTAAAACCAAATCACCTACTTCAAATTGAAGTTCTCTTCTATGTTTATCTGCTCTGCGCTTATATTCCTGGTTAGAATTTTGCAATCGCTCCTTAATCTTGCTATGGAGTTCTTTCATTTCTACTGGAAAATCCTCTGCTCCAGCACTTCTGAATTTAGTCTACTCTAAGTTTCTCAACTCATATACCCCTCTTGGTTGCATTCCATACATGATCTAGAATGGGCTTTTTCATGTGCTCCAGTTTGGTGAATCATTATATGCAAATTCTGCTTGTGGCAGAATCTGATCCCACTGATTGTGATGTTCAGCCACCAAACTCCTCAACAAATCTCCCAAGCTTCAGTTTACTACCTCAGTCTGTCCATCCGTCTGAGGATGATATGCTGAGATAAAATATAAATTAGTCCCCATCATTTTCCATAACGTTCTCTAGAAATGACCAACAAATTTGGTATCCCTGTCTGATACAATACTCTTGGGTAAGCAGTGAAGTCTAACAACTTATTTGAAAAATAGATTGTCAACACATGTCACCTCACTAGTCTTCTGACATGGAATGAAATGTGCCATTTTAGAAAATCTATCGAATACCACAAATGTTGAATCACAACCTCTCTATGTACTTGACAGTTCTAACAAAAAATCCATGCTCACCACATCCCACGTCCTCTCTGGTACTGGAAATGGCTGATACAACCCTATATTCTGTCTCTTTCCCTTCATGTGCTGGCAAATTTTGCACCTATTCATGAATTTCTTGACATCTATTCTCATCCCTGGCCAATAGTATGACCCATTTAGTTGCACGAATGTCTTTTCATGGTCGAAATGTCCAGCCAATCCTCCACTATGTTTTTTCTTCAAAATATTCTCTCTCATAGAACTCTTCAGAATACATAAATGATTTCCCTTGAATAACAATCCATTCTGAATCAAATATTTGATCCATTGGCTCCTGTCTCTGAGAACTGGATTCTTGCATGCCTCATAAGCTTCTTTAAAATATGAATCATCCCTATACATATCGTTGAGGTTATTGAAACCTAAGGTCTTCACTTTGAACTCCTACAGAATCAAACATTTCCTGCTCAAAGCATCAACAACTTTGTTAACAGTTCCAGAAATATGCTTTATAACAAAAGTAAAATTATGCATGTATTCAACCCATTTTGCATGCTTCTGGTTCAATTTCTCCTGTCAAGTTATGAATTTTAAAGCATGGTTATCGCTATACAAGACAAACTCTTTTGGAACCAAGTAATGCCTCCATTTCTTCAACGTCTGTATGACTACATAAAATTCCTTGTCATACGTGGAATATTTTAGCTTGGTTTCATTCAGTTTCTCACTAAAGTATGCAATCAACTTGTTGTCTTGGCTTAAGACCACTCCAATCGCAAATCCACTTGCGTCACATCTCACTTGAAATGTCTTGTTGAAATCTGGCAGAATTAGAACTGGTTGTTCAGTTATCTTATCTTTCAGCAATTTGAAACTTTTCTCCGCTTCTTTTTTCCAATGAAAAGATTTATGTCTTTTCTTGACTGTGTCCATCATAGGTGCACATATCCCATTGAAATTTCTGATGAACTTCTTGTAAAAACTAGCCAATCCATGGAACCTTCGAACTTCAAAGATACTCTTTGGTGATGGCTAATCCTCGATTTCTTTTACCTTCTCAGGATCCATCTTCAACTCATTCGCAGAGATTACAAAACCCAAATAAATGAGTTATGTCTTTATGAAAGACGACTTCTTCAATTTGATCAAAAACTTCTCTTTCTATAATCTCCTCATCACTAAAGCTAAATGTTCCAGATGTTGTCCTTTATTCTTACTGAAGATCAGTATATCATCAAGATACACGATTACAAACTTCCCAATGAAATCTCTCAAGACTTTGTTCATCAATCTCATAAAAGTACTTGGCGCGTTAGTCAAACCAAACGACATGAAAAGCCATTCATATAGTCCTTCATTCATATTGAATGTTGCTTTCCATTCATCACCTTCCCTCATTCTAATCTGATGATATCCAATTTTCAAATCAATTTTGGAAAAAAAAAATTCTCCACTCAAGAAATCCATCAAGTCATCCATCCTAGGTAAAGGAAATCTATACCTAATGGTGATTTTGTTTATGGATCTCGAGTCTATACACATTATCCAACCACCATATTTCTTTAGACTTAACACTGTTGGTACAATGCATGGACTCAAACTTTCTCTAACCAATCCTTTGTCCATCAAATCCTGGACTTGTCTCTTAACTTCTTCATTCTCCTGTGGTGTCAATATATACGTTGCCTTGTTTGGTAGACTTGCTCCAAGTATAATATCAATATGATGACTTATTCTCCTGATGGGTGGCAACGAACAAGGTAATTTGTCTACTACTATGTCAGCAAATTCCTCCAACAGTTCCTGAATTTCCTCAGGTAGATCATCTATCTTGGTACTAGTCAAGATGACTCTTGGTTTTCTTACCACCACAAACTGCATGTCTTCTTCTTTCTTGACTTCATCAAGAAGTTCCTTCCCACTCATGAGAAGTATTGTATTGCTAGCTTTCACTTTTACCTCCTTATCTTTAATTGGCAGCAACATATGCGTCCTACCATTCTTCTCCAAGGTGTATGTGTTCTTTCTCCCATCATGAACAACATTTCTGTCATATTTCCACGGTCTCTCCAACAAAATATGACAGACATCCATGGGAATAAAATCACACAGGATTTCATCATTATATCCCCCTATCTTAAATTCAACTAGACATTGTTTAGTGATAGTTACCTGATGTCCCTTTTGTAACCACGAGACTTTGTATGGGCTCAGATGTGCAACAGTATCCAATTCCATCTTCTCCACCATTTATGTGGATACTAGGTTATCTGTGCTTCCACTTTCCACTATTACCTTGCATACCCTGTCCTTGGTCTTCCAAGAAGTTTTGAACAAACTGTTTCTTTGGACGAGATTTTCTATTTCCTTCTATGGTTTCAAGAGAATTTTATGCATCATTAAGGATCTTCCGCCTTCTACATCTTCTGCCTCAACATTTCACCTCTGCGCTTCTGAAATGTAAGCTTTGCCTCCTCCATCTCTTTTCCTATCATGACATTAAAAAGATTTATGTCCAATCTTTCCATAGATAAAACATTTTATCTCACCTCCTCTTCCTCTTGCTCGTGGAAAAGTGTTTCTGCCGACATAATGTCTCCCCTGTGAATTTCCTCCTCTTTCAGGGTGAGTATGAGGTTTCTTTTCTTCTTCCTTGGGATTCTGAGTTTTGTCCTGGCCATTTTTGGCTAATATTGGGCCCTTTTTGAGACCAGATCTTGGGAGGAAGTTGGGAGATGGTTACCAACTTCATATCTATATAAACCAAGCCTTCTTGAGTCCATAGGGAGATTAGAGGTGGTTCAGAATAGGTTTATGCTGCTGGATTGTTGAGCCAAAATCCATTGGTATGCAGGGAAGTTATTGAGGAGTGAACCTTTGCGGGCCATTTCTGGGAGCCTTGTTCATCCGATTTGGGTGTTGTTTGTTTTGATGGGTTCATGAGATCTGGTAGAACATGACCATATCATTTTTGTAACCTTTTGGCACTATCATGATGTACATTTTAAGCTTCGAACATAAATAAGAAAATCCCACTGAGACAAGGCCCAGAGACGTAGGCGATATTGACAAACTTTGTTATCACATTTGTGTTATGGTTTGTTGTTGTTTATTTCTTTATTTAAGATCTGCACATGTGTATATCTCTATCATACTTCTTCTATAACTTCTTCCTCTTTCTTAAAGCTTCCTAATTGGTTAATCAAAACATGCTTAATAAATCAACCATAGTCGTGTAAAAGATCTTTATGGATCAAAGGGTGGGTCCAAGTAAAAGGGTGAAGAGAAAAAGGACATGAGAAAATTCAAGTGATTTACATGGAAAAATATGGGGCACCATGCAGGTCAATGTCCTAAAAATAAAAATAAATAGGTTGCAACTTCAATGCAAGTAGAAGAGTTTTCCACTATGTTTGAGGAGTTTTATTTATTGGTTTGTCTTTCCTCTAGTGGAGTATCTACAAGAGTATGGTATATTAATAGTGGATCCTCCTGCTATATGACAGGTGTGTGTGAAAAAATTACAAATTTACTGAGAAGACTGTAAATATTGAGGAATTTCTTAGTAATGAATCCATAGTCTAGGAAGTTGGGATTGAGACAATATCCTTTTACAGGGAGTCACATCCTCTCGTGTTAGTGAGATATGTATTTATCATTCATGTATTGGAAAAGAACCTGATATAATTTTCTACCATTGAGGATAGGGGATATGAGGTGGTGTTCCATGATGGGAAAGTACTCATGTATCCCAAGGGATCTAGTATCACTTTGTCCAAAGTGATTTGGATTCAACATGAGAATCTATACAGGATTATGTTTCAGCCAACTAGAGCATTGATACACATTACTAGTAATAATGACTTATGTTAGCTATGGCATAGGAGGATGGCCCATTTGCACCATGGGGCTTTGAGAGTATTGAGAGATATTTTTATTGGGGTACCAAATTTTAGTACAGAGCACCATGATGTGTGCAAGGGGTGTGCACTAGGGAAGTACACCAAGATTGATTTTCCAAGCAATGACAACATGGTAGTTGGTACACTTAATTTGATACATTTTGATGTATGTGGTTCGATGTCTTCTGTCTCATTGAGTGGATATGAGTATTATGCCACATTTATTGATGACTTTTCCAGGAATAACTATATTTCTTCATGAAGACCAAAGAACGGGTCTTCAATAGGTTCGAAGAGTTCAAAGATCTTTTGGAGAACCAAACAGGTAAGGAAATGAAGGTGTTCAAGTCAGACAATGGGGGTGAGTATACCTCCAATGACTTTAATTATTTCTTTGTAAAAGAAGGAATTAAAATATAGTTGACAATTACTTACAACCCACAACAGAATGGGGTTACAGAAAGGAATAACATGGCCATAGTTGGGGCTAAGAGATCCATGCTACATGATCAAGGGATACCATTCTTTATTTGGGCTAAGGCATGCAACATTGTAGTTTATTTGCAGAATAGGAGTCCACACAGAGTATTGGGGAACAAGACTCCTGAGGAGGCTTTCTCTAGGAAGAAGCCTGAAGTTGGAAACTTTAGGATCTTTGGGTGTCTAACTTATCCACACGTCCCTTCATAGAAGAGGACAAATCTAGAACCCACAACCAAAAAGGGTATTTTTGTTGGGTATAGAGAGACCTTAAAGGATTTTTGCATATACATTCCCTCCTTGAGGAAGACAATTGTGAGGCGATATGTGGGATTTGAGGAGGACGGATCCTTTAGGAGGTCATGAGGTTTTTATTAATAGAATTATTAGGATCCTCAGATTTAGGTGAGTTCACCACAGGGTGCATTATCACAGAGTTCAAGATCACTAGTTTCAAAGGTGACAAGTTCACAGGTTACATGTCCCCAGGTTTTAGGGTCCTATATTACTAGCTCATAGATGAACATAAGTAAATCCTCTTTAGGTAAACACTATTCAGGTTATAGGAATGAGGAGGAGCAGTCTCCTACATAGGATATATCCTCAAGGAAGAGGAAGCCAAAATTGATTTAGGAGACCTTGAAGGAAGCTCAGGAATATGTGGGGAATCCCAAGAAGGATGTTAGCGAGAGAAAGGTTCCAAAGAAGTTTTGTATATATTTATCTATGGTGAGCAACATCAATGAATCCAGTCCTTTCACTTTTGAGGGGGTAGAAGATAAATAGGTTTGGAAGGATGCCATGGTGGAAGAGTACAATTCCATCATGAAGAATGATGTGTGGGAGATTATACCGAGACAGGGGAAGTCAATTGTGACTTCCAGGTGGCTATATAAGATCAAGTATGTTGCAGATGGGATCATTGAGAAGTACAAGTATCAGTTTGTGGAGAGAGGGTTCTCAAAGGAAAAGGGTGTTTATTATGATGAGACCTTCGCACTAGTTGCTAGATATACTTTGATCAAGGATCTGACATCCATTGTAGCAAAGATGGGTTGAAATATCTACCAAATGGATGTGAAAACTGCATTTATGAATGTAATCATATAGGATGAGGTGTACATTGAACAACCACATGGATTTAAGGTGCATGAGAGAGAGTCTCATGTGTGCAAATTGAAAAAGGAATTATATAGTTTGAATAAAGCTCCCAAAGCTTGGTATTCGAGGATTGATACCTACTTGCAGGAGATGGTTTTTGAGAAGAGTGAGGTTGATCCCAACCTTTACTACATTATGGAATGCGAGGATCCACTTATTATTGTTCTATATGTTGATGATATTTTCATTACAGGGGTAGAGAGACTCATAGTTGGTTGCAAGCAAAGTCTTGCTTCATAGTTTGATATGAAAGATATTGGATTGCAACATTATTTATTGGGGTTGGAGGTGTGGCAGGAACCGGGACACATTTTTATGGGGAAAGGAAAGTATGAAGTTGACATATTGAAGATATTTCATGTTAGATTTGGGATCTTGGAGGTAATTCTGCATTGGTAGCACCCAACATGCGGAAGTGACTGAGCACATTTTCTCCCAAGTTACTTTATAATGTGTTTTTATAAAGTGATTTTATAAAGTTGGGTATTTTATTTTTTTAAGTGTAAAAGTGACTTTATGATGTTGTGGGTCACTTTCGTGATTTACATGACCTCAACTAATGATTAAGTTGTGATTGTTGATATCATGAGGGAAATATCTAATATTGACCATCAATCTCATTGGAAGACCAAGGGTTAGGGCAGTTACACTTTGAAAAAGAATGCAGGCATGTCAGGCTGCTAAATTGAAGCTTTTAAATGACCTGAAACACTAAATTGTCAAACCAGGGTTGGTAAACTTCGAGCTGATACACAGTATGTGCAGGCAAGCGTCTAGTCTCTATCTGAATGCTCTCCTAAGAAGAAAACACACACCTATTCTGAGAACTTGAATTCTAATAACTAACTCAAAACTGAGCATTTCCTATTAAGTCATAAATAGAAAAAAACAGTCTTGTGCTCAAATGCTAGTACTGCTATTCTTATTCAAAAGTGTGGTTCCACAAGATTATTTTACCTCTATGTCCGATCATCTACCATCATCATTTCTATTTAAGTCAGGACACACAGGGTATTGTCGAAAATGCATTCATTCTGAGTAGCAAAAATAAATCTAATTCTGTCTACAGGAAAACAGAGTACTATCCTAACTACTGGTACCAGGAGCTCCTTTTGTTCTAACTGTATCCTAACTATTCTAAGCAGGCAAGATAACTACTATTTAACAAAGAAAAACGCATGCTAATTCTGAGTTATATTCAAATTGGAAATGAAAACCAAACAACCACATGCATATTCTAAACCCTACAAGCATCAGTCCTGCGTTTAATATTCACCAACATAAAAAGATAACAGTACGCTGAAATGACTCAGTTGAGGAATAAATAAACACGATTCTGAAACTTTTAAACTGCTGTGTAAGCAAACATTAACACACTGCAATGAACTGAAGCTATGGTAAACTAAAGCTAAATCTGTGAACGCTAAGCTACCTCAGATGCAAGTTCTAAAACCTTGAAATGAACTAAAGCTATGACAGCATGAAACTAAATCTATTGCAAAATAAGGCAACGACTTGCACCGGTTTGGTGGGCCCAACCAAACGACACAAACGCTGTAAGTGGTAACCAAAGTCAACTATAACATTCTATACGATCACTGTGTAAACCTCGTGCTTCATTAACTCAGGAAAGAAATACTCAAATCATGAGACAGTCAAATAATATAACGTAACACAAGTTGTATTCAGAACATCGGTTCACAGCATAGCATAATCCAGCAACAATAACAATAGAAACGGCAACAGTAACCCGTTCTCAGGAGTGATCCCGGGTTTTTATAGAAGTCTTATTGTTTATAAAAGTCGAAAACAAAGATGCATAAAACAAACGGATCCCTGATTCGAGAATAGTCGTGGAATCAAGTTAAAAATGTATTTCACATATTCGTGACACGTAGTGTCACGAAGTGTGAATGATGAAGAATAATCGATCTAGGTTTATCATTGTGTCTTCGAGCACTCTGTGGCGATGACTCCAGCTGGCCTGTGAATCTTTCTATCTCTCATTCGAACCATAACGCATACCA
>ML804836.1:255384-269812 GCA_009831015.1 Picea engelmannii | reverse complement strand
TTGCACCAAGGATTTAATCAAAAACACCAAAAATCATTGCATCACGACTTTATAAATTGAAACCATATCAACAAAAAATGCAAAGTGAATAAAGGTTTGGTGTTTTGACAAATGTATGACCTTTAGTGAGTTAGAGGTGAAAAAATTATGACCATATGAAAAAAAGGATTCATAACAATTCAATAGATGATTTTAACGCTATCAACATGACTTCCAACTCAAGGTTTTCATGCTTGCAGTCGTGAAAATGAAAACGAAAGGCAAGTGTGCGAAAGAGAATGATAATAGTGTCATTTTGTTTTAAAGAATTGCGACGAGTATTGAGGGTTCAGAACCCTTATGTAGGCAGCTTTGTAAGGAAAAGATAAAATTGCAAAATGGCTGCCAACAATGGCGACACACTGGTAGAAGCAATTATCTCTGCCAAAAGAACAAATCCATATTAGGATAATGAGAATAATTCTAACTCAAAAACCAACCAGAAAATTGTTTAAACATAATCATTAATCAAAAAATTCCAGCTGTGCTTAAAAGATGAAAACTGATAACGGTCTTAAGACAAGCGAGTCATGATATTAAAAATAAAATCTCCAATACTGTTGACAGAGCCACTGCTGCCAGCAGGCGTCCATAGCCTCGACAGGGTTTCCATTTAACCTACTTTGATATCTGTATCCTACTAGGAAGTTCTAGATCAGAATAAAGGACATTTTAAGGTCAAGAGATTCCATATTTGCAAATTTTCATATACCCGACATTGCTTCGCTGCCAACGGGCCTGTTCAGTACTTCGGTGAAGTTGTCTTGGCATCATGCATGGATTTACCCACTGCCAGCAGACCTTTTCAGTATCTCGGTGGGTTTACAAGAACGTCCCACAACTCTTTGAGCGGGGTGATGCTGAAAAATTATGATATTTTGGACATATTTTTTCAGACCTTGAAAGTTTTTTTTTTTTTTTTTTAAATTGTCCTTCATTAAGATTCAGAGATGGTTTGTTTACAAAACCGACCTTCGAAATCAAGGAGACATCTTCTGATTTATTCCTTTAACGAATAGGGACAACGTAAGAAGAAAATAGATAATCGTGACAGGCTTCACTTACAGATTGAAATCAATAAACTTCTTTCAAACAACAGGCTTTTCTCAACATGGCTGTAAATTTCAGAAGTATATTACAATTGATGTTTAGACAACTTTTCAGCAGTCATTTCAGAGAAAGAATTTTTTGTTTTCTTTCTCTGAACAGTTCATAATGCAGGTATGTGTATTTCCAAAAGCAAAAACTGATAAGCATAAGGGAAAAATTAAAACCAAAACAACAAAAGAAAAGCGAACAAAGAAAAATATTTACACAGTATACACAGGGTTGTCATCAAGCGAAATACCTTTTTAGAGCTTGGCCATTCACCGGATAGGTGTCTGGATGTCCCGCTAGACTCTGTAATCGGAAAGAGCTAGGACCCAATTTCTCAGCAATTAAAAAAGGTCCTAGCCATAAGTTCTGAAACTTCGTATGCTCTCCCTTTCCCTCATGCGGTTTGTCCCATTTCAAGACAAGGTCACCTACTTCAAAGTTCCTGTCAGAAGCAAAGTTGGAATCGAATTATCTTTTGACTACTAGTTGATGTTGATCTAACTTACGTTTTGCTTGAGCCCTTACCTCCTATAGTTTTATTAAAGCGTTAATTCGATTCTCCAAAGGGGGGCAGTTCTCTTCTTGTATTTTCTGTGATAGTTGTAGTGAGGGAAGAAGAATATGTGGTGGCATAATTTCTTCTCTTCCATAGACGAGAAAGAAGGGAGAGTTACCCACAACAGTTTTCGGTGTTACTCTATCAGTCCAAATTGCGTTTAACAGTGCATTATGCCAATTTTTGTGATTTTCAGATGTCGTTCTCTTGATGATTTTAATTAGATTCTTATTAGTTGATTCTGCCAATCCATTGCCCTGAGGGTAGTAGCTAACAAAATACTTCAATTTAATTCCTTTTTCTAGATAAAACTCACTCATCTCAAGAGACAAAAAATAAGAAGCGTTATTGAATACTAAACAGTCAGGGATACCAAAACGAGTAATAATATTTGAATTTAAAAAGGCAATTACCTGACTGGTATTTACAGTTCTTAATGTGGATGCTTCAGACCACCCGGTGAAGTAATCTGTGGCTGTTATGATAAACTTATGTTGTTGTGAGGATGGCGGATTGATTGGACCTATAATATCAAGACCCCACTGCTGAAAAGGGGAGTCTACTAAAACAGGCTGCAAAGGAAAGGTTGGTTTCTGTATCTGTCTGGATGCTTTTTGACAAATAAAACACTTGCGACACAAGGCATGAAAATCTCTAAAAAGTGTGGGCCAGTAATAACCTGCTCTTAAAACTTTATGGGAAGTGGTGTCCCCACCAAAATGCCCACCAGCTTCTCCTGTGTGCAATTCTAGTAAGACCTTTTCTGCTTCATCTTTCTCAAGACAACGCATTAGTACTCCATCAAAATTTTGACGAAACAGAATACCATTAATCAACTGAAAGGAGGAAGATTTTAATATTAATGCTCTTATTTTAGTGGGATCCAGGTGATGGGGGGCTGAACCATATTCAAGACAGAATTTTCTATCGTCATACCAGGGACTGCCAGAGTTTTGTGCACAGCAGATTGAATTTTGATTGTGCTATCCTGGGTTTGACATATTGTTTTCTTCTTGCTATCCTGCTGCTGAGTCAGCAACTAACTTGCATAGCCCTTGGCCTCTCACTATTTGTGCTAGGGTGATTTCTATCTCATACTCTTGTAAGGAGGTAACCCAATTCGCCCTCTTTTCGCCTAGTTCTTTCTGCACTAACAGATTTCTGACGGCTGGGTAAGGGACAATAATTTTCGTCCTAGATTTCAAAAGATAAGATCAGAAGTGCTTTACTTCTTTAAAAATAGCACAAGCTTGCTGATCTACTGCTGGGTAATTAAGTTCTGCACCTTTGAAAGCAGATCTCATAAAGGCGATTGGGACTTCATTGTTTTCAGTGTTCTTTTGAGTTAGGACAACAACATAGGAGTGGTCAGAAGAAAATGTGTAGAGCGTGAAGTCTTGCGAAAAGTTGGGGCTCATGAGAGAAGGAGCGTCTATTATGGCCTTTTTTATTGAATTAAAAGCTTGTTTTTCTAAGGGTCCCCAATGATATTGCACGTCTTTCTTAATTAAATTCTATAAGGTCTCACCATTTCGGAGAAACTAGGGATGAATCTCCTGACAAAGTTTATCTGTCCTAAGAAAGACTGCATAGACTTCTTGGATGAGGGAGGAGGAAGTTTCGAGATGACTTGAGTCCTTTCAGGGTCGATAATCATCCCTTTGCTTGACACAATAAATACTATAAGTTTACCTTTTTCTACTGTGAAGATAGATTTTTTAGGATTCAAGGAAATGTCGTACTTATGACATCGCTGTAGAACAACTCTTAAGTGAGATAGATGATCAGTTTTGTTTTTATAAAATACAGTAACATCATCTAGGTAAACCATGATAGATTGATTGATTAAGCCTCAGAAAGCGATGTCCATCACTCTCTGGAAAGTGGCACCGACATTAATGAGTCGAAAGGGCATTTTCCTATAAGTGTAGGTGCCCCATGGAGTGCGAAAGGTAGTTTTAAGTTGGTCTGGAGGAGACATCAGGACTTGGTTATACCCTGAAAAACCATCCAATAAGGATAATCTCTTAGAACCAGATACCTGTTGAAGGATCTGTTCCATGGGTGGGACAGGGTAGTTGTCTTTATCAAACGCTCGATTAAGGTTTCGGAAATTGACGCATAGTCAGATTTCACCACTCTTCTTCCTGACAGGGAAAAGGTTAGAAACCCATTGTGTGTGCCTAATTGGGAAAATTATCTTAGCATTCAGGAGTTTATTTAATTCTTTTTTGACGGTCGTTTTGAGCTTAGGGTGCATTTTTCTTAACTTTTGTTGAAACAACAAAGTTTGGGGATTCATAGGAATGACGTGTTGTATGATGTTAGGGTCAAAATTTTTAAAGTCGTCATACGTCCATGCAAAAACATCTTTGAATTCCTTAAACAATTTAATAAATGCGGCTTTCTCTTGTTCAGAACACCCCACCCCTAAATTAAAGCACTGTGGATTGTCATTAGTTCCCAAGTTTACATTTTCATATGATAAAGAGGAACTATTTGTTTTACAGTTGACCAATTTTTTGAATTTGTCTTGAAGATCGTAAAATTTTTCTAATCTAACTACAGATTTAGGGATAGAATTTACCATGTCCGATGAAGATTCAGGAGATCTCAAATCTGGTATTACCGTGAAATTGCGCAGATTTTCATCATGAGTGCATTTGTCGATCACCGCATCTTGGAAAGTTTCTTCCATATGCAGGAAATCGATAATTTGTTGATCGTCGTCGAAGACTCTCCAATTCGTAATGTTGTCGGGAATGGATGGCCTGAACAATAGTTCGACGGAGAATGCATTTGGGGACAAGCCTTCTGTAGGAAAGAGTTTGGAAGCGACGTTAGCTAACAAATCAGCTTCAGAATTATTCAATCTAGGAATAGAATTTATGTTGAAAGCATAAAACTTATTCATTAAATTCCATACCTCATATTGGTAGCTTTTAAGATGTGGAGACAGACAATGGATAGAATCTCTTACCTGTCTAACCACGATTTTCGAATCTCCAAAGACAGTCAAATTTTGAATGTTCATATCTAATGCTTTTCTGAGGCCCTGTAATAAAGCCTCATATTCTGTTGTGTTATTAGTACATTCAAATTCTAACCTGCATGCAATCAGGGTTTTTTTACTTGCTGGATAAATAATAACGCAGCCCGCACCAACTCCTTCCTTAGACTTTGACCCGTCAAAGTAAAGAGACCATATTTGATTTTTATCGGGTGCATGAGACCATTGTGTAGAAACTGCTGGCTGTATATATGCCACAATCTCAGACTACTGTTCTGGGTTAGTGATAGCTGAAGTCTCGGCCATGAAATTGTCGAAAAAGGTATCCATCCCTTGTATTTCAGGTGAATCGACAGAAGGTGTAAATGGTTCATTGGGATCATTTAAATCTGTGACTGTAAGATTTAGGTAGCATTCACGATTTACCTTGATTTTGTTGGGCTTGCCATTCTCGGGAAGCCACAGGTGAGACCAATCTGTCATGAAATAGCCGTGTAGCTGCTCTGACCAGTCTCTGCTTAGAAACAAACCATAAACTTCTGGAATATCCACAAACAATAATATCAATCACTTGATGAACTTTGGGGTTAGACGATAATCTTATAAGCACATTCCTTAATTCGCCTATAACTTTAACACTAGTTCGATCAAGTTGGATGATCTTTAAGGTGGATGGTTCAACTTCAGCATTAATCTTATGACACATAGACCATGGCATTACATTGGATGACGCTCCTGAATATACCATACAATTGTGCATGTTTCTATTAAAGATTTCGAAAGTTAACAAAAATGGAGGTACATTTCTGCGAGTACTAATGGTGGAAGCTTGCGGCTTTTTACTCGCAGCCTCTAAAACTAATTTATTTACATTTGTTACATTATTTACAGGAAGGCCTCCCTTATCGTGAGGATCAGAATTGTTCTTAGCGGGATCCTTTTAGGGAACTTTTGGATTGTTCTGAACAACTTTGTTACTGCTTGGATTACCGTTTTTTCTATTCTCTGCGATATTCTGTAACATTTTTTGTAGCAGAAACATAAATTTTAATAATTCATAAACATAAATGTTATCCCTTAACTTTTTTAGATCTTCAACTAAATCATAATCTAAGTTTGGGTTTACATGACTCTGTTTAGTCTCAGCTGGTTTAGACTATTTTGGGGGCAAAGTCGTTGTGTTTTCCGAAGAAGGTTTGTTTGTTGTCTTACTCCTAGTATTGTAGGGATGTACTGTCTCGAAATTAGCATGAAAAATGCTATCGGAGAAGTGTCCAAAAATGTTTGGAGAAGATTCTTCTTCTTCAACTGTCTCTTGTTCAACTACTTCCTCAGGGATCTCAGGGGGCATCAAGTTATTTTGGGCTTCTAGAATTGTTTGAATGGCGAATTGCAAGCTTTCTAGATTTAGGCCCTCGGTATTTGAATTAGGTCGGTTGGTGGGAAAAGGCTTCCTGAACAGGGGTTTGTAAGGCCCTTTTCTCGAAGAAGCTTCTTCGGCCGTCCATTTCAAATCTATAACTTGATTTGACAGTTTTTGAATGACTTTTGTTAATTTTTCTAAATCTGAACTTTCAGGTTGTGTTTTATTTTGAGAAGGTCTAGGGAGGATTACGATTTTATTTTTGGAAGATGAACTAGTCTCTGTTTCGTTGCTAGTAGTGTCTTTTAAACTAAGGATGTCTTTTTCAATCTGACTGGCCTCTTCGAAGGCCACTAACAACGTGGCTTTCTTAGATCACTTTACCCAAATGGCTATTCTTTGATGCAAGGCTTTAGTATAGTATGCTATGATAAGATTCTCAGCAGACATCGAATCTGTAGGGATTCGGTTCTTTAGTGTTAAGAATATTTGGTTAAATTTTTTGATTTTCTCTTTGGGGTTAATTCTTAAACTAGAAATCTCCATGAATAGAACTTCTAGGGACCTATCGTCTCCAAAATTCTCAAGAAAGCAGGATTCAAACTTCTCCCACGACACGATGGTATGGGGCTGCTAGGCAAAGTACCAAGTAGAGGCATTGCCCTCAAAAGTACAGGGGAACAATCTATAGACTATGTCTTCATGCTCGACATTACGGAGTCTAATGGCTAACATAAACTTTTTAATGTGATCTTCGGCGATCTGTTTAGAGTCAGGGTCAAACTTGGGGAGCCACTTCTTCGGATGTTTGGGTAAGGGATGTTGAGGCCTGGGTACGACTATTGCATCTTGGTCGAGCCAGGGTTTGGCAGGATTGTTCTGGTTGTCCATTGGTGTAGGCGGTGTGGAAGGCTAAGAAGAGGAACTTCCTTCGTCAGAAGAGTCTTCTCCAGAAGAAGAAGGAGATGATGGAGGTGGTGAGGGTGGTATTCCAGATCCTCCTGCACCAGGAGTGAGGATTGGATTTGTAGGGTTTAAAGTGAGGTTAGTGCCTCCAAGTTGTTCTATGATATCAGAGAAATCTAAAGGTTGGTCCAAAGGTCGATTTGGTTGTCTTAAACGGGTGAAGGCACTATGTGTTCTTATGAGAGATTGTTGGACAATCTCCTGTACATCACCACCTGTAGGATTTGGGGTTGCTGGTTCAACTGTGATCTGTAGATCGTCGTTTGATGTGGTTTCTATTTGAGGGATGATGTTGTCATTTGAATGACTTCTTGTCACTATAGGTGAGCGGTTGGGTGGTGGAGGAGTCTTACTACCGCCTCATGCCATTAATAATTTTCAGTCCCTCCTTCTAGCACCATTTGTTGATGGGCGAAATTGATCGCTCGTCAACTGGAGGGGTGGATCCAGTCCAGGGTTGTCTAAATAACCCAAGCCGTTTGGATTAATCCACTTCGACGGGTTTAGCGGCTCTGTTAGCTGATCTAAGTCCTAGGAAAGTGAAAGAAAAACTAAACTAAAGAAACTAATCTAAGTGAGAAACAACTACATCAAATTATATACAAATCGAAAACTATATATACAATTTTCTAACTAATATTATAAAACAATAATTCTACTTATTAAATGTTCAGTTATCAATATAATTAAATCTTGATTATATATACAACATTTACAAAATACAAATTTTGATCGAAATATGCAAAATCATCTGGGAATTGTCTTACGACAACGAAGCTATTATTTTTTATTTTTATAATTTTTATGAGAAAGAAATAAAATGACAACTACCTAAGCTAAGCAATAAAATAACAATCCTAACTATAAATCTGAACTATAGAGATGAACAGTGAGAGGTGTTCATATTACAAGAAATTTATATATTAACTAAACTAATTGAATAACACTAACAGACTGACCTGTAGTAGTGCTTCCTATTTGTCCTGTGCACAACATTCGATTTAGTTGTTTGATGGGGGAAACCCGCACCAGATTTTCCAAAAAGCTTCTCGTAAACAGGAAGCAACGATGCTCTTGAATACAAATGGTGGAACAAACAAGATATATAGCAACAACAATTTTATATTTTACAAATAATCACATCAAGAGAAATCCTTCTGCAAAGATTTGTACATAACTGCTCATTCGACAAAGAAGGTTAACCTTCTGTTCATTAAATTAAAACAGGGTAATTGCTACAAATAAAATGAGATACATCAAATATGGATAGAATTTAAATCATATCGCATCAACCTGTAACAAATCTTGATATCTAAAGTAGTCAATAATTTGATTACAAATTAAATGCACAAAAAACTTGAACAAAAGTAAGATAAATTGAAGCTAAAGCCGTACAAAAAATCCACTTTCATTCGAGTCTGTATAATCATCAGTCCATAGTCTCTGTTCTCCCAACAGTGATCCATTGTTTACAAAAAATAATAAGTATATAAAGGCCACAGGATGAAACCTTCCTTGTGGAAATTATCAAAACTGTTTGCAAAAAATATGGGAACAATCTCCCAAATTGCTATTCCTATCTAAGACTAACAACCTAATCCAAAACTGTGTAACAAAAAACATGTTCTAAAACTGCCATAATCGATCCAATTCCCATTGAAATTCGTGTGTACCTGTAGATGCACAAAAATAAACAATTTTAGATTGTGTTTAATTGTAAAATCAACAAAAATTAGAATTTTATGACTAGCTACAGAATCTCACGATTCTGTAGTTGGTCATATTTACAAACAAAATCGTATTAAATTAATCCAATTGTAACAGAAATGTATGTGATCTATCAAACAAATCCTTTATTACTAATTCAAAGCAAACAAAATCGTTCATGCTAATTCAAAACAAACAGAATCATTTTTGCTAATTCAAAACAAACAGAATCGTTCTAAAATCATTGTTGAAATATCATACCTTGGCTTTGGGGATACGATTTCGATTAGGATAATTTTGAATTAACAATGGAAGTGGCTGCCTCAAAATTTTTTAACACGATAGAGCCTGTGGTCTTTTGCCTCTTATTTTTAGCTTGCAGTCTATCATTTTCCTTAGACAACACAGTCACCCGATCCTCCAAAGACTTGATTTAGGATTGCAACAGAGGGACATATGTATAGTATCGTTCGAGCCAAGAGTTTCATTCAGTGCACTATGGTTGATCAGGACAAGTCACTGTAGGTGAGGGATCTTTTAAATTACCAGGGGTTCCACTGTCAAACTTGATCCCGGGGAAGTTGGGGTCATCTTTAAGGCATGGCGGGAGATTGGATACGTAGTCATAGGGTTCAACAGAATAGAGGCAGTGTGAGTATGGGTATTCCTTGGTCAGAAATCACTCAATCTCAGAATCCGAATCTTCACTCAAAACAATTGGCTTCTGGTCTGTATTTTGTTTGGGTTTATTACGAGCACACCTAGATACCCAGCGTGCAACCTTCTTACCCTTGCTATTGACATCGGTATTACCCTTGCCCTTTTTTCTTGTAGGCCTCTTAACAGGCTTAGCACTGTCTTTTAAACATGAGTCAGGCAGGGTATTGGGTAGGTCATCGTTAGGGTAGGTCGAGGGTTCAACAATGGGTAGGAGGGTAGGAGGGGGCGTGACAAGCCCGACAAGGGTTTCAGATACCACAGTTTTGTCCACTTGACCAAATTCAGGAGTGGCAAAGCCATTCCTCAACAAGAAAGCTTCCCAATAGTCCCCACTCAACCTTAGATGATGGACTATGATAATTTTAATCAAATAGTGGTGGAAGAGGATGGAGTCGGCCTTCTCCCTCTTAAATCGTTTGGCCATTTTATACACACTGCGAAGGAGGTAATGAGGCATATTCAAAGGGAAATCTATGAAATTCATAAGCAGCCGGAGATGGTAAATAAAAACTAAACCATATATACCTTCGCAAGTAACAAATTGCTTAACAATGGCCAACAAATCATGCCATCGAGACTTAAGGGCTGTGACCGGCATACCTTTGTCACAAATGATGATTTTCCTCGAGGTAAATAGGAGCGGCCATGGCACTTCATCCACCTTTGAATTCTTAAACCATTTCTGCCCCTTGGATGGAAAACCTGTAGTTGAGCTGAGGAATTCTTCATTCAATTCGAGTTGGATGTCCCCAAATTTGGCCCTACATCCATCGAATGTGAGGGAAAATTGCTGAGCGACTGCGAGGTTGAAACCCTCAAATTTTTGAATGAAAACTAACCAGCCATTACTCTCAAGGTCCTCACGGGAATTATCAAATAACAACAGTGTTTGTACGCCATTGGGTTCTATGCGCACTACAGGAGCCATAGGAGAGAGTACATAGTCAATAGGGTAAACGGTGAGGGGGTTGGACAGGGAAGACACAGGACCAATTGCCTGCAGTTTTCTAAAAACAAGCAGAGGTAGCCCGAGGTGCAAGGTAGACGTTAATGCATATTCGTACGAGGGTGGTGGAGTGAATTGAAACCATGCAAAACATTCATGTTGGCATGTACAATCGATGACGCCTTGGTAATTCCAATCACTTTTGGTGTGTGTCAAAAACAATGTAAACAACATGCCAAACGAATAACCATTGAAAACCATGACAAGTCGATCCGAATGTTTGAACAAACAATAGCATTTGTATGATTTTAAACAAAACAACATGTCGAATATTGCACCAAAGATTTAATCATAAAATTAATGCGTTCTATGAAACCATTGCACCAAGGATTTAATCAAAAACACCAAAAATCATTGCATCACGACTTTATAAATTGAAACCATATCAACAAAAAATGCAAAGTGAATAAAGGTTTGGTGTTTTGACAAGTGTATGACTTTTAGTGAGTTAGAGGTGAAAAAATTATGACCATATGAACAAAAGGATTCATAACAATTCAACAGATCATTTTAACGCTATCAACATGACTTCCAACTCARGGTTTTCACGCTTGCAGTCGTGAAAATGAAAACGAAAGGCAAGTGTGTGAAAGTGAACGATAATAGTGTCGTTTTGTTTTAAAGAATTGCGACGAGTATTGAGGGTTCAAAACCCTTGTGTAGRCAGCTTTGTAAGGAAAAGATAAAATTGCAAAACGGATGCCAACAGTTTGTAGATAGGTTGGAGGGGATCTCCAACTACCTACAGTGGAAGGTGAGAATCACAAGTGTTCTCAAGGAGAACAAGTTGTGTTTTTTTTTTGACACCATCGTGCCAATACCTGCATCATACCACATAGCTCTGGATGTTCATGAAGTGAAGGAGGATAAGGCTCATAAAATAATTTTGGATGGAGTCAGAGACCACCTTATTCCAAATTTGGATGAGAAGAAGAAAATCAAGGACATGTGGGATGCTTTGAAGAATTTGTATGAGGAAAAGAACAAGAACAAAAAAATGGTTCTTCGGGACAAACTCCATAGTACTAGGATGGTCAAGGGAGAGAGTGTGGCCTCCTACCTCACCCTGGTTGCACAAGTGAAGGATGAGTTGGTGGCTATTGGAGAAGTTATTCCAAACTCTGAGTTGGTGCATATAGTCGTTAAAGGCTTCACCAAGGAGTGGGTGGTTTTCTTAAAGTGCATGGTGGGGAGAGAGAAGATCCTTGACTGGAGCAGATTGTTGAATGAATTTACAAAGGAGGAGATTCATGAGAGGTCTCAGGAGAATGTAGTGGATGGTTTAGATGAGAAGGGTGTTTCTCTTATGGGAAAGAGTAATGAGAATAAGAAATAGATGATCAAAGTGAGATTATTTGCATGTGACAAGACTGGTCACTACACTAGTTAGTGTCTGAACAACAACAACAAGAAGTTGGAACCATAGGTGTCGACATCTGTTGAGGTTTTTGATTTCATAGAGAAATACAAGAGGGGATTTTCTCTCATTACTATTCCCTTAGGTAGTGGTGATCTTGCGTTCGAGGACATTGAAGTGTGGTTTGTGGATAGTGGAGGTTCTCAACATATGACAGGGATGAGGTCCGTGTTCCCGAGTCTTTCAAAAAAATACTCATAATGTTGTGTGGGTGGGTGTTGGTATTGGCCCAGAACTTGCAGTGAACGGGTTTGGAAATGTTATATTCCAACTAGATTTAGGAGGTTTTCTGGAGGTTTCCAGGGTGTTGTATATTCTAGAGATGATAGTTAAATTACTCTCAGTGTCATCTCTAGAGGTTGATGGATTTGGAGTGGCATTATACTATGGTTGGGTATTTTTGTATCTAGAGGGAGCTTCTCCAGACAAAACAATGTTTCTTGGTGTCATATATGAGAGGTTGTACATGTTTTTGGGATGACTTGTGTTGGGGTCTAGTGGATTTCTAGATTCATATTCTATGTCAGAGAGTGGGAAGGTTACATGGGAGAGAGAGTTGATACCGAGGACTCAATCCTCTTTCGAGACTCTCAGAGGACTCAATAGGAATGAGTTGACAGATGGAATCTCAGTAGAGTGTGAAGTCTCCTAGGATCATGTATTTAGTTCATAGATCAGGGGAGGTACAAACATATGCTTCTAGTGCAGTGGGAGAAGAGCCATCTAGTTCAGAGGGAGTGGCTATGAAAATAGATCAGATGATGGATTTGGAGACATATTATGGTGGTGATACCAGAAGTACCTCTTTCACTAAGAGGAAGTGTTATATTTTGTATATTGAAGGTACTTCTGCATTGGCGGCGCCCAACATGCGGAAGTGACTGAGCACATTTTATCCCAAGTGAATTTATAATGTGTTTTTATAAAGTAACTTTATAAAGTGATTTTACAAAGTTCGGTCTTTTATTTTTTAAAGTGTAAAAGTGACTTTATGATGTTGTGGGTCACTTTAGTTACTTAAGTGAACTCGACGAATGATTAATTCATGACCATTGATTTCATGAGGGAAATATCTAATCTTGATCGTCAATCTCATTGGAAGATCAAGGGTTAGGGTAGTTACACTTTGAAAAAGAATAAAGACAACTCATGAAGGAGAGAGGGGCGCACACTTTGAGGAAAGTTGGAGGGAATGTGAAGAGAAATGAATTCCAAGAGAATTTTCTTTGCTTTGAGGGAAGAGAAACATCAAATGGATTTGGAATGCATCCCTAGGAAAGGGATTGGTATGCACTTCAAGGAGATTTCAATATTAAAGATAGTTCAGTATCGTACAACAAAGGAGGGTCGTACAGTACGATTTTGAGAGGGTTGTACAACATTTTCTTATGATGGATTTTCATCTACAACTAGCATACAAATCGATGTTGGGCACTGACACAAATTTATTGGTGTTTCTGTGCTACTGATAAATCCATATAGTAAGGTATTGTTTTGTACTACTTCTGGGCATGAAAATCGAGGCACTGTTTCTGTTGTTTGTGACTGTACATTCCATACTTTTTATGCATAAAATATAGTTCTGATTTCAAGATTGTGTTTCATTGGAAATGAGGTGAAATTTTTTCTCAGATAGTGAGATACTACATTTTATTAATGCTCAAATTGTATTGTTATTGTATTGGAATTTCCCTAAAGTTGAATGAAAAAATTTTCTCCTTAAATCTATCATCTTTCCTGTGTATTCTTCAAGGGGCATAGCCCAAAGTTTTATGTGCAAAATGAGTAAATTTGTCTACTATTCATTTATATTTTTTTATTGGTTTTAGTGTTTATGCTCATTAAGTACAGTTCAATATTGGGTTTAATGCTTGACTATTGAATCTTAATAGGAGCTTGAAATCCGTGTATGACATAGTGAGTTTTTGAGCTATATTTTATACATTTCAGATGGAGAATTGTAGTCCTATGCTGACACCCATGATTACCAACTGGAAGAATCTCAATGATTTTGATTTTGAGTTGGTTGACCCCACAATATATCATCAGTTGATAGGCTCATTGATGTATTTATTCAACACCAGGAAATTTTATTTTTTTGTCAACACTCTCTATCAGTTTATGGTGGAGCCTAGGAGAGTGCATTGGGTGGTAGAAAAAAACGTGATCATGTATCTATAGGGCACAATGAATTATGATTTGGACTATGTGAGAGGGGATGGAGTGAGTTTGACAGGATACACAAAATCACATTGGATAAGATATCTTGTTGACAAGAAAAATACTTCAGGGTGTTGTTTCAGAATGGGTTTGGCAGTTGTGTCATGGTTTAGTCAGAAACAAAAAGTTAGTGGCACTAATTTCTGTTGAGGCAGAGTACATAGTATCCAGTTAGGATAGTGTTGAGGCCATATTCCTAGATATATAACTAAGGAAAAATTTGGAAAAATAAAAATAAATAAATATATCAAATTTATTTAAAAAAAAAACTAAAAAAATGTAAAGAAATTAAAAAATATATTAAAAAAAAACAAAAACAAATTGAA
>ML804836.1:242657-254983 GCA_009831015.1 Picea engelmannii | reverse complement strand
ATATTAAAAAATTATATATATATATATATATATATATAGAGAGAGAGAGAGAGAGAGAGAGAGAGAGAGAGAGAGAGAGAGACCTTCTCAATTAGTACATTTGGATACAAATTTCAGACACCAATGCTAAGAAGATGTGTATAGCAATTTGCTATTTTTCACATTTTAATTATACTTTTTATAAGAAAAATAATCTAGATAAAATTTTTCCCTATAATAATTTAGAACAAGATATTTATAGTTTGAAAAATGAAGGCAATATCCTCATGCTAGGAGACTTTAATGCTAGGACTACAACTAAACACGCTACTCTTTTAAGTATTGATTCCAACCATAATCCTTTATGGCTAGATGAGGACCTTGTTTGCTACTCTTTTAATAATTGATTCCAACCATAATCCTTTATGGCTAGATGAGGACCTTGTTTTATCTAATGGCTACAAAAGAAGCTCTAAATACCTAATTGATAATTTGTTTGGTACTGAGTTGGTCAAGCTCTGCAACTCTCAAGACCTAATAATTTTCAATGGAGTAATGAAGTGGCCAAACTCCAACCAGATGACTTGTATTCATGGGCCAGGTAGTAGTGTTGTAGATTATGTGATATCTGATATCCGTGTTTCCAACCAAACAATAAATTTTGACCTTTTAAATGACCATGAGCATGAATCTGATCATAAAATTTAACCCTAACTCAAAACTTTTCCATGCATAGGAGCGCCATTGAAGAGAATTATAATAATCAAAGGAATTTGCGCTTTGACAAAAGTAAAGTTGAAATTTTCTTAAAGGATTTAAATAGTAAATTAAATCTCCTAACTTATAAGGACAACATTGAAGAACTCTATTAGAAATTTACAACTACCCTTTCCACTTCTATTAACAAGTTCTCTTCTGAGGTGTTCTATAAAAACAATAATATAATGACCAATGATTGGTATGATAAATAATGTAAAATTGCTAGGAATGCCATTAGGGATGCTTCTAATGAGTCTTTAAAACTCAATAAGATCAATACGTACAAATACCTAATTAAAAGGAAAAAAGGCACTATATCAATAAAAGACAAGAGAAACTTTCACAACTATATAAGTTGGATCCTTGATCCAGATTATTTTTGGCAAGAAATGAGATTGGAGATACAATAGATAAATGCATAGAGATATCGCAGGTATTCAACAAGATAACATAAATGTATCAGAGATGAAACCATAAAAACAGATATACAGTAATACACAATTTCTATTAATGAAAGAAATGTACAGAGACTATAAAAGTATAGAGTGAAAGACTTGCTAGAATGGTGGCAGCTTATCTCTAAGAAGAGATGTGACGGCTACTCGCATTCACAAGAAGATCGTTACAATGAGGCTCTAAAGGCCTTTTTCAATAAACAGGAATGACAAAAACCCTAGACATCCAAAAACCTAACCCTAGGAGATGAAGTGCCAAAATTCATGTGGGCCCCGTTTGGGTAAGTGAGTACATCAATTTCTCGAGGTCGTAACTTTTGCATACGATCTCTGTTTGGGCATATGATAGCTTGTTGGAAAGGTATTGTTGAGGAGATTCATTTTGGGGTCTCAATCATGCCTTTGTCTATCATTGAGGACCTCGATCTCGAAAAACCTTCATTTGGGCCCTCAAAATGGCCCCGAAAGTTAAAACCTGCTAAAAATAGTAAATTGCCAAAATTGCCAGAAAACTGTTTTGAGCCATTTGGAAAAGGTGGGTGGCCACCGATATCCACCTGGATCAATCCTAAGAAGTTTTTGAGCCAAATTATAAACCACAATCCTAAAGAAAATAATAGGATTCCCTTACGGGACTTGAATTCCTACCTTAAAAGTCTTTACGAGTTCCCTAATTCCCTGGACACCATTCCTATTGTCCCTACAAAGGAAGAAGTTTTTTCTTTAGAAGACATATATTTCAGGGTTAAGTGGCTTGCAAATGGGAAAGCTAAGTACATTGAAGGATACCAAGCTAAAAATTTTAAAATCGGAGGGCCAATCTTTATCCCTTACATACACAAGCTCTTCAATTTAGCAGTCAAGCATGGCTTCCCTAAACCCTGGATGCAAATCCTCATTGTTCCTACTTTTAAAAATGGGGATGGAAACATTCCCTCTAATTTTAGGACCATTATGATTAGCCCGATTTTAGCCAAGCTTTATGGAATTATTTTGGAAAAGAAGATTAGCCTTTGGCTAGAAAGTCACGGTAAAAGAACTAAAGGTCAGACCAGGTTTAGGAGATATCATTCAACTGTGGACCATCCTATTACCTTTAGGATCATTGCAGATTAGTTCCAAAATACCAAAACCAATCTTTTTTGTTGTTTTGTTGACCTTAGAAAATATTTTGACATGGTTCCTAGAAAAAACCTTTGGAATAGGTTGGAAGAGATAAAAGTGCCTCTTGAGTTGAAGGCTACTGCAATAAGGATGTATGAGAATGTTATTTCTAAGTTCTAAAACACTAAGGGTTGGTCAAAGGAGATTAACTGCAATATCAGAGTCAAACAAGGTTGTCCCTTGTCCCCTACTGATGCAGACCCCCTACCTCGACAGGGTCCATTGACCTCCTGGTCTAGGATCGTTCTGCTTCCCTGAGACAAATTATCTCTTCAATTCCCTATTGTAACCCCACAAAAAAATCCACAGGTCCTTGTGAAACTTGACCCGTGCGAACAAGCACTAGGCCCAAGTTCCTCTCCATGCGACCATGGGCTGTGATTGCATGCCTCTCGAAAGGCATTTAGTGATTTTGTGTGTTGGGTATTTTACGCGTGAGTCACCCCGATTCTTGCGACCTCTGAAATCCCGATAAGGGCCTAACACTTTATAGCTCCTCCCTTACCATGTTTCCATATGAAATCTTACTATGACCTGGGGCCAAACCTCCGAGCGCGTCGAGATTAGGCGTACCAGGGATTCCCGATAACAGCTTCCTCCACAATCCAAACTTCCGAAGTGTTGATATTTCAGAGAAAAATTCAACGAATCAGATCCCCTGAGATCTGAAGGCTCCTTTCAAATCACGAACTCGGGCCTCGTGAGTTATTATAGTTCTTCCCCCTGACTTCTCTGAGTCACAAATAAATGAAATGTTGATCTGTTGCCACCTGTCCTCTGGTGATGGATGGTCTCGATGTTTTCGGGACTTTGGTTTTCGTGATATCCACTCTCTTTTCTACCTTCAACTAGTTAAGGTGCGTTCACCTTACCCCTATATCAACGACTATTGATCCACGTGCTCAGATCTGATAGATGGGATCTGTTTTACTCTGCATGCTACTATGGATGTCTTGACGTGGGATATGATGGTCCATATTTATTCCTCCATAGCCGATATAATGGTTGTTGTCGCTCCCCCTCCCAAGCTTGCAATTTCTCCCGACTTGGAATAATTCAATTATTTCAAAGGCCTCGACCTTTGGTCATTCTCCTATGAACCCGATGACTTTGGGTCTCTTCTGCATTCTAGAAACGCTATCCCTTCTGAGCTTTGGTAATGTAATTTATCCTTGGCCCTAGCGCACACTTACGCTCTGTGTGTAAATTTTCACTACTTCTCCCTAAAATTTCAACTTGCTCAGTCTCTAAGGGACTTGGCCCTTCTGCGTCTTCCTTAGAAGACTTCTGGTGCCTTCCCAACACACTCGCACTCGCACTCGACCTTCTTAGCTTTCAAACTTGAGGCAAGTTCTCTCTGTATGAACTCCTTGCGCTTTGACTAGCCTTCATATGGTGGTATTTCAACACTTCATTCGAGTGTTGGTCCGTTGCACTCCTTTCAAAGGTATTCCTCCATAGTTTTCAGCAACTTTGTTTCTCCTAGAGCTTCAACTACTTGGATGTCAAAGGTCTCTGTCCCTTCCACTCCTTGAAGGGATATAAGTTCCCTCTTGGAAACTTATGCTCAAGCACTCTTTTCTGAGCCTATAGAGTTTTCAACAACTCTGCGAGTGTCTTCTCCTTGACACTTCTCTTCTCATTGAACTCGAAACAGAGTTCCTTGGTACACTCCTTGAACTCACTCGATGCCCATCTGGTAGAGCTCTACAGAACCTTCAGTAGTTCCGTCTCTCTGTGCCTCCTCTGCAAAGTCTCACCTCCAAGGTTTTCAACAACCTTGAGGCTCCCATTTGAATTTTTGATCACTCTGGTGCGCCCTCCTGGCATGTTCTTCCCTAACTCCGCAGAGTTTAGATGCACACTCCTTGTGTTGGCTACAGAACTTCCAATGTTCTGTCGTGCACTCATTTCAAGACCTAAAGAACCCAGAATGATACAACAAACTCAAACAAAGATAGATAATTCTATCTTCCTACTGTAAATTAAAACTTATCATACATCTACAACATTCATTCATGAAATATATAAACACATGAACAACAATATGCAGGAAAAACTGTTCTTTTAATTAATCTCAGAATGTCTGTAAAAATGCTTACAAAAGCTGGACTGTAACAAAGTCCCCATTCTCTCAAGCTCTTTCTCAGAAATTCTAAGACCTCCTAAGGCCTCCTCTACCTTTGAGATCTCTCTCTCTTCCATCTCCTAATTACAAAAGAGGGCTCTACACGCTTAATACTCTTCGCCACCCTAGTGCCATCGCTATCTCGGTTACGACACCATACTCCTACGGATACATTACATAAATGTCTATCTAGATATGACTACAATCTGGACCTAATATAGGAAACCATTTAAGGAAACCCTATCCACTACCTGTACAAAGGCATGGCCTGGAATTTATCATCCTTACAACATGATAATCTGTATAGGATTATATTCAAAATTTTTGAAATGGGAGGTTTGGCGCCTCTCTGTTTCTCCATTGTGCATGTGCGTGTTGGCGCAATTGATGAGGTGGAGTGATGCTCCTGCATCATACTCAACTGCTGGGAAAATCATGAGCTCCTCTTCTCCGATGTTGAAATCCTCCTGGATCCAAAACTTTCCCTTGGAGTTTTCCTCTTACTCCTCTCCATCTATGCTACTGTTGCTTCTTCTGTTCCTTCCCTACAGCTATGGAATTTTCTCCTCTCTTAATATCCTCTTTGTTGATTTCTTTTGCTGACCTCAACATATTCTTCCTGATATCCTCTATCACTCTGTCCAGCTGCTCCAGTGGTTGGTTCTTCGTATGTAGTCTTCTCTGCTGCACTCCCTTCTCCTCAGTGGGTAGATCAACTTGATACCCCTTACGATATTCTCCATCTCTTATGGCCTTAGATTTACACCCTATTGCAGACTCCCATTCTGCAGTCTCCTCTTCACTAAATTTCTGTTCAGTCACCTCCTTTGACAGATTAGCTTCTGCCAGCTCCTCTTGTGCTGGTTCAACCCCAACTTCTTCCATATTCTCCCCAGGCTGGTATGCTCTTCCACTTGTCTCAAACTTGACCTGTTGGATGTGCAATATTTTCACCATAACCCTTCTCTCTAGGGATTCCAATTCTGCATACAAATAAGTAAAGTCCATGCTATCTATTTCCTCCTCTTCTGCAACAGACTTCAGTGCTACAGTCATCTCTTGTTCATCTTCCTGGATGAAAATTTTGAGCAATTATGTTGAATTATATTCTCCTTATGATGGGGTAGACATCAGTGTCTGCTCCATTTCTTCCTCTTATCCTTGTATTATTGCATCTGCAACACATGCTCTGGCCTAAACTGGGCTATCTAGTAGGAATATTTGAATTCCCCCAATAATTAGAATGTTCCTCTGATCCTCCTCCTGGATGGTGAGAGTATTCAACTTCTCATCATATTCATTCACATGGTCTGCAAAACCATGTGAAACTTCACCTATAAACACTCCTTGCTGACATGAGATCACTTCTGAGCTCCTAAGACTTTCAGATATTCTCATTTCTTTCTCCCTGCCCACCTGGAAAATTGGGAATTTTCTGTTGTCCACTTTGCAGTCTATTAAATCAAACGATCCCATCTCATTGCCTACTTGGAAATATGAACTTTTGGTACTGCTCCTCTGAAAGTATTCGAGACCTTCCACTGATCCCTTCCCATTTCCCACCTGGAAACATGAATTTACACTGCTTTCCTCCTGACATTCTAAGAGATCCTCATTTGATCTCATATCATTTCCCACCTGACAATATGAAAATTTATATCTTCCCTCCTAACAGTTTATGAGACCTGAAACTGATCTCCCTTCCTCATCATTGGGAGTTTCTCCAACTTATGGCTCACAAATGCAAACCATCTCTGTGTCACTGAGGTTTTCATCATACCTTAGCCACTTCCTCAACTCTTGTTGTTGTTTCCTAGCGAACAAATTTTGAACATGCCATTTGGCTTTCCGTTTCAGAGGCCATTCTACCTCCAGTGTACTTTTTCCTCCTGTTGAATCTTCAATGTCAGTTTTTCCATTATCTCTTGTATCTCAACGAGCTCATCCTCAATTTTTACCTTACTATTCTTCTCGTGGTCTCCTCTTCGACCACACTCATGGCCTTAAGTAGCCATATTTTCTACCTTCAACCCTCCTGGCTATCTATCATTTGTTGCACACCATGCAATAATATGTATAGAGCATCGGTACTCTGTCTTCCTTCACCTGGTGTTCCACAAGAAAACTCTATCTTCTGATACTAGTTAATGTCATCATATTGTCTCTTTTCACCTTCTCACCTTTGCCTACAATCTGTAGACAAAATTCATCTCTTGATGCTACTTGATGTAGTCATACTTTCCTTTATATCTCCTTCACCTGAAATCTACAGACAAAAATGTTCTTTGATACCACTTAATGGTATTAGACTATCTCCTTTTATCGTCCTTGTTTTGTCTATGGTCTGCAAACAAAAACTAGGCTATGATACCACTTGATGCAGAACCCCTACCTCAGCAGGGTCCGCTGACCTCCCAATCTAGGATCATTCTGCTTCCCTGAGCCATATTATCTCTTTGATTCCCTGCTAGAACCCCACAAAAAAATCCACAGGTCCTTGTGAAACTTGGCCTGTGCAAACAAGCACCAGGCGCAATCTCCTCTCCACGTGACCATAGGTTGTGACCGTGTGCCTCTTGAAAGGCGTTTAGTGATTTCGTGCGTCGAGTATTTTACACATGAGTCACCCCGAATATTCCGACCTCTGAAATCTCGACAAGGGCCTAGAAATATCTATCTCCTCCCTTATCCTCTTTCCATATGACCCCTTACTATGAACTGGGGCCAAACCTCCGAGCACATTGGGATTTCATGTATCAGGGATTCTTGATAACATCTTCCTCCACACTCCATACTTCCGAAGTGTCGATATTTCAGAGCACAAACCAACGGATCAAATCCTCTGAGATCTGATGGCTCCTTTCAAATCGTGAACTCAGGCCTCGCGAGTTCTTATAGTTCTTCCCCCTGACTTATCCGAGTCGTGAATCAACGAAATGTTGATATGCTTCCACCTGCCCTCTAGTGATGGATGGTCCTGATAGTTTCAGGACTTCACATTTTTCAATATCCACTCTCTTGTCTACCTTCAACTGGTTAAGGTGCGTGCACCTTACCCCTAGATCAACGATTGTTTATCCACACTCTTAGATCCCACAGATAGATTTGTTCTCCTTTGTGTGCTCCTATGGATGTCTAGACATGGGATCTGATGGTCCAAATTCTTCCTCTACAATCGATATAATGGATGTTGTCGCTCCTCCTCCTGAGATTGCAATTTCTCCTGACTTGGAATAATTCGATTGTTTCAAAGGCCTCAACCTTTGGTCGTTATCCTATGAACCCAATGACTTTGGGTCTCTTCTGTGTTTTGCAAATGCTATCCCTCTTGATATTTGGCAATGTAATTTATCCTCAGCCCTGGCACACACTTACGCTCCGCATGTAAATTTGTACTACTTCTCCCTGAACTTTCAAATTGCTCAGTCTCTAAGGGACTTGGCCCTTCTGTGTCTTCCTTAGAATAATTTTGGTTCCTTCCCAACACAATCGCACTCGACATTCTTATCTTTCGAACTTGAGACAAGTTCTATCTGTATGCACTCCTTGCATTCTGACTAGCCTTTAGATGGTGGTATTTCAACACTTCATTCGAGTGTTGGCCTGATGCAATCCTTGCACAAGTCTTCCTCGAGAGTGTTCAAAAAATTTGTTCCTCCTTGAGCTTCAACTGCTCGAACCTCAAAGGTCTATGTCCCTTCCACTCCTCGAAGGGATATAAGTGCCCTCTTGGCAACTTATGCTCAAGCACTCCTTGTTGACCCTACAGAGTGTTCAACTAATATACGAGTGTCTTCTCCTTGACATTTATCTTCTCACTAAACTCGAAACAGAGTTCCTTGGTACACTCCTTGCACTCGATCGATGCCCACTTGGGAAAGATCTACAAAACCTTCAGTAGTTCTATCTCTCTGTGCCTGCTCTACACAGTCTTACCTCCAAGGTTTTCAACAACCTTGAGGCTCCCCTTTGAATTTGTGATCACTCTGGTGCACCCTCCTGGAACACTCTTCCATGAATCGACAGAGTTCATATGTGCACTCCTTGCGTTGGCTAGAGAACTTCCAATTTTTTGTCGTGCACTTGTTGCATGGCCTAAAGAACCCAGAATGATACAACAAACTCAAACAAAGATAGAGAATTCCATCTTCCTACTGTAAATTAAAACTTATCATACATCTACAACATTCATTCATGAAATATATAAACACATGAACAACAATATGCATGAAAAACTTCTCTTTGTATTAATCTCAGAATGTCTGTACAAATGCTTACAAAAAATGGGTTGTAACAAAGTCCCCGTTCTATCAAGTTCTCCCTCAGAAATTCTAAGAACTCCTAAGGCCTCCTCTACCTATGATATCTCTCTCTCCCATCTTCTAATTACAAAAGAGGGCTCTACGAGCTTAATCCTCTTCGCCACCCTAGTGCCATCACTATCTCGGTTACGACACCATACTCCTACGGCTACATTACATAAATGTCTATTCATATCTGACTACGATATGGACCTACTACATGAAACCATTTAAGGAAACCCTATCCACTACCTGTACAAAGGCATGGCCTGGAATTTATCATCCTTACAACACGATAATCCATATAGGATTATATTCAAAAAATTTAAAATGGGAGGATCGACACCTCTCGCTTTCTCCATTGTGCATCTGCGTGTTTGCGAATTTGTTGAGGTGTAGTGATGCTCCTGCATCACCTACCCTATTTGGCATATACATTGACAAGTTAGAAGATTGCTTGGAAAACACAGGTTGTGTTGGCCCTACTCTCACTGGTATAGTCATCAATATTCTTCTTTATGTCGATGATATCGTTCTTATGGAAAGGAGTCCCCATGATCTTGAAAACCAACTAGGAATACTCAAGGGTTTTTTCTCCAATATGGGTATGAATGTTAATATTGATAAGACTAAGTTCATGATTATTAAATCCAATAAGATCCCTTATGATACCTTTGTATATGACAACAACAACTTGGAGGAAGTGACTCCATACAAATATCTTGGAATTGATATTCACCACAAGCTCAATTGGAATTATATCATTGAGAAAAGGATTATTGTGGGATAGAAAGCTTATTATGGGCTTGAAAACAATTGTAAATTAGTTGATCTTTGGAGTTGGGATAAGAAGAAACTCCTCTTTGAGACTCTTGTTATACCTGTTATTCTTTATGGATGTGAAGTCTAGGATTTTAGTATCTCTCATGAATCCTAGAGAAAGATAGAGAAAATAGAAAAGAATTTTATAACCTATAATCTCAAAATTAAAGGAAATACGCCCTATCCCATTCTCCTCTTAGAAACAAGCCTCTCCCCCATTGAGAGCATGGCTATGACTAGATACCTAATGTATAAGAACAAGTTAAACAACATGGAAGACAAGAGGCTTCCTAAAATTGAGTCATAACCACCATAGACTCAAGCGAGGATGGCATAAATATGCCCGGTCTTCACTAAACTATTGGGGAATCATGGAAGACACCATTTTGCAGAACAAAGATACAACTAAAAAAATGTCAAATCAAAATTTAAGGAGAAAATGTGGTGTGGTAAAGAGTTAGAGGAAAAAAGAAAATTAAGGTATTATAAGGATGTAATCAACCCTAATCTAGAATATCAAAATTATCTTTCTGTTTTTTCAAGTGTAAAGAAAAAAATAAGCATTGCTAAGATAAGAACAAATTCTCACGAGCTCCATAGTGAAGCTAGGCGTTGGTCAATTCCTAAAATGCCATGGGATGAAAGAGTGTTTCATGTTTGCGACACTAAGAAGGTTAAAGATGAAAAGCATTTTCTCTTAGATTTTCTTGCTTATACCCATATTAGATCTCATTTTCCAAATATTTGTCACACTACCAACCTTCCTAACCTCTTAACTCAACAAAAGTATTAACTCAACAAAAGTATGGTGATCTTGGAAAGCTTCTCTTAATGCTTTTCGAGCACAGAAACAAAATTCTAAAGAATCACAAGTAATCACTTGCCCTCTTAAGGTCCGATAGACAATTTCAGTTTTAGTGGACATTAATCATCATCATCATCATCATCATCATCATCATCATCATCATCATCATATATATATATATATATATATATATATATATATATTGTAAAGACCGATTTTAAATTAACCTCTAGTAATTCTACCAAATGTACAGTAATTCTACTAGGTTTATAGAAGAAGAATAATTCCAAATTTTCTCAACACTTACGCAAGTAAAATTTATCAATGAGTAATAAATCTAATTAAAGCAATGCATAAATTTGAATTAAATACCTTAACTCTGATGCTAATAATCCTTCCTGTTGTCCGCAGCTTCCTTCCTTCCCGCTTCTTTAGAACACCACCCAAAACCGACCTCCTTGCCGACTAGTTAGCTCCTAGCCCTAGGATATCAACGGATATCCTAGCCCTCCGTGCCCAAAACCCCCAGCAAACCCCCGATGCACTGTGTCAATTCCTCTCCAATTTCACTCTGCCAATCCCTGCTCCAAAATTCATCCCCAACTCCTCGTCGAATAATCCCCTCTCCCCAAACTCCTTTCCCCCCCTTATCCCTCCTTCACCGCCTTCCCTTCATTTACTCCCTTATCCTTACATTTATTACCTTATTAATTCTCTTATCTTCTCGGGATTCTTATATTATCCCTTGTTGTATAAGCAACTTAATTTAATATTATATTTTATTCTCCACGTTTTATTTAATACTTAATTAATTAATGAATTAATTAATAATTAAATCAATCATTAACCATCATGAACAACTATTTAATAATAATCAATTAGAAATGTTATTTTAAGACATAAATACAGTTTAGCTAATCTTTTAGGATTATATTATTACATTTATTATACTTAATAATCAAGGGTCGTTACATATATATAAACTTTTAAAATTAATTAAAAAATAAATAAATATTACATTCATGTCGGTGTCATGGGGAGCTGGGGCGATGACCAACATTGCCCCCCATGACACCCATAGTGCCAAACAATATAATTACAACACAATTTTTTTTTTAAATTGTTCTAATATATATTTTTTTATTTTAATAAAATTTGTTATTGTTTTTATTTTATTTTTTAATTTTAATTTTTAATTTTATTACATTTGTTTTTATTTGTGTTGATTTTAATTTTTTACTTTAATTAAATTTAGTAGTTTTTTTTTTTTTAAGTTGTTTTTAATTTTTTTTTATTTTAAATTTTGTTTTTGGTTTTATTAAATTTGTTTAGAGTTGTATTTTTAAAATTGGTCTTAACTTTTTATTTTTAAAATTTTGTTTTTTATTTTATTAAAATTGTTTCGTTTTTATTTAAATATAATTTGTTTAAATATATGTTTTTTGAATTTTTGAAGTTTTAGTTTACAATTTTTTAATATTTTGTATTTTAGATTTTTTTTTTAATTTAATTTCACATTTGTTTTTGCCTTTTCGAAGTATTTTTTGTTTTTTGAATTTTTTTTACGTTTTAAAGAATTTTTAAACACACACACACACACACACACACGTATATATATATGATGATGATGATGATTAACGTCCACTAAGACCTAATTGGTCTATCGGACCTTAAGAGGGTAAGTGATTACTTGTGTTTCTTTAGAATTTTGTTTCTGTGCTCGAAAAGCATTAAGAGAAACTTTCCAAGATCACCATACTTTTGTTGAGTTAAGAGGTTAGGAAGGTTGGTAGTGTGATCAATATTTTGAAAATGAGATCTAATATGGGTATAGGCTGGACAATCTAAGAGAAAGTGCTTTTCATCTTCAACCTTCTTAGTGTCACAAAGGTGACACACTCTTTCATCCCATG
>ML804836.1:179671-233269 GCA_009831015.1 Picea engelmannii | reverse complement strand
TTTCTCAAAAAACATCATTTAGGGCCTCAAAATGGCCCCGGAAGTTAAAAACTGCTAAAAATAGTAAATTACCAAAATTGCCAGAAACATGTTTTGGGCCAGTTGGAGAAGGTGGGTGGCCATCGATATCCACCTGGATCAATATGTAGGAAAAAATGCTTTGGTTTACATTAATAAAAATGCCTCTTTACAAAGGTGTTATGAGCACGAACTTTAACAAGGTCTTGGCTCTTCTCAACTCTCTTTGCCTACTCTGCTACCACTACTATGATAATACAAAGAAGGTCTCTCAATATTTAACATGAGGAGGATCTTTGAGCTCTTTCCTCCAATCTACCTACCCTATTCAATTACATTGAATGGGTTGTCTAGTCCAAAATTGGATCTAGATCTCAGCCTTACAAACATTAAAGGCCTCCTTATCTACAGCCTGTGCAAAGCACAGCCTCATGGCTCAACAACCTACAACATTAATTACATTCAAATTTCAAATTTTGAAATGAGAGCTACGCCTCTCTTCATTGAATGTGTGTGATGACATGGGATGGCTAGCTGGCTGGCTGACGTGGAGAGATGCTCCTACATCATACTCCTCAGCTGCAAAATTCATGAGCTCCTTCTCATGAGCTTCCCATCTCAGCTGTTGAAATCCTCCTGGATCCCAAACAAATTTCTGGAGCTGTTGATCTGCTCCATTTCCCTGTTGTTGCTGCGCTGCTACTGTTGTTGCTTCTCTGCCCAAATTCTCCTTGCTAGCAGTCTCTGTTGACTCTATCATCATCCTTCTGATCTTCTTGATCACTTCGTCCAGTTGCTCCAGTGGCTGGCCCTGTTCATGCAGTATCCTCTACTGCAAAACTTTTCTTTAGATGGACAGATCACAATGATCTCCCATGCCATCTCCTTTATCTTCTGTGGAACTAAGTGTCCACTCTGCTGCAAACTTCATCTCTGCAGTCTCCTCACTGAATTGTTGTTCAACTTCCTCTTCTTCTAGTTCTCCTGCTGGTTGAATCCCAACTTCGTCCAGTTGCTCCTCAACCTAGAATTTCTCTTCATCTTCTGTTGTATACCTCGGTACTGTAGTCTTCACCAGTTCATCTACCTGGCTGAAGTCTTTGAGCGATTCCTCAAAATTCTCCTCTGCTTGCTCTGGATTATTCAACCAATCCTCCAACATCTCCAGCTCCATCTCCCATGGAGTGAGTACCACGTCTGCATTCTCTTCTTCTTTGATAGTCACAGCTACCTGTCTTTCTCTTACTGTCACTGCTTCATCGGCAATGCAGATTTTTGCCTCAACTAGGCTATGTGGCAGGAATATTTCAATTCCCCCAATCATTAGAAGATTTCTCTAATCTTCCTTCTTTGTCAGCTGCATCTGCTGATCCAAATCCATCTCTGAGATCATCTTCTCTATCAGCTCCTCGGTCTGATTCAAACTCACCTCTGATTTCATGAGACCTTCAAACAGTCCCATTTTTGTTCCCATGCCCACCTGGAAAATTGGAAACTTTTTGTTGCCCTCCTGGAAGTCCATGAGATCCCACAGTGACCTCATATCATTTCCCTCCTGGAAATGTGAAATTCCCTAGCTGTCCTCATGACAGTCCATGAGATCCCGCAAAAATCTCAACTCCTTGCCCTCGTGGCAATTGGGAATTTTCGAGCTGCCCTCCTGGCAGTCCTTGAGATCTTCAGTTGATCCCAATTCATCTTCAACATCACTGATATTTCTCCTAGTCTCTGGTTCGCATACCTGAACCACTTCCTCAGGTCCATTGAGGTTTTCAGCATGCCTCAACCATCCTCTTAACAACCTATGTTGTCTTCTAGCCATCAACTCCTTGACTGACCATTTTTCCTTTGGCTTCCTCATGGGCCATTCATATACCCATCGTGACTTGGTGTTCTGCTACATCTCAAATGCAAGTTCATCCATCCTTTCCCTCATCTCGGCAAGTTCTTTATCCCATTTATCTTTTCTCATCAGCTCTGGGTCCTTCCTTCCAACATATCTACGACCTTCAGTAGCCATCTTGTTGTTTATCTGCCCTCCTAGCAAATCTGCTGCTGTCACTCTGTACCCCTGAGTGTTTTCATCCTCTTCCACAGTCTTCTTGACTGTCTCCTTGATTGTTGCCTACCCGCAAACAACCATCATAGAGTCTCCAACACTCTGTCTTCCTTTTCCTTCTCGCTTCACCTGAAATATACAGATGAAATCCCGCTCTGATACCACAAATGGTGTAGACCCCTTCTGACCCTCAGGACGAAGTTCGCTCTCAGGATCGTTTAATCACTTCCCTGAGATGAAGTAGCTCTTTTGATTCCTCCCTGGAATCTCAAATTTCTTGATCCACAGGTTCTTCTGTTCTCGACCACGACCTCTGTACACGTCTATGGATTTTTTCCCCAAACAAGAAAATTTGCGTTTCGGAACCCTCAATGTCCCGATCTCTTGAGTCTTTGACTCTACGACCTTCCAATCTCTAAAATGTTGACTTGTCGAAAAGGATTTTCTTTCATTAGCCCCTCTGGCTATGCCCCTAGTCCATGTGACCACTCCTCATAAGACCACAATCCTATTCCTTTCAGGACTTGTTAATACGAGAGCCCGACCTCTTGTCAATGAGACTCCCGAATTCTCGATTTTTGATTTGCTGAAATGGCCTCCTTTTAGAAAATCTCTCGAAATCCTGGATTGCTGCCATGCGTCTCCTCAAGATGGACGATCCTCCTGCATTTTGCGATTTCACGACTTGTGACCCCCAGTGACACAAATCCTCTGTCAACTTGAAACCCGGGTAGCTGAAATACCGATGGGTTCCTCGATCTCCACCACGTGTCCCAACAAATGGATGCCTGTGATCTTTTCAGGACTTCACCAGGTGCGAAGTTGAAATGCTCACCTCTGTGAGTCCCAGTGTCTGAATACCTGATGTGGGTGATCTCACGACACGCGTCCTCCTTCCAACGGATGACTGCGAATCCATTTTCTATTTCAAGACTTTCTCCATGGAGTTTCATGACCTTCGTCAACAAGACCTCCGAAATCCCGATGTGCTCACTCTTTCGGGACTTTCATGTCCACTACTCTGGGAGTGAGGGTTTAAACCTTGTGTATTTCTCGACAGATATGACAACTATCGACTATAATGAGTGAGATCCAACGACTCAGAATCTCTTCTGTCCTGCACGCTCCTCCACTGCTCCCTGGATGTGGAAACTTCAATGGTCCAGATCTCTTTGGTTGATCCGACGGTAGTTGTACTCCTCCTGAGCTTACATGATTTCTTCCTGAATTGGAAGAATTCTCCAAGTGCAAAAGGCCTCAACCTTTTCTCCTCTCCTATGAAAACTCTTCACCTTGAGTCTCGCCTATGTACATGAAAACGCTCTCCCTCATGATATTTCCTATTACTCAGAGTCATAAGGAAATCGATGCTTTTACCCTTTCTCCTTCAGATGGAGAATCTGATGCCCTCCTGGCACTCCTTAGCTCAAGAAACCTCTTGCTGAGTCTGCAGGGTGTTCAACAACCCTGTGAAGATCCTTCTCCTTGGACTCTTCTTCTGTGTCAGAACTCAAAGAGTTCTCTTCTTGTTCACTCCTTGCACCTACTCAATGCCCACCTAGCAGAGTGTCTAGAATCCTCAGTGATTCTGACTTCTGTCTGAACTCACAGCAGAGTTCTTCCTCAATGCATCACTATGCATATTCTCAATGCCCACTTGGTAGAGATCTACAGAACTCGCAGCAGAGTTTCTATCTGCAACTGTGTCTTCCCTACACAGCCCTACCTCCAAGGTGTTCAAAAACCTTGAGGTCTTCCTCTGAGTTGATGATTTCAGCTATTGTGCCCACCTGACACGCCTTTGTCTAAACCTGCAACATTCAGAAATGCACTCTCTGTGAACGGCTATCAGAACCCGCAACGTTCTGTCACACCCTCCTGGTGTGAAGCCTCAAAGACCTCTAACCCTGAAATCAAATAACTCCTACAAATGCATTCCTAACATACATATACATCATATAAAGAACACATAAAGACATTCACATAACACATACAATATGCAGGAAAAACTGATCTGGTTTGTATTAATAAAAATGCCTCTTTACAAAGGTGTTCTGAGCACGAACTTTAACAAGGTCTCGACTCTTCTCAACTCTCTCTGCCTACTCTACTACCACTACTATGATAATACAAAGAAGGTCTCTCGATCTTTTACATGAGGGGGCTCTTCGATCTCTTTCCTCCAATCTACCTACCCTATTCAATTACATTGAATGGGCTGTCTAGTCCAGAATCGGATCTAGATATCAGCCTTACAAACATTAAAGGCCTCCTTATCTACAGCCTATGCAAAGCATGGCCTCATGGCTCAACAACCTACAACATTAATTACATTCAAATTTCAAATTTTGAAATGAGAGCTACGCCTCTCTTCATTGAATGTGTGTGATGATGTGGGCTGGTTGGCTGGCTGGATGACGTGGAGAGATGCTCCTACATCATACTTACAAGGCTCCTAATGATGTTTGGACAAAGTTGAAGGATTTTCTAGGAAAGCAAAACAATCTAAGAGGTCATCAACTGGATAATAATCTACATGCATTGAATGTGGTCTACATGGAAGATGCCATCCCTATATGATTTCATGGAGTCACTTATCCATGAGAAAACAAAGCCCATCCAAATAGGGGCACTTAATAATTCCAAGCCTCATGCTCTTATAACTCAAGGAATATCAAAGAATAATAAGTAGAAGAACAAGGGTAAGAAGGACCAAGAGAAAAAGATGGAAGGTAAACAAAATTCCATAGATGAGAGTTCGAGTTCCAAGGCATCAAAAGGAAAGAAGGAGAAGAAACCGTGTTCCTATTGTAACAGGGGGTTCCATCCTGAGATTTCTTGCATGAAAAATACTAGGGTGTTATCATGGCACAAACACTTGAGAAACAACACCTCGAGGATTGTATTCCAAATAATGTAAGGAAAAATCCATCGTCACAAAGAGGTAATGGTCATGCATTAATTGCTATTTCATATTTTCCTAATTCTTGAGTGCTTGATTTAGAGGCTACCCATCACATGGCCTCATCATATAGACTTTCTCATACTTGGAGAATTGTTCCGGACCATCGATATTCATGGGAGATGATTCTCTTGCAGAGGTTTGTGGTAGGGGTAGAGTTGATCTAGACCATGGATTCTTTCAGGATGTACTTCATGTTTTGAAGATTTAAGTGAATCTTCTCTCCATCTCTCAAATCCCATCCAGGTCTAGGGAAGAAGGTGGAGTTCACTCCAGACTCAGTTATTATTTCTGACTTGTCATATGGTTTAAAAATTGTCGTTGGTGAGGTTAATCACCATTCTAGATTGTACAGATTCTCTCACTTCACTCATAAATATGATTATATATCTCTTATAACACATGATAATAAAGATTTCGGGTTGTGGCATGAGATGTTTGGGCATCTGAATTTTAAATATTTAGATTAGCTTAGTAAGGGTGGAATGGTAGATGGATTACCCCACATTTAGTACATGAATGGATTGTTCAGGGATACATACTAGGAAAACATCCTGAGGAGAATTTCAACAAAGGTAAAGCATGGAGGGAATAATCACTGCTAGAGTTGGTTCACAATGACATTATAGCTTCTTTCCCACACCCATTGATCAGTAAAGCTAAGTATGTTCTTACTTTCATTTATGATTTTTTGAGATATACATGTGACTGCTTTCTCAAATTAAAATCTTAGGTCTTTGAGTGTCTTAAATATTTCAAGCATCTATTTGAGAACCAAACAGGGAAAAGGATTAAGAATATTCGTACAAAAAATGGAGGAGATTATGTGAATAATTATGTTGAGCATCTTTTTTCAGAATTGGGTATAGAGTTGCAACAAATAGTTCCATATACTCCACAACATAATGGGGTAGTAGAGAGAAAGAACATGACATTGAAAGAGATGGCCAATTGTATGTTGCAGGATAGATCACTACCTCCAAAGTTATGGGCTGAAGCTATAAACTATGTATACTACATTCAGAATAGAGTTCTTCATCAATCATTCAAGCTAGTCACTCCATATAAGGCTTGGAGTGGGAAGAATCTGGAAGTCACTTGCTTCAGAATTTTCGGTTCTCGTGTATGGGCTAGGATCCCTTTTGATAGGAGGAAATATATGGAAGATTAGAGTAAGGAGTGAATTTTTGTTGGAAATACAAAGGGAGTGAAGGGATATAGGCTATTATATACTACTTTATATACAATATTCATTCAAAGGAGTTTTAAGTTTGAGAAGGGTCTTTCACAGGTATTTCCGAAGCAGTCCACACCTCTATCTCCACTACCACTAGTTGAAGAACTTCATGAGAATTCTTCTGATCAGATTTATGATTATATATTTGAATGTTATATATCTGATATTTCTGATTAGCATAAATAATTTTCATTTCTAGAGCATCAACCATGATGGGCACTGTTACGAGGAAAATATCTCTATGGTTAGGGGAAAACCAAAATAGACGGAAATGACTATCTATACGAAAGACTATGGCAAACACGAGACCGATATACCTCAATGCTAGGTAGTGAAAATACCTACTCGTAGTTACAAACGGTCAACATAACGCTAAAAACCACAAGGATCCCTGGAAAAAACTACAAAACGCAACTCAATCCACTGTTGTATTAGTCCATTAGGAGAAAATACGATTCAAAACTATAGAAAGTGGGTAAAAAATACTATAAATAGTAATAAAAACCAAATTTTACTATGTCATTTTGAGTTTTTACCCAAATAGTGAAAATTGGACCAAATTACCTTCGATCTTCAACTGGTGATTGCGGGAGCATCAAGTGATGGAATCAAAGACCATATGGACTAGGTAATTCCTCTTCTCCTCTTCCTTTCTAGTGGATTACATTTTTAATTTAGCTTTTAGAATTTGAGTTAATTAAATCACAAATTAGGTATTTCAGTGTACACAGGCTACCACTCATTGGGTCGCATATACGCGAGGTTATACATGATTGTTTAAAATACATACCACGTTTACTCAGCCCTATACGTGACTTTGAATGATGCAGTGCACGTACAAGCCTGTAAACAAGGTTTTTTATGGTTGCTAACTCAAAATTTGATGTTTCTCTCATAGGATGGTGCTAGAATGGAGGGAAAGGGAACATGAGGAGGTATATGTTATTGTGGAAAGAGATCTGGGGGCCTAAATGGCCTTGAAAAAATGCGGGTTGTACAAATTTTGGGCACTCAAAGGGATGAGGGCCCAGGTGAGGTTGCTACAGTTTCTCATGGATTAATGAGATCCTAACAGTGAGAGATTCAACCTCGATGGGAAACCATTGAGGATTGAAGTCGAGGATATATATTTCTTGACTAGGTTATTGCATCAAGGTGAGGTGGTGAACCTCAAAGCCTTGGGAGCTGGGAGTGGTATGAATATATAAGCGTACATATATGCTCACTGTATAGTAGGGACCGAGAAGGTTGGGAGTCAACTCCCCATCCAAGCGATAAAAACTATCAACCTCAAGATTCTTGTCCTCATTTTGACCAGAATCACAGGGTCGGATTCATTGCATTGGGCATATAGGCTGCTCATTTTTTATTCTGTAGAGTGCTTGAGACCCATGGTGTACGATTGGTGAACCTCACTACTCGCTAATATGAAGAGCAAGTTGACAGAGTGTAAACAAGGGTACAAGAGGAACTTCGTGTTTTCCTCTATCTTGTGTAGATTCTTCTTCGAGCGAGTTCCAGGTTTGGGACCTAGAGTCAAGATCATTCCTATAGGACCTTGCAATCCATCCATGGCATGGTGGACCAAGGTAATGAGATGGAAGGGGGTAGGTAGGGTGCCCACACCCTACAACGATGATTTATTTTACTAGTGGAGGTGACATTTCATTTCTCTAGATGACTACCCCTATGCAAGGATCAACTTCAGAGGGGACCCTGATATGCCACTGCCACCAGGGACCGCCTATGGGGACATAGGTATGTCAAAGTTTTTAAATATTTCATTTTTTTTGTATTTTTGTATAGCAAAACAAAAATATTTTTGGATGATGCTTAAGTACTAACTAGACACTTGTGTGATGCAGACGTAGGTCCAAGACGACCGGACGGGCTTCCAAGACATCATCAGAGGCACCAGGGAGATGAGGTGGTGGGAGGAGAAGCAGAGAGAATCCTTCAAAACATGCAGGGAAACTTGTCTCGTTTGACACATAGGATTCTGATGGTTCAGTAGAGGATATTCTGGAGGCCATGCAGTGGCAAGTGGTTGGTGTGCCTAGAGCTTGGGTGTGACTCTTTCAACGTCTTTCAAACGTCGTAGTTTGTTATTATGACACACATCTAGCACCACAGGCGTACATGTCATGGATCTTGTATTATCGGTTGTATATATTTATTGGGGTTTTTAACCTCAATTTTGTACTATAAACACCATATTTGTTTGAAATAGATATAAAACAGGGTTCTTTGACTTTACTTATATTACAATGTGTACATTGATGAGATTATTTTCTTTTCTTTAGTTATGTGGCAAATGCCAATCTAAAATGAAATTAGCATAAGCATTGGATACATAATTAGAAATCCTAGGTATATGATGATAAGTAATAAAATCAAACTGTCACTCTAAAAGACGTACTCATAGGAATCGTCAGAGTAAAGTAGGATCGTGCATGCGATAGCTATCGTTCAACTGAAATAATACTAAGTGGGAATCCAAGCGACCCTCTAAATATCAAATACCATGTGAAATAACATCACACAAAATTTCTATAACGACGCTATATTCGGCCACATTATTCATTGATGGCCCTAGGAATACGCCACCTGAAGACACTAGTAGACCCTTGAGTGATTCAACCACTCAAGAAGTGGAAGCCAAGTTCTGTATATGACGACTGGCTCTGTCTGTGAATCCTAAGTATACCGAAGACTCCGTTGACATATTCCAACCAAGGGAAAACTCGATAAGCAAGATGAAGACGAAAAGAAAAGGGAAAAGATATATACACTAAATTACATTAGTATACAAAGAGCTACGCCCAAGTTTGGGGCTCAAGCGTAATATATTTTCAAGTAGAGCCCATTCCTAGGCTCGGCCAACATGTTCCCTTCATAATATTCTAACTCATAGGCTCCTTTTTCTAAGACACATAGCACAATATAAGGACCATGCCACATGGTTTTGAACTTACCCACCCCCAACGGTTCTTTGGCTTGATCATATAAAACGACCAAGTCACCCTCAACGTACAACCAAGTATAGACAGACTTATTGTATTGGACCTTCACACTTATTTCATTCGTCTCGATAGCCATAGAGGCATCTTGACGTTTCTCGTCAAGACTCTCTAGGTGTACAAGGCGTCACTCGAGATCAGAAGTGTCAGGGAGGAGCATGACTGCCAATTTAAGAGAGTGGATTTTGAAATCAATAGGGAATAATGACTCCACACCGTGTACTAAATAGAAAGGAGAAAATATAGTGGCAGTATTGACTGAGGTTCAATATTCCCAGAGTGTGAGATATAGCATGATATGCCAGTCAGATTTACTCTAGTTGACATTTTTTTGCAAAATGTTCTTAAGAGACTTGTTGACGATCTCTACCTATCCATTTTCCTAGGGGTAGTAATGGGAAGAATGACCATGCTTAAAACCCAGTTTGGATGCTATGTCTTCCATCATTTCATTCTGAAAGTGACTGCCATGATCAGTGACAATCTCACTCGGGATACTGAATCTGGTGATAATTTAATTGAATATGAAGAAGGAGACAGTCTTCCCATTGGATTTAACTGTAGGAATGGCCTTGGACCACTTATTAAAGTAGTCTATGGCCACGATAATGTGTTGATGCCCCCCATCCAAAGTTGGGTTTCAATCCAAAAAGTCCACCCCCCACTTGGTGAAGGGACCAACTGTAATGACTGGGTGAAGAAGGGATGGATGCGAGTGCATTTTATGAGTGAACACCTGGCAGGGGTGACACTTCTTAACCGCTTCACCATAATATTTAAATATAGATGGCCAAAAATAATCGGCTCGTAAAATGTTCCGAGTTGTTACAAGCCTGGATAGATGACCACCACAAGCCCCACTGTGGAAATCATATAGAACTGACTCAGATTCCTCGTGAGTTAAAAAATGATGCATGATATTATCTATTCCTTGGTGATACAAATTTTTTTGACGATAATGTAATTCTTATCTTGGTATCGTACAGATCGTCAATCATCTCGCTAGATATGCTGAGGGAAATTCAATGTTTGAAGATAGAGATCAATGTCTCGATACTAGGGGTCGGACGATGAGACAAGGAAAATGTGTCCATTCACAAACAAATAAACATGGATAACATCCTCATCTAATCATGCGAAGTTGGATATTAACTCCGCAAAGACTAGTGATTTCTTGGATTTTGTAGAAGCGAAATCGAGATCAAATTATTGTAAAATGACAATCCATTTATTATACTTCCCCCTATGATATGCCTAGTGAGGACATATTGAAATGGATTGACATCGACAACCATGGTAGTCTTTCAAATAAATATATAATGGCGTAAACATTCGACTGCGTGAACGACAACCAAATCTATCTTTTCAACGTGGGAATAATTCAACTCAAGACCAACTAAGTTTCAACTAAGATAGTAGATGACGTGCTCGCAGAGCTCATCACCCTCCTGAACAAAAACCACATCAATCGTCTCTTTGGACACAGTGACATAAAGCATGTAATCCTTATTGTAGTCAGGAAACTTTAGTAGAGGCGTCGATACCCAAGATTTATTCAAAGCATCAAAGGAATCCTGGGCTTGCTCATCCCAGATAAAGGGGGTGTCCTTCTTCAAAATACGCATGAAACCCTTAGTAATATTGTCATAGTTTACTATAAACCAACGTAAAAATATATCTTTCCCTTGTAAACCTTGAAGTTGTTGAATAGTGCATGGGGGAGGCAATCAAAATATTGCCTCAACCTTTAATGGATCTACCATGATCCTGGTCTTGGAAACTAAAAATCCCAAAATATGTCTAGACCTAATGCAAAATATGCACTTATTAGGGTTCAAATGGATTCTATAATGACGACATCTTTCAAAAATTAGCGGAAGGTGCTTAGGGTAATCCACTCTCTTGTGAGAGTGAGCAGCGAGATCATCAAGATACGCTTTGACTATATGCTTAAGATCATGGAATGCAAAGGTCATAGCACGTTGGAAGGTTGCTCCGACGTTTTTAAGAATGAAAGGAATTTTTCGGTATGCGAAAGTACCCCAAGGAAAAATAAATTCCATCTTGTGTTGATCCCTAGGTTTAATTTGAATTTGGTTATACCCTAAAAATCTGTCCATGAAAGAAAGCACTTCGCTTCTCACACACTCATCTAGAATTTGATCGATGAAAGGTGTCGGGAAATTGTCTTTAGGACATGATTTGTTCAGGTCATGAAATTCCATGCATACACAGATGGTTCCTTGCTTCTTATTCACAGGAATGAGATTGTATACCCATTCATTCAAGAGAACCAGGTAGATAAATCCAACATTAAGTAGTTTCTCCACCTTTGCCTTAATAGAAGGGGCCTTCTGGGGATTGATAGCTCTAAGACGTTGTCAAATAGGCTTATCATCTGGATAAGTTCTAATCTCATGCTAGAAAATTTGAGGGTCGATTCCTAGTATCTCTTCATATGACCAAGTAAATACATCTCAAAATTCCTTGAAGAGCTTGGTGTAGATCAAGATTTATTCTGGTGAACAATCTGCACCGATGTGTACATTTTCAATCTTTCCAGGGGTACGAGAGATATCGATCATGATGGTAGAAGATATACTCTCCATATTTCCTTCGACATAAATGTTGTGCATGTGAAGTGAAACTACGACGTGACTGACTATCTCACTCAAAGTAGATTGAAAGTCATCTTGCTTGATTCAAGCAAGCTCTAGGAGAAAATAAGACCAATGGTGCATATCATCCCAAGGTTTTTCAGAACCATTCATGGCTTCTATGTTGGATTCTTCCAAGGGAGAAGTATCATCGAGGCAGTCATGTAAACAAGACAACAAAGTGGCCCACATGGGCTTAAGAACAAGATCCTCCTTGTCTATCGGTGAGGTAATAGGATCATGATTGCCAGAAGAGTCAAGAACAACTTGATACACAATCTCCACTGCTAATAGTGGCATGGCCATTCCAGCATGTGACTGACCTTCAAAAGACAGAGTTGAGGAAGGTATGGTCCAAGGATCGCTGAACTAGGAAGTGCAGAAAATAACATACCTCTCTGAAGAAACGAGCCTACTGGACATGGAGTAAATATGATGAATCAGTGCCATGAAGTCGAATGTACCCATAAGGGATGAACACATTTTGACACCAATATTCTCAGTCGTTGGCTGATAATTGTCGGCCATAGGGATCGACGGTCCAACTGATGCATTGGGGCTAGCATACTCAAAGGATAATTGGTCGACCGTCAAGATCTTCCCATTGTGAGGAAAACAAAGAGTGAAAAATATGGATGATATGATGACAATCATAACATAAGTCCAATTTCATCCTAGTAACAAGTTATAATCGAGGGGCACATCAACCACCTCGACGTCCACCTCTACCGTATTCCCACCTAACTGGAATGGAAAGGCAAGAAGAATACCATGAGGGTGGAACGAATGACCATGAAAAGTAATCAACATGGTCAGAGATTGAGAAAGAGTCAGAGAGCTGAGAGATTTCCAACAGATCAAGGACATCACGCATGTAGCAGTGCCTTAATAAACAACCGCACGTTTGATGGTATACTTTGAGTACCCCACATGGATTTGTAATGCCACATGGTAAGGCAAGAGAAGCTTCATATCTGTGACGTCAAATTTTATAACTTTCTAGCCACTGGGGTCTAGAGCTCCTAACACAAATAGAAAGGCATTCCTATGTGAAGGACATGTTTGGAGTACCTCCAGAGCCGACATTGCATAAGGGGTTTGACCCAGGTCCTCAACAATAGAGTAGTTTTGGGTGGCTCTAGAATTTGGATTGTGGGTAGAGCACTTGAGTACTCATTTCAGGATACGAGGTGGTGGATTTGGTTTTTCGATATGCAAAGGCATCTCCGGAGGAGGAGGAAGAGATTCTACACCAGGTGCATTTTTTGGAGAACTATAATCGTGAGACCAAGTGGCTACATGAACCTGAGAATTGACCATATTGATACACAAATGGTTATTGTCTTGTGACAGTGGGTTTTGACTCCCACTGACCGCATTTCCAGAATTTGAGGAGCTTGAGGCCATGTGCTAGTTATGTGGGAAAGGATTCGTTAGCACGAAGGGAGGTATAGATAAGAGCCTTGCAAATTTTGCAAGTTTGGGGAATAAATGAGAAAGATGATCGTCTGTACAAAGATTATAGGGAAATTTCAGCTTACGCCTTTCTTTCTTTCCCTCACCAACATTATTATTCATCTTCTCATTATTACCATTGTCCTTGGGTTTATTATTATTCTTCCCACCCTTACGATTATTATTACGCCCTTTGTTCTTACTCTCGCCTGGTTGCTGGTTACCATTTGCATCGGTTGATGATTGTAGAGAATGTACATCCACCGAATGAGTGGGATTGGAAGACACAAACAAAGATGGCCCTCCTGCAGATCAGTTTAGAGACAAATATTTAAATGGCTTTTCACTGAGTCTATGGATTTCACACTGGCGGAGCCTACAATTCCATGGACATGAGGTCCATGATTTTGTCTAGGGTCGTAGTTTGACCTCGGTGTGTCTGAAAGAATCTGGTATAACATCCCAGACTGAGTGTATATAAGATCTAACTCCTGGGATTTGAAGATAGCTTCTTCCTCAGATGTAACCCCGTATGTCGAAACATCCTTCGAGATAGGAGGTTGCAACGACTTAAGGAACCATTCTAATAGGAAATTTGGGGGAATGGAGGTCTTGATCAACCTCTTCCATCTATGCCACTCCTGGATGTGATCTGAGATATGAGTGTTTTTGTCTTGGCATAAAGTCGACAGGAGTTCTAGGCCAACATTGTAATGAACTGACAATTGGAAGTGGTTAAGGAAGACTAACACCATCTAGCCAAAAGTTCCCATATGCCCCTCTAGGTAGCTTTATATACTATTTCATGACAACCCCATTGAGGGTGCATTGAAATAATCTTAACCGAATGGAATCGTCATTAAGGGAATTCAAGGAGCACCATAGATGAAAGGTGGTGACGTGATCACCAATATCCTCACTATTCTTACCTTTGAACTTCACAATGTCCTAAGGAAGTTTGGTGGAGACGGGGGGCTATGTAGGATCATGAAACACAAGGTATTTCATTAACTTAGACAAGTTTGGAAGATTAAGTGTGGAGAGAAAAGGGAGACGGGGTTGCGACATCTGGCCTCAATCTCCATGGAAATATTTTGTTTGGGGAACTACAGCCCATCCAGAGTTTTGGTAAGCACCATGGTCATGTTTGGGATTGTAATACCCTCCTCCAGGATGATTCATAATAGGTTTGTTGGGCATCATTCCAGTAGGAATGTTCTGATGGGGGTTATAAAAATTACCCCTAGCCAGAGTGGATCTAGGTTGGGGGTTTCTCAAGGTGTGAAACTGACCTCCTCTAGGTTTGAATCCAGAGGATAGAGGTGGATTCGTCATGCCAAACATGTTGGTTGGAATAAAAAATGAGGAGGCGAGGGTATAGGACGGAACTTGAGAAGAATCTTTTCCACCAGGTTGGTTGCTCCATCCAAAAGAAATAGGATTAGACCCGAGGTTAAAATAAGGAATGCCTCCCATAGTAGGAGTCATTTGAGGGATATGAGATCCACAAAACGAAAGTGGACTGTAAGGAGGAGTCATGTCCCCAAGTCTAATGCTAGGATTAGGGCCAACAGCTGGGATGGAGTTTGAAAAATGTGAAGTAAAATACGACATACCATATGAAAAAGGACTAGAGGCCATAGGGATGGACTGAACATTATAGCTTGGTGAGTGACCAAGAGACCCAAATGGGATCATGGAAATAGGTTGAGCATTCACTATAGGAAGAGCAGTTGTGATGATAGATGACTCCAACACTAAAACCATTGTGGTTTCAGGAGTCGAAGGGGTGCCATTAACTATAGTAGGTGTGGGAGTTGAAGGGCTCCTAGTATATTGATGACTCGGATCAATACTCATCCTTGTAGAATCACAAGTCTGAAAAGTGGAGGTGTGTGTACCACGTCTAAAAACTCTACGCCTTTTAGAAGGCAAAGACTCAAAATCCAGTGGTAACTATAACAAGTGAAGAGATTGGCGGGGAAGTTGGTCTGACTCCATGTTGACTTAAGACTCAAAATATAAAAACAAATCCTAAGGCCAACTAGTAATCAAAAAGCACACCAAAAATAATCAAACCACCAAAATGGACACAAACAGGATAAAGTGGTTGAAAGGGGCCTCCCTCCCTAAAGTAGGTATGCCTCACCCAAGAGGGGCCTGAGACTCCCTGCTAAAGATCAGAGGTAACATAATCAGTTATAAGGGCCCTCATGGGCTTAAAAACCAGTCGGTCATATTCCCCCCAGAGAGGTAATCCTCCATAAAGGTTGTGTGTTGTCCGACCCATATCTGACCCAGGGTACATGCAGAATAACCCCTGCAAGTAACCTATGTGGCATATAAGTCAAGCAACTAATAAAACACTATATAAACGATGCACAAGCGAGCATTCGTAAGTGAGGTCCACCATATGGGCAGGGTATCAAAGCCCTAAACCTTGAAAGCATCGCCTCTCACGGAGGTAAAGGAACTAGCAAGATCCCCAAATATGAAAAGATCCCCAGAAATATCTCTGACGCTAAGAAGGTATCGAGGGGATATCCCTTCAACCGACCTCGCACAACCTCATGATTAACTCCAGTGTAATCAGAGCCTCCTGATATTACCAATTATACAATGGATTTCTCGACTCCCTTAGTCAGACACAAATGTTGATTCAATAGCCTTGGAGAATTTTACTCACAAAACCTATTCCAAGGCACTAAATCCTAAGCTAGTTTTTGCACCCTAGAAAATAAAATTGTTACTAGTCAATTTTAAATTATAGCGTTAATTTCAATGGTCGTGTGTACTCAAAAGGGTGCAGTTGTGAAACTAGTGATGTTATGACTCAACAAGTAAAGTAAATATGAATACAATGAAAAGTCCTAACTTCAATTTCCAATGAATGACATGCTTCTTAAAAAAAATTCAATTTTCAATTCAATTCCACAATTATGAATAAAATTGAAATCTTTCTTTACATGCACTACGATAAATGACAAATACTCAAAAGATCAAAATGCCAATCAATGAAAAATGCCTTATATTTTTGTATTTTATATATAAGAAAAAATGAAAATGCATAGACTGAATAACAACTTGATATATAAAGACTCTACTATGTATAGAAATAAACAACTCAAGTAGGATACCAAGGAGAAAAACACCCATCCCAATGTACAAGGACAATCAAAATGAAAATATGATGAGAAAGGCACCACCCAAAAATTCAACCAAAGACATGCTTCTTGTCATTCCATAGACACTTAACAGTCACTATAGAGACTCAATAAGATTCATCAATCATAAAAACCTACCCAAAAACCACCAAAACTAGCAAACAAGCAAAATAGGTTGATGTACGTGATTGTTCAAGGGAAAAGTGTGTGTACGCAGCTTGCAGAAGGACAACACACGTATGTACGCGATTGTCAAGAAAAAACCGCATATATGGGTTAAAACACAACTAGGATAAGGAGAAAGTTGAAAGACTCAGGCCCAGAGTGAACTGAGGCTGTCAAGGAATGATACGACAAGAAACACAATATGGATGAGAGAAATCTAAGGAGAAAAACACTCCAAACCCCGAAAAAAGAAGATTCAATTCCTAGTATGATCACCAATTCTGTTATGAGGAAAATCTCTCTATGGCTAGGGGAAAACCACAACAGACATAAATGACTGCAAAAATCAACTCTATTCTCAAGTATGCTATATAAACGAATATGATAGCAAGACAATATAAAAGGCCTACCTCATCTCGTCGTTCGATGAAGTCCACCATTGAGCACTTGATCCAAAGCAATATACCTGCAACTATTCCTCAACAACCAAGCAAAGAAAGTATATGGTGATAATATATGATGTTATCATATTCAATAGCATAATCCATTAAAATTCATAACAAATACGCCCATGTAATAATAATTCAAATATTTACAAGATATTAATTGGATGAGAAAAGAGTATTTCTATTAATATATGATTAGCATAAGTGAATAAGTTACATACTTCCATGTCGGCACGATTCAGAACCGAGAAACTAAGCTCCTTCCATCTGGGCCTCCACCACTTCAATCCTCCACCAAAGGCAAGCTCATATAAGAGAGACAATGGAGTTCTCACTCAATAAGCGAAGAACTTGGGGGGTGAACACTGTGTTCAGACTTGAAGGATAAAGGGATGCATACTCAATGTGAAGTGAATAATTCCTCTAGAGTAACTTTGCTCTCAAATTTGAATTATTTATCTTCTTTTCCATAGCTTAGAATTGGCCCATTTATAGCCTTCAAATGGAACTAAAGGGTCGAGTCAGAATGTTTCCAGTATATGGAAGTCCAAGTATCATTGATCTCCTATCATGACATGGAACCCGACACCATTTTTCATTTTTTGGCACATTTCCCGATGTATGCAGGGTGTCATGGTGCAACCTGTGTATACGGATGTTGTATAGTAGGCAAGGTGCATATATGTGGAGAAAATGTATTTTTAGCTCTGGGATTTGCAAAAAGGGATGAAAATTCTGCATAGGGAAATGAAAAAAGGCCTTCTATGCATGACAGCATGGGGTGAGACAAATCTTTCTATAACATGCACACTAGACTCTTCAGGAAGCAAGTGATCTAGTGGGTGATCTTGTCGATCCATGGAGTACCAGATATCAATTTGTGGATCCTCCAAAATATTTTAATACCATGGATCCATTTATTCCTATTTATTTTTATATGGTACTTCGATCAATTCCTTAGTCTTATGCAGAGGCTAAAGGAAACTCCCATTGGGAGGAAGCTATGAAAGAGGAGTACAATTCCCTGATAGAGAACAACACATGGGAATTGGTTCCTCTACCTTCCAACAAGAATCTTGTTAGATGTAAGTGGATTTTCAAGACAAAGAGGGATGCTAATGGATACATTAAAAAGTATAAGGCTCAGTTAGTAGCTATAGGTTTCTCACAGTTACAAGGCATTGACTATTATGATACTTTTTCATCTGTTGCCAAGATTGATTCCATTTGGTTAGTTCTAGGTATTGTTGCAACTAGAAAGTGGAAGGTACACCATTTGGATGTGAAGAATGAATTATTACATGGAGATATTAATGAGGAGATATATATGGAGCATCTAGAGGGATATGTTCAAGATCCATCATTAGTTTGTAGGTTGAGGAAGTCATTGTACGAACATAAGCAACCGCCATAAGCATGGTATGCTAAAATGAACTCTTCTCTTCTCTCTAGAGGTTTTCTTAGATGTGGATCAGATCCTAATGTGTATATGATGAGGAACATATATTTTATTCTATTGATAGTTCTATATGTATATGATTTACTCATCACAGGGAGCTCAACCTCCTCCATTGCTGCAGTGAAGACCTCTTTGCATGACAAGTTTTCTATGACAGATATGGGACTGTTACATTACTTTATTGGTCTTGAAATCAGCCAGAATGATTTAGGAATCAATATGTATCAGTCCAAGTATGCCAGAGATGTATTATGTAGGTTTAATATGACATATTTAATCCTTCTCCAATACCCTTTCAGTTAGGGGTTAGACTAGAGGATGTCGGTGCATCACCTTTGGTTGAATGTACTAGATATCGACAGTTGGTGGGGAGTATTCTTTACCTTACACACTCTTGAGCAGACATCTCTTATGCAGTTGGATTAGTTTCTAGGTACATGCAGGAGCCTTATGAGCTTCACTGGAAGGAAACAAAGAGGATTCTCATATATGTCAAGGGGACTACCAGTTTGTATACATTATGCAACAGGATCTTCCTTGGATCTTGTTGGTTACATAGACTCATATTGGGTAGGAAAACACAAGTCCACTTCAAGATATGTCCTCTACCTTGGATTAGGACCTATATGTTGGTCAAGTAAGAAGCAATCAAAAATTTATTTATCATTAGTAGAGGCAGAGTACAGGGGTGTAGTGAATGTTACTACTCAGGATATTTGGTTGCAACACTTTCTTACAGAGTTGGGAGTTCATTTTCATCATTTGATAGTTATATGGTGTGATAATCATAGTAATCACAAGCTGTGTAGAGACCCAGTTTAGAAGAAACTGAAAAAACACATAGAGGTTCATATGAACTTTATTAGAGGACAAATTCAAGATGAAGTCATTGATATGCATTTTTGTCCATCTTCAGAGAAGGTGGAAAAAATATCCACAAAGCCTTTCACCGAACAAAAGTTTGTCTCATTGAGGGACATTCTACGAGTGAGGGATACATCAGCTTAGTAGTTGAACATGTTAGAATTATTTTCTTTTTAGCAACATATTTTGAGGGGGGGGAGGGTTCCCAGTGCATTTTTCCTCTTTACCTCACTTTTGTTCAGTTGTTATGCATCTATACTTGTACATGAGTACCTAACATGGATTCATATAGCACATCTATTTTTAGCTGGTGGATTCCTATAATTAATACCATGGGAAAATACTATGGGTTTCCAAAACCATGGGCTCATAAACCACCAGTAGGGAAATTCCTATTTTTTAGTTACCATTAGGCCAATTCGTATTTTTTAGCCACCATTAGGAAAATTCCTATTTTTTAGAAGATAATTCATATTTCCTTAATTTTAGGATATATTTCTTATTTCATGGCTATATAGCGCACTTTATTAAGAATATTAGATTTTTAGGGAAGTGCACATTACCCATCTAATACTTGGAGTTAACTCACTTCACTTATTTAGTGACTTTACATAATTAGTAAATTCTCACTCAACTAGGACTTTAGTTCCATTCTTGGACTCTAGTCTGATTATAGGAGATTTTTTCTATTATGTAATGCATGTTGACTTCATGTAGAGTTCTCATTAAGTTTTCACTTGTATTTTTTACCTTTTCTTATTGTTAGCAACTTTTGACTTTAGTTAATTGTTGTTATTGGGAGAAGTTATTTTTTTACTTGAGCATTCACATGGAAATCCAAACCTAGTGTGCATTACTTCTCATGTGGTCAGTCTTATATATTGTACTCATTATCAAGGATTAACACATTGTGATTAGAGTTGTTTTTTTTTGTCTCTTATGTGTGACGATTGATTCTGTGTTTCTCTCTCCTCTCTCTCCTTTGCAATTAGCTAGTGTAGTATTTCCTTCTCACAATTAGGTATTGGATTGTGGTTTAATCCTACAACTCTTGTATGTTTCCCATGATGAAATTGCTTGCAAAGAGTGTTTGAAGGATAACAATCTTTGGAATATCTCTCACTTCTTGTTTGGTGTTTATTTTTACTAGATTATCAAATTTTATATGGTCCATTTTTCTATGCCATAACTAACTCTCATCTATTTGTCCCATACATAATTTTTCTCTGTTGATCTCATTGAGTATATATACCTTATTTGATTTTATATATTCATTTTCCACTAATATTCCCGGGCCTTTCTTCCTTATCTAACAACCTTGAGAATCAAATAAGAGAGTGTGTCCTTGATTACACATTTGACTAACACTGAGAATATTATGTTCTAAACCTTCAACATACAAGAAATTCTTTGTTTTATTATTTCCATTATCAAGACTAAGAGTACATTTTCTAACTATCCTTGTAGTAGCTTTATCTCCAAATGTTACACTACCTTTGTTTACATCCTTAAAAGTGTGAAAATTGTTCTTGTCACCTGTCATGTGGCTTGATAGTCCACTATAAATGTACCATATATTTTATTTGTTTTGAACATGAAGGGTAGTTTTCACAAGCATATATTCCTCCTATTTTTCTTTCTCTTTCTTCCTTTTCCAAACTCCCATGGGTTTTTTTATTTTGTTTGGCAAGGGTATCTTCTTCCTTGTTTTGTCTAGAAGTTTCCACTAGGACACTTCTACAAAAACATATTATGTGCCCATAGTTGTTTCACTTATAACATACAACATTTTAATCAAATAATGGAGAAAATGAATTCTAGTTTCTATTTGATAACCCATACGTACTTCTGATTTTTTTCCATGCATGATTATTTTTTGCATATACTCTACAATCTATTGCTTTATGACCAAAGTGATTGCAAGAAAAACAATAACCAAGGAAAGGGTTTCGGTATCGAGTTGTGTGAGGCCATATTGGTGGGAAATATCTTTTGAATCCGTCCTTGTTGTTTTTGGGAGTAATGTCAATTATATTTGGAACATGATTTTCTCTCTTCGTCTTGTCTTCATCACTGATGGAGATTTTGAGTACATTAGCATAGCTTTTATATTTTCCTTCATTTACTTTCTTCAGTGACTTTGTAGATTTTGAATATTCTTTGGTGGTCATTTAACTCTTATCATAACCAAGACCAATTTTAATGAGTGGTTATATTTGGGATTTTATGATATCATGTAATGTTTTAATTTTCTTTTCAAACTTCAAGATTCTATTCAACTGATCAATTAACTTCTCTAATTCATTTCTTAAGGAAGCAATTTCAGCTTCTAGTTTCTTGTGATTTCCTTCCTTTTCCTTTAGCTAGATTTTCACTACTTACATCCTTTTTACCTCTTCTAGTTAAATCTTTAGGATGATAATATTCTTCCCAGTTTCTTCAAGGCTTTGTGAAAGTTTTTTCTTTTGCATCACTATCCTCCTTTTCATATTTTTGCAGCTGCTCGTTTTGTTTCAAATTCTTTTTCTTAATCTTCTTTATTTTTCTTAAGGAACAATTTATTTCTTCTTCAATATCTACTTCCACATTTTTTTCGGAATTTTTTTCCTATCCTGAATCCATCATTTATTTCTATTTGTATTCATTTTCCAAAGTATCAATTTCTATTTCCATGTGTGCTCCTAAAATCTACCTTCCATTGGTTATATTGTTTCTGAACGAAATGACTCTTATACCAATTGTTGAGAACACACTTATATTGAGAGGGGGGGGGGTGAATCAATATAAGATAATTTTTTTTCTTTTTCAAACATTCATTAAACATAAGAAAACAATCACATATGAGATCTACTAACTGAAGAACATGGAACACAATATTTATGTGGAAACCATTTTGAGAGAAAACCACAAAACTTATATTTATAATTCTTTGTAGGTGCAAACCTATTATTAAAAATATTTGTAGGCACTGACCTACTAGAGACACCAATACTCACTAGTACAAATCCTAGTAGGAACCAAAATACTCTTATAGATATTCATAGACACCAATCTACTAGAGACACCAATCCCCACCACTAAGCACCAACTTAGTAAGAGACATTGTTGTAAGGGCTAGTCAAATATGTCGACTAGACCCAATAGTCTACTAAGAATTAGGCGCTTGACTATCGAAGTCAAAAGTATAAGTCGGTCGAAGTCCCAACTAACCGACCGACCCAAAAAAATAAGTAGTTACAACTTCCTAGCAACTAAATATGTAAGTATAAATAGACAATCATGTATAAGAGAAAGTGTCTCTATTTTGTTGTATTGACTCATTTATATATAATAAAGTGTTGTTATTTGGGATTCCACTACTTTTTTGTATGTCTTTGTCTATATGTATGAGTATGTGATTCTACACTTTCTTATGTAATAGAATACTGGTAACAATCCTCTACTTTTCCCTAGATTACAACACTGGTTCCATTACTGGTAGTTCTAAACCCGGGCATGCAGATGATCACATAGATGATAACTTTACAATACATACACAAATGTTAGGAGTAGAAAATTGAGAATTACATGAATAATTATGCAATAAGGAACAACCTCACGCTAGCATAAGCACAATTGTGATTTTTCTCAGAGACTAATGAAATATTTCTAGAAGCTATCCCAAAATCCTTATTTGAATACATCAATAAATCTGGTAATGCATAAATTGACTCCTAAAGAAAAATTAAACCTCAAGCATACAAATGGAGGTCGAACAAATCTACACGAGTGGGTTGAAAGAATTGTCGAATATTACATAACAAAACAAGCTATTGAGGTTCAAAACTCCCCTGACAAAATAAAAAACAAATTCTACACAGAGCTACACAACGAATTTTTGTGCACCATTCCAAAAATGATTCATAAATGTTTTCTTGACAAAGGATTCGGTGAAATTGTTGAGCTATGACCTCGACTGGGTACACCACCACAAAACAGTAACTGGGAAAAGATAGATGAGAAGTGGGAAAAATTCCTAGAAGCAAGGTGCAAAGATACAAAACAAGCATGGGACTACTTTTTGAGCCATAAAACATGGCCATCTTCATTGACTTTGAGTAATTCAGGGAGGTGATCAAAGGTCATTTGATCCATGAGGTCCCATAAGAAAAGAGCATACCAATGTTTGTTCGAATGAAGCATAAATGTCTTCAAGAGGAAATAAAATTTACAATAAAATGACTGACATCCAAAAATTGGAGTAGGATAAGAGGAAAAAGAAAAGAGAGGAGATTCACAACATGTGGCATAGTCGAAAATCAAATAGAAAAGTATTTGGGGAAGTTCATCTTGATAGAGCGCATGAGTAATCTGAGTCTGACATGAATCGACCAGATATATAAATAAAAGTAGACGCGACGACCCTCGACAGAAGTAATGAAGTACAATTGATAGAGGCTAGCATGGTCACCCATCAACTTGAATACCAACTGTAAACATGGATTATGAAGAATCAAGACCCACAATATGAAATCCCCATGTTCAAGTACCTATCCCTTGAATCAAATAATTCCTCTAGAAGAGGCTTAAGATCAATGAATAGTATGCAAAACTATGGTACAGAACCAATGAGCATGGGAATTTATGCGATGTGCTCATTGTCAAGCCAGAAAGAAATGAAGTCAATTAAATGCTCATTCACATCAAGGATCTCATGGACCCAACCCCCTACCAAATCTCATATCAAGAGAACAAAATAATCTAGTGGATTATAGTTGTTAATCGACACATCCATTAGAACGATGTATTGTCAAATATAAAGACCAAAGTTGTCAGACAAAAGAAGTAACTCGTAGAGAAAAAAAAGGAAGAATTACTTTTAACATACCATTCGTTAGAATACCAACCGACAAACAAGTCGGCACACTAACAACCAACTAAGAAACTGACATCCCAATCGAAAAGTGTGATAAATTGAGGATCACAAAAATCTAGTGTTCTTAAAAAAGAAACAATGGGATTCAATAATATTCCCATTTATGAAGGAAATGAGGATCCAATAAGACATCGGTTCATATGTGAAAAATTATGGGATGCAACAGACATCACAGATGAAGATAAGAAGATGGCACAATTTGATGTTTCTCTTCGACACCATTCTCTAACATGGTTTATGAATTTCACAGAAAGCCAAAATCAATCAAAATAAAAACTAATGAGCAACGTTTTATAATTTTTCAAAGTCCAAGATGTTACACACTTGGCCGCACAAAAAATGAAATAAATAAAAAAAAGACCAGGCAATTTAGTCCGCGAATATGACAAAAGATTCAAATATCTACTTAGCCAAATATCATCGAAAATTAATCAAAATATACTAGTACAATGTGTAAATGTGTTGAAACTACACATAATATATCTAGCTAGAAAATACTACAGACATTTGCCGAGATAAATTGACAAAAAAGAGGAGAGAAAGAATGGAAGAATTATCATTAACTGTTTTGAATAATGAATAATTTACACATGATATACTCTGTATAACTCAATGAATGCACACTGGAGGAGAACTAATGCACCATATTGGTGGTCTAGAGTGATCTGGACACACCAATAATTACGGGAGTGAACTGCCACCTATTCTAGTCTCTTAGGAAGTTATGGGACTGAACTGCCACCTAAATGAGTTAACTAGTCAACTAGTCTTCATCTAACCAACTAAACATAGTGTAGTGAGGAGTATATCAAGGACTCAAGGGTAATGTGCCAGTATGGTGATGATCCCAAGGCAAGTTTTCATTAGCATCATGATGATCCCAATGTTGCATGGTGAAAAAACCAATGCAACATCTAGACTCAACTCAACTAGTCAAACTGAAGTGTCAACTGAAAGAGAATATTCTCCAGGTGGAATATTCTCCCATAAAATATAGCAAAATGGATAATGACTAATTATGAATAATAAAAAAGGAAAAACCTTAGGAAAAAGAAATCTTAGGTGTGTGTGAAGTAACTCCAACACCCCCCTGAACATCACTATGGTGAAAATAAAGAATGGGTCCCGACAACGAGGCCATGTTAGGTACCCAAATACAAAAGACACACTAAAATAAAGTGAGGAAAGAGGGAAAACCTCATGGGAAAACCCCCCCATCAAGGTACAATGTATTTAAAAAGAAGAACTATAGTTTCTAGGCAATTGTGTCCTTCACTGCAAGACGACTTTGTAGAAAATGGAACTTCTACTCAGTGAAGGTATTGGTGAAGATGTTTGTCGTTTGTTCTGTTGAAGGACAGAGCTAGGTCAATGATCCCCTCATTTACTAAGTCTTGGATGAAGTGCAAGTGGATCTCAATGTGCTTCGTCCACTGCCTCTAAACTAGATCTTTGGAGAACTTCATATTTCTCTGGTTTTCACACCAGATGACGATCGATCGATGAAACAAAATTCCCAACTCAGTGAGAAAATATTGTAGCCACATAGCATGAATGGTTATGTTAACTACCCCTCTGTACTCTACCTTGACTGAAGATAGAGAAATGGCTTCTTGATTCTTTCTCGACCAATAGATAGGCCTGGAACAAAGACTAAGTGAGTAACCAAATGTGGACTTGCGATCAATGCTATTGCCAGCCTATTCAAAATCAGTAAACCCGATGAGATCTAATGTAGATTCAACTACATCATGAATCCCAAAATTGATGGTTCCCTATACTTATCGAAGGATACACTTTGCATCCTTCCAATGTAGCTCATGCGGCTCCTGCATGAACCTAGAAACTGTACCAACTACATATGAGAGGTCTGGTCTGGAGTGAGTGAGATACAACAAGCTCCCCACTAGCTGTCTGTACAATGTGTTGTCAACCACTAGAGTCTCCCCTCCATCCTCAAGTTTGACTCCTGATAGGAAAGGAGTCGGAGCATACTTGCAGTCTGTCATGTGAAATATCTCAAGGATATATCATGCATACTTGGCCTAAGACAGTTTTATGCCCGATGCATCATGACTAATATCAAGTCCAAGGAAGAATTATAGCACACCCATGTTCGTCATCAAAAACCTTTCATGTAGAATCCTCTTGATTGTAGAAATCACTGAAGTCGAGCAACCGATGATCAAAAAATGATCAACATACATAACTAAGAGTAGAAGTGAATCAACGATATTGATCATGTAGAAATTCAGGTTTGATTTACAATGTACAAAGTTCTATGACAATAGGTAGGAGTCCATCTTGGAATACCATGCCCACGGAGCCTGCTTAAGTCCATAAAGAGACTTCTTCAGTCGACAGACCAAATATGAGTCATGCATAAATCCCTGGGGCTGCTCCCTATAGATCTCCTCAGAGAGATCCCCATGAAGAAATACATTCTTCATATCGATCTCATGGAATTCCCATCCCTTGGCTTATACAATGGAAACTTCCAATCATATGGAATCCATCTTTGCTACTAGAGCGAAGGTCTCATCATAGTCAATACCATGCACCTACTGAAATCCTTTAGAAACAAGCCTAGCTTTGTATCTATTATTTTGTCCATCCTCCACGCTCTTGGTTTTGTAGACCCATCTTCATCTGACCAGTTTCCTCCCAGAAGGAAGGGGAACCACATCCCAAGTCTAGTTCTCGAGGAGGGAGTTGTACTCCTCATCCATGGCATATTCCCAAAAAGGATTTTCAGCAACCTCGCCATAATACTGTGGATCTGAAGACTGAACCAAGAAAAGATGCCTGGAGGGCAATGGTTCAGTGGCAGTGAGTGCAACAGGATTCTCCTTGAACTCAAATCGAGTCCTCCTAGTATCGGTTGGATCACCAATGATATCCCTTGCATCCTGAAGAGTATTTTGTGCCCACTTGGACCTCTACTCTGGCTATGCAACTACATCTGGATGCTCTGACTCTTCATCTGACTGTAATGAATCTGAATCTGAATCATTTGATTCCTCTGAATCAGAACTCTCATCTGAAGAAGAGTCGGCATGTGCATGTTGATCATCTCTAACAGGTGGAAGAATGAAGGTGTTTGCATGTGACTGTTGAGGTACATGCGAGGCACTTTCCTCGAGTTGGACACTTCACTCAATGATGAGTCGGTCTGAGGAAAGATCAATAATTCTATATCCCTTCACACCGTGGGGGTATCCAACAAAAATAGACTCAGTGCTTTGTGGATCAAGTGCCTTCCTCTTTTCAGAGGGAATCCAGGCCCATGCACGTGAACCGAAAATACGAAAGTGGGTCACTTTCGGTTTGATTTCACTCCAAGCCTCGTAGGGGGTCTTATCCTTGAAATATATATGGGGAGATCTATTTTGGATGTATTTTTCACAATTAAGTTCTTCAGCCCATAGTCTCTATGGTAGTGACTTTGCATGCAACATGCAAGATGGAATCTCCTTTAGAGATTTGTTTTTCCGCTCAACAACTTCGTTTTGTTCCAGAGTATAGGGAAATGTATGTTGCAAATGAATCCCTGCCTCATGGAAAATATCATGGATCTCATGATTGAAATAATCTCCCCCGTTATCAGTTCAGAGGACATTGATCTTCTTTCTTGACTATGTCTCAACCAGGGCTTTGAAATCTTTGAGGTGTTGAAAGACCTTGGATTTTTTCCTGAGAAAGTAGATCCATGTAAAACATGAGAAATCATCAACAAAAATGAGAACAAACCTCTCTTTTATTATAGATGGATGCGTAAAAGGACCCATAAGGTCACTGTGGATTAGATATAAAGGTGAAAAATCTCTTTGAGACTTTCCTTTGTCGAATTTCTCTTTAGGGTGTTTTCCGTGAACACATCCCTCACATACTCCCTTGGAGAAATGGATGTCTAGTGGACCATCAACCAATATTTTATTGCTAATATGTTTCATTTATCTTAAATTCAAATGTCCAAACATTTCGTGCCATATTCTACTACTTTCATCAACATGAGTAAGCAGTAAAGGAGAATCGGGTTCAATGAATTCGGAAAAAAGTATACAATCTATATTGATGATTTACCTCACCGGTAGCAACCCTGGAGTTGGTTTGCATGTCATAGATGTCCATATAATTTTGTGTGAATATGGATTTCTTTCCGGTGCTGAAATTTGTCATCTGATACATAGAGAGAAGGTTGACGAAAATTTTGGGAATGTGCAACACATTCTCAAGGCTTTTGTTGGTGAGTTCAATCCTTCCTTTTTCGGTGACTTCGACAGAAGAGTTGTCCCCCATCAAAATAGGAGGACCTTTGCATGCATCCAATGAATAATATATTTCTTTTGAGGCAGCCATGTGATGTGATGCTCCTAGATATACGATCCAAGCATCAAGAGAGAAGTTGATGGCAATCAAGGCATGGGTAGAATTTCTTTTCTTGGGATTCTGATCTTCTGGATTCTTCTTCTTGGCACCCTCAAGGATGCAATATCAAAGGTTGTTTTGCTAAAGTATTTGATACATTATATCTTTTTTTTTTTGCATGCATGTGGATTATGGATGGAATCCTTTGTGACAATGCGTGCATTTCTCCCCTTTTCTTCCCTTTTCTCCTTTGGATCTGGAGGCATTGGTGAAGGGTTTTGTGTACCCTTCCTTATTCGAATGTGCATGATATTTCCTTTTGTATTTATATTTATATTTATGATATTTATGTCTTCCATCTTGCATAGTGAGTGCATGTGCCTTTGGTCCTTTGATTTTTCCCATGTTGATGAATTTGGTTTTCACTTGTGTCAGGGATTCAATAAATTCCTCAAGAGAATGCATCTTCTAGGTGGCTCCGGAGGAGAATATGACAGAATTGAATGTGGATACGAATACAAAGAACTCAGGACCAAGTTTGGAGAGAATAGTTAGAACCATTTGTTTCTCCTCCTTAGATTTATCAACCCTGCAAGCTTTGAGTTGCGACAGTAAATCCTTGAATTTTGTAAAGAAATATTGGATATTGTCGAAGATTTTTGGATCCAACGTGAGAAATTACACCTCCAGAATGTGTCCCCTCATATCATCCTATTTCCAAAGAGCCCTTCCAAGGTGGTCTAAGATTCATTGGGAGTCTTACAGGAAGATATGTGAAAAAGGAGATAAGGAGAAATAAGACTGCAAATTGTTCCTAGTGCTTCATCCATCTGATTTAAGTACTTGGATTTTTCTATGGCTGATGTTAGTTCTGTATCTATATTCAAGGTTAACCTGTAAATACTATGGTTAAGAGATGAATCATTATTCTCTCCTTCCATGCAAATTATTTGTAAGGTGTAAGATTTAATTCTTTTTGGAAATCCATCTTTCTGCTATCTTCAATCTTTGTACTTGCAAAAACATTTGGTGTAGATTTTTCTTAGTAGTCCATCAGATCTGATACCATGTAAATGTGTTGAAATTGTACAAAATAGATCTATCTAGAAAATACTACACACATTTGCAGAGAGAAATTGATAAAGAAGAAGAAGGAGAGAAAGAAAGGAAGAATTCTCATTAACCGTTTTGAATAATGAATAATTTACACATGATATACTCTATATAACTCAATTAATGCACACTAGAGGAGAAACAATGCACCATAGTGTTGGTATAGAGTGATCTGAACACACACCAATAGTTCCCAGAGTGAAGTTCCATCTAGTCCAGTCTCTTAGGAAGTTATGGGAATGAACTGCCACCTAGCTCAGTTAACTAGTCAACTAGTCTTCAGTTAACTGAGTGAAAAGAGTGTAGTGAGGAGTAGATAAAGGAATCAAGGGTAATGCAATAGTATGTTGATGATCCCAAGGAAAGTGTGCATTAACATGGTGATGATCCCAATGTGGTATGGTGACAAAACCAATGTAGTATCTAGACTCAACTCAACTAGTCAAACTGAAGTGTCAACTAAAAGAGAATATTTTCTAGGTGGAATATTCTCCCCTAAAACATAGGATACTGGATAATGACTAATTATGACTAATAAACAAGGAAAAAACTTAGGAGAAATAAATCCTAGGTGTGTGTGAAGTAACTCCAACACAATGGTATGTAGCTGGATTACTACAATGAATCCGAACTCCATTAAGACTCTGTGAAATAACCTCATGTGAAGATGTGTTACAAAAATCACAGCGTGTTGAATTGGACAATGACAACCCATCGAATTCCTCATCACAAAAAGGATAGAAGAAAAAATAGAACATCTACAACAGACCATAAAAAATATAACCTTAAGAAGAAGTGAGTTGTGGTGTACCACATGCTATGAAGACAGTCATACCAAATATATTGTAGTCTCAATGATCAAGTACCAGGAGAAACAGATGCACAACGAGTGAAAGCTAATACATATTGAAACATATGTGAAACTTTGATCGACCATATTGTGAAAGATTGTTTGCACAACTTGAAAAATACCAAATGGTGTCATATTTGTGAAGTGTATAGCCATAGAACATCTATGTTCCGACTAAATGCATGAAATAGAACAAACATTTACATAGTCTATTATACAAAAGAAACTGATCATAATAACAACTATAGGATAAGAAATGACTACTATGGTCAAGGTTGAGGTCGAGGCGACCGCGATCGAGTCGGGTTCCAAGGTTGAGGTCAAGGTCAAGGTTGACCTCATTGTTCGAGGTGGACCTTACTATTATAATTGTTGGAAAGACGATCACATTATCCTTGACTTCCCAATAAAATATCAGGTCAACTTAAATTATTTTAACATATTTAGCATCGATGATCATTCACTTGAATATTGAATGATAGTACTTGATAATATCATGAACAAAAATAATGTGAACCTCCTACACGCAATCTCAAAAAAAGAAGTGTTAAATTAAAATAACTTACATATCGTTAGTAGATCAGGTGCATGATGGGATATTAATAATATCTCCTCACAGATCGACAGACAGGGAAGTCTATTCCATTTTCAAATCCAGACAAAGAAGAACATATTATGAGGGAAATGATTAAATTCTTCAAACATTATAATCAATACTATCCAAATAGAGGAAGAAAAAATGAAGACATTGTACAAGAATTTTTACAATCATTTAGTCAGTCGATTGTTGGATCTACTTAATATAATAAGAGAGTATAAAGAAGGACAAAGACCATCTAAATATGCTAGGAAACTTTTCTATAAGCATAAATATTATGAACCATGGGTCGACTTGGAAATTCATGGGGTATTGATTAACCAGGTAGTCATCGACTTTGGATCACAAGTAAATATCCTACCTTGGGATATGTGGATATGTTTTGGTTGGCCTTCACTAGCACCAAGATGGAATTACCTCAAGATTGTGGACCAAATATTAATAGATATTATAGGTATACTCAGAAAAGTCGAAACTCAAATTATGGGTATACCAACACCAATCGACTTAGAGGTAATCGACTTAGTTGAAGGAATTCCAACATATGCAACACTTTTTTTAGGCCATAGGGACGACACATAAAATCCAATATCTTACTTGAAAAGGACATAATCAAGTTAAAAGAGAGTGGAAGAAAAATAATAATCCCCCTGGACCCTAATGAAGGGAAACCTCAGAGTGAATCATGGGAAGAAGATAAATAAGCTCGATGTTTGTACTATATAATCAATGAAAAAAGAGATTATGTTGAACTAAATGCACAAGGAGAAATCTCAACATAATATCCCCTATCGGTCAGACACAACTCCGACTCAACTCTATACAATTGGTAGATAAATAATTATGAAGCACACTCAAAATACTATTGTACCATTGAAGCCATACCAATTAAATGTAAAAAGACATGTTTTTCAATCCAAGCGGTACCCATAGTATATGAGAAAAGGCTACGAATAAATCCCATGCTACTTTCGACCAAAAATACAATGAAAATGCCACTGCATTATAATGAACGAAATGCACCATCGATACACATTGAAGAAGTTTCCAAATGTGTAGGAGAATAAGGTAGAACCCAAATCCTGGTGGAAACTTTCACAAGTGAAGTCGAACGATAGTGGGAAACACATTCCCCAGGACTACAAACTTGGAAAATCATCTCGACTTACTTTATAGAATGCTTTGGAGAAAATAAGTTCGCTAAAACAACCGATATTACTCTCTTCAAAATTGGGTATGACCTAGTCGAACATATCCACCGTTATGAGAATGAATGGCACATAATAGTAAATAGATATGAAAGGGTATGGTTTCACATGTTTCCAAATACGCTAGATGAAATACCAAACAAATTGTACAAAATCGAAGAAGCATGTATCCACACTCTCAATTGGTCTGAAATCAAGGAAATATTTTTCCAAGACTTCAAATTCACCCCAGAGGACGAACAATATCGACACCAACCATGCAGAAAGAAAAAGGGAAAACGATTGCCAACATAGGATCAACATCGACATGCCACCTTATTTTGACAAACAATAACGAAAATAAAACAACACAAAGAATCAACATGGAAAACACAAGCTATCCTAGCCAAAGCTTTCGATGGAAAAGTGATCACCCAGTTATGAAAAACTTTGTAAAATCAATATTAACAATAAACAAGGAAGAAAAGGATGATCTTGAACAACCCGACTTCCCAGAAAGATTCATGATGACGCAACCCTCCCAATCCGCAGATCAAAATTCCACGTACACAGGATCTTTCTCTTCCACTGGCCCGAAGAGTTTTCAACGATTGTCTCTTCTATTTCCCTTTCGGGAAATCTGCACCCACAAATAACTTCGAGAAATTTCCCCCTTTATACTTCGGGAGATCAGACTTCACGATTTGGTGAATCCGGTGGTCAAGCATCTTACTTATTAGACCCTCGAAAGCTGAAGTTATGACACTTGGACTTTCTCTCTCTATTTCACCTTTCTCCCTATCGCGATTTCGGGAGTTGCGATGTCAAGCAACTCGTCTCCTCGACTCCCGAAACCTGAATTATTGAGACTCCGATGTGCTCGCAAGGTTGAATTTTCAACAACTCTTCATTCCATCGAGATTTCGGACTTCGCGATTTCACGAATCCTGATGCAAAGGTTTCGGGACTTCAACCCACGAAACCCCGAAATGGTCGATTGTGTGCCACCTGTACACCCTGCTGATTTCTATGGCCCGCACGATCCTTTCGGCCCTTCGGGACTTTGCACTTCGTGATTTCATGAGTCCTAATGAAAATATTTTGGGACTTCAACTCACGAAACCCCGAAATAGAAATTCATGGGTAAATCCAACGACTCTTGTTGGCTTGAATCTACGGCTCTACTTCTCCTGAGCTTGAACTCCTCGAAAGCACTCACCGTAACTCCCCTTCTCCTTCATGAGATCTGACGGCTCACGGGACTTCGTGAATTCTCCACAAAGAATTCCAACCGTCTATCTCTTCCCTTCTCAAGGACTTCTGCAACTTTTTACCAAAACGGTTTTCAACGGTACTTAATCGTCTACGACACAAACTTTCGATGCTTTCTCGATACTTCAATGCACAAACTTCCTGTGCTTCTCCTCGACAAATTGTGAAGGCGTTATCCTTCCTGAGATTTTTCCATGACTTCGAGTCTTTTAGAAAACTCCTGCTCGCACTCCTTGCGGCAGACCTTCAAACACTTTCGAGTGTTGAACTCCCTTCGACTCTGCACACTCCCTGCAACAACATTCTCTCAATACTTCATTCAAGTTACAAAACCTAAAACTCTACTCGGCCTGCGCACACCTTGCACATATCCTGTGCCTAGCTTCACTTTTTGAGGGAATGAGAACAAAATCTATCTTATCTGAGCTTTCAGAGACAAACCTCTGAACCCTTTGTCAACGCACTCCTTGCGGACAATTCAACTGCATTCCTTGCAGGAACTCTTGCTCAAATAGAGAAACAATTGAAACTCATTTCTTACTCTTCCTCTCAGATTTCAAACATCTAACAAGACATCATACACACATAGCATAAAATAAATTGCATGACAGAAAGAGTAAATCATTCATGAGAATAAAAATCAATAATGCATACACAGAGAATATTTGAACACCATGAGTCTAAATCAAAACCTCTTTGTATTAATCTAGAACTTATGTACATGGAATTCGTCTACACAGCTCTCTGCTTCTTCTCTTCTATGCTCTATGCTCTCAATTGGTATAATATCATTCTCTTCTATGTTACAATACACAATGAGGGTGTCTATATCCCATTTCCCTCTTTCATTCTAAACTGTCTAATCTACGCATTAAATTCTATCTACTTACATTAACTATCATGAATGCCTTCTACCTACTAAGGATGAGAGCGGATCGCTCAAGGTCCGTTTACATTTTACAAGTGTTCCTCCACTTGATGACTTCATTAATGTTTCAAGACATTTTCAAAATTTGCGTTGGGCGCTTTTCCAGCGATCCTTTATTTCCGCGTTGGCTCGCTTGAGATGCTCCTGCATCATACTCCCTTACTTGAAAATTTTCATGGGCTCTTGTCCATGAGCTCGTGTACGATGTGTCCATGCTTCTAGATCTCGGTTTCATTCTCCCAGCTGGAGTCTTCAACTGGATGGCCTTTCCATTTGACCAAATACTCAAAGTATTGCTTTCGCCTGGTCTTCTTGCTGACCCTTTTGTCCAGTATGCGCTCCATTTGCGGCTTTTCTGCAACTGGCATCTGTTTTGTCCACTGGACCTCTGGCTGTTCATTTCCTGTCCCTACTTCCTTAGCTTTATATGGGTACAAATCTGAGATATTGAATATCGGAGAAATTTCGATCCCATCGGGTAATTCAATCTCGTAAGCATTTGCCCCAAATTTCTTCAAGACCTTACATGGTTCGATTTTCTTCATCTTCAGTTTATTGTATGTTCCTCTCGGGAACCTTTCCTTTCTCAAATGTGTCAGAATCAAGTCACCAACTTCAAATTGAAGTTGTATCCTTTTTTGATCTTCTCTGTGCTTATATTCCTGGCTCGAACTCTGCAATCGCTCCTTCACCTAGCTGTGAAGTTCCTTCATCGCCTCTACGAAATCTTCTGCACTAGCGCTCCTAGTCGCAGTATGTCCTGAATATCTTAGCTCAGAAATTCCTCTCAGCTACATGCCATAGACAACTTGAAACAGACTCTGCCCCATGCTTCTATTAACTGAGTTGTTATAAGCAAATTCTGCCTGTGGTAATATGTTGTCCCACTGGCTGTAGTGTTTAGTCACCAGGCTTCTCAGCAAGTCTCCCAGGCTTCTGTTCACTACTTTTGTCTGTCCATCCATCTGAGGATGATAAGCCAAACTAAATGATAAGTTAGTTCCCAACTTCTTTCATAAGGTCCTCCAAAAGAGTCCTACAAACTTAGTGTCTCGATCCGAAACTATGCTCCTTGGTAAGCCATGAAGTCGAGTGACTTCTTTGAAAAATAGATTCGCAATGTGAGTTGCGTCACTGGTCTTCTGACATGGAATGAAGTGTGCCATATTGGAAAATATATCCACCACCACAAAGATTGAGTCAAACCCCCTTTGTGTTCTTGGCAACCCCAATATGAAATCCATGCTGACTGCATCCCACGGCTTCTTAGGTATGGGTAATGGTTGATAAAACCATGCATTCTGTTTCTTTCCCTTCGAATGCTGGCAAATTCTGCATCTATCCATGAATCTCTTGACGTATGCTCGCATTCCTGGCCAAAAATATGACTCATTCAACTTTTCGAATGTATTGTCGTGACCAAAGTGCCCAACCAATCCTCCATTGTGTTTCTCCTTCAGCAAATTCTCCCTCATGGAGCATTTTGGAATACAAAGATGATTACCTTTAAATAGTAATCCTTCCTGGATCATGTATTCTATCCATTGGCTTCTATCTCTGAGAATTGGATTCTCAGCTGCTTTGTATTCCCCTTTAAAATCTGGATCATCTCTGTACATGTCCTTGAGATCATCAAAACCCAATGTTTTGATTCTGAACTCCTGCAATAACAAACACTTCCTGCTCAAAGCATCAACAACTTTGTTAGCAGTACCAGAAACATGTTTAATCACAAAAGTGAAATTTTGCATATATTCAACCCATTTAATATGTCTCTGATTCAACTTCTCCTGTTGAGTCACAAATTGCAATGCATGATTGTCACTGTATAAGACAAACTCCTTGGGAATCAAATAGTGTCTCTACTTCTTCAATGCCTGTATAATAGCATAGAACTCCTTATCATAAGTGGAGTATTTCACTTTAGCTTCATTTAGCTTCTCACTGAAGTATGCTATCGGCATGTCTTCTTGACTCAAGACTGCCCCTATTGCAAACCCACTTGCATCTCATTTCACTTGAAATGTCTTTTGGAAATCTGGCAACATCAAAATTGGTTGTTCCGTGATATTCCTCTTCAATAGATTAAAACTCTTCTTGGCCTCTTCTGTCCAGTGAAAATATTTATGTCTCTTCTTCACTGTGTCCATCATTGGTGCACTAATTCCATTGAAATTCCTGATGAATTTTCGGTAGAAACTAGCCAATCCATGAAAACTTCTCACCTCAAAGATATTCTTCGGTGATGACCAATTCTTGATTACCTCCACCTTATTTGGATCCATCCTCAACTTATCTGTAGAAATAACAAAACCCAAATAAATGAGTTCCATCTTCATGAATGAGGACTTCTTCATGTTTACCAATAACTTCTCCTGATGTAACTTCCTCATCACTGTAGCCAAATGTTTCAGATGTTCAGCTTTTGTTTTGTTGAAAATCATTATATCATCAAGATATACAATAACAAATTTTCCGATGAACTCCTTTAGGACTTCGTTCATCAACCTCATGAAAGTACTCGACGCGTTTGTTAAGCCAAATGGCATAACAAGCCATTCATACAACCCTTCATTGGTTTTGAATGTTGTCTTCCATTCATCACCTTCTCTCATGTGGATTTTATGATATCCACTTTTCAAATCAATCTTTGAAAATAATGTTTCTCCACTCAAGCAATCCATCAGATCATCCATCCTTGGCAATGGAAATCTATACCTGATGGTTATTTTGTTGATCACCTTGGAGTCAGTACACATCCTCCAGCCTTCGTCTTTATTCGGACTGAGTACCGTTGGAACAACACACAGACTCAAGCTTTCCCTGACCAAACCTTTGTCCAAAAAATCTTGGACTTGTCTTTTGACCTCTTCATTCTCTTGTGGCATCAATCTATACGCAGCTTTGTTTGGAAAATTGGCTCCTGGTATGAGATCAATATGATGACTCACACTTCTGATCGGTGGCAACGACCGAGGTAGTTCATCCACTACTATGTCAGTGAACTCTTCCAGTAGTTCCTGAACCTCTTATGGTAAATCACCTACCCTTGTGTTGGTCAAAACAATCTTCGGTTTCCTGACCACAATGAATTGCGGTTCCTCTTTCTTCTTGACCTCGGTAAGAAGTTCCTTCCCACTCATGAGAAGTACAGTGTTGCCTACTTCAGGTTTCACCTCCTTATCCTTTATTGGAAGAAACATGTGAGTCCTCCCATTCTTCTCTAGGGTGTATGTGTTCATTCTCCCATCATGAATCACATTCCTATCATATTGCCATGGTCTACCTAGCAATAGATGACAAACATCCATGGGAATAACATCATAGAGTATCTTATCATTATATCCTCCTATCTTAAATTCAACTAAACAATGTTTAGTGACAGTTACCTGATGTCCTTTTTGTAGCCACGAAACTCTGTATGGGCTTGGATGATCAATCGTCTCCAGCTCCATATTTTCTACCATCTCTGTAGAAACGAGATTATCTATGTTGCCACTGTCCACAATGACCTTGCATACCCTATCTTTGGTTTTGCAAGCAGTCTGAAAAAGTTTGTTTCTTTGGACTGAACTCTCCACCTCTTTCTCTGGTGTCAAAAGAGCTTTTCACATCATCAACGATCTTCCGCCTTCAACATCTTCTGCCTCAACATTACACCTCTATGATTTGGTGATGTGAGTCTCACCTCCTTCTTTCTTTTTATCTGGACACTCATAAGACTTGTGTCCATTTTTTCTGCATGTGAAGCATGTTATTACTCCACCTCTTCCTCTTCCTCTACCTCTGGTATGAGGAAAAATATTATTATCAGCATAATATCCTCTCTGTTCGGTATGTTGTCCTCTCTATTCAACATATTTCCCTCGCTGTGAACTTCCACCTCTCTCAGTTCGATTCTGAGGTTTCTTCCAATCCTCCTTGGGTTTTTTATTTTTATCCTGGGCAACTGATTTGCCTTTGGGCTGCCTTCTGCCTCGGCTTCTTTGACCCTACTTTCAGCTTAGCTTCTCTTCCACCTTTAGAGCCATATGATAAGCATCTTCCACCATTTGTATGGTCATCATGCTCATCTCATCTTGAATTTCGTATCTCAGGCCATTCATGTACCTGACAACTTTTTCATCATCGCTTTCCTGATGACCTACCCTGATGTTCAGCCTATAGAATTCTTCAGTATATTCTTTCACTGTCATCAGATTCTGTCTCAAGTTTTGCATTCTTCGAAACAGAGTAATCTGGTAATCTCTGGGGATGAATTTCGCCTTCATCTTCATGATCATCCTGTCCCAACTCTTGATCTTCTGCTTGCCTTTGCACCATCTGTCAGCTTGTAGCTCATCCCACCACAATGATGCATGTCCCTTTAATCTCATGACAACATGTTTGACCTTCTTGTCCTCTTCGACATCTTCATAGTTAGAATATGTGTCCAGATCTCTAATCCAGTCTAGAAGATCCTTTGCATCCAAGTTTCCCTCATAAACTGGAATGTCCATCTTCACCCTTGCACCCATTCTTGCAATAGCCCTAATCAGTAATTTGTTTGCTGCATCTTCGGCTGCAACTTCTTCCCCTTCATGTTTATCCTCAATTTCACTTTCGGAATCACTAAGATCCCCAACACCGACTGTGCGCCTCTGTGCTGTCTCCATGTCTTCAAGTCTGGCATGTAGATCATGCATCTCTCTCTCCATGGCTGGATCAGGCATCTGTTTACCACTTCTTCTCGGAATTTCCCTCTCCTCTGGAAGATCAGGTGTTTGCCTGTCTCTTCTTCTCGGCGGCATGGTGAATTCTCCTTTTCCCTGCTACAGAAATAAAAGAAACCTTTATGTGCTCTGATACCAAATGATGACACAGCCCTCCCAACCCGCAGATCGGAAGTCCACATACACAGGGTCTTTCTCTTCCACTGGCCCGAAGAGCTTTCAATGATTGGCTCTTCTATTTCCCTTTCAGGAAATTTTCACCCACAAATAACTTCAAGAAATTTCCCCCTTTATACTTTGGGAGATCGGACTTCACAATTTCACAAATCCGGTGGTCAAGCGTCTTGTTTCTTATACCCTTGAAAGCCGAAGTTATGACACTTGGCCTTTCTCTCTCTATTTCGCCTTTCTCCCTATCATGATTTCAGGAGTTACGATGTCAAGAAACTCATCTCCTCGAATCCCGAAACCTGAATTACAGAGACTCCGATGTGCTCGCAAGGTTGAATTTTCAACAACTCTTCATTCCATCGATATTTTGGACTTCGTGATTTCATGAATCCTGATGGAAAAGGTTTCAGGACTTCACCCCACGAAACCCCAAAATGGTCAACGAAATTGAATCCTTTGTCGATAGTGCACCACCTGTCCACCCTGCTGATTTCTATGGCCCGCACAATATTTTCGGCCCTTTGGGACTTCACACTTCGTGACTTCGTGAGTCCTGATGCAAAGATTTTGGGACTTCAACTCATGAAACCCCAAAATAGAAATTCAAGGGTAAATCCAATGGCTCCTATTGTCTTGAATCTACGGCTCTACTTCTCCTGAGCTTGAACTCCTCGAAAACACTCGCCGTAACTCCTCTGCTCCTTCGTGAGATATGACGGCTCACGGGACTTCTTGAATTCTCCACAGAGAATTCCAACAGTCTGTCTCTTTCCTTCTCAAGGACTTCTGCAAATTTTTACCAAAATGGTTTTCAACGGTACTTGATCGCCTGCGACACAAACTTGTGACGCTTTCTTGATACTTCAATGCACAAACTTCCTGTGCTTCTCCTTGACAACTTGCGAAGGCTTTATCCTTCCTGATCTTTTTCCGTGACTTCAAGTCTTTTAGAAAACTCCTTCTCGCACTCCTTGCGACAGACCTTCAAACACTTCCGAGTGTTGAACTCCCTTCGACTCTCGGCACTCCCTGCAGCAGAAGTCTCTCAATACTTCATTCAGGTTACAAAACCTAAAACTCTACTCGGCCTACGCACACCTTGCACGACTCCTATTCCCAGCTGCACTTTTTGAGGGAATGAGAACAAAAGCTATCTTATCTGAGCTTTCAGAGACAAACCTCTGAACCCTTTTTCAACGCACTCCTTGCGGACAATTCAACTGCACTCCTTGCAGGAACTCTTGCTCAAATAGAGAAACAATTGAAACTCATTTCTTACTCTTCCTCTTAGATTTCAAACATCTAACAAGACATCATACACACATAGCATAAAAGCAATTGCATGACAGAAAGAGTAAATCATTCATGAGCATAACAATCAATAATGCATACACAGAGAATATTTGAACACCATGAGTCTGAATCAAAACCTCTTTGTATTAATCCAAAACTTTTGTACATGGAATTTGTCTACACATCTCTCTGCTTCTTCTCTTCTATGCTCTATGCTCTCAATTGGCATAATCTCATTCTCTTCTATGTTACAATACACAATGAGGGTGTCTATATCTCGTTTCCCTCTTTCATTCTAAACTGTCTAATCTATGCATTAAATTCTATCTACTTACATTAACTATCATGAATGCCTTCTACCTACTAAGGACAAGAGTAGATCTCTCAAGGTCCATTTACATTTTAAAAGTGTGCCTCCACTTGATGACTTCATTAATGTTTCAAGACATTTTCAAAATTTGCGCTGGGTACTTTTTCAGCTGTCCTTTATTTCCGCGTTGGCTCACTTGAGATGCTCCTGCATCAATTCACCAAAGTCAAAGAATGGGAACGACACCTTGACGAAGCAAAACCACCAGAATGGATGAATGCTAAAATAAAGACAAAAGAGTTCGATATATTAAATGATGGTCGACCCAAAATGGCACAAGTAGGTGACTACTAGTCATAAAAGTATAAAACTAACATAGTTGACTTGCTAAAAAAATACCAAGATATCTTTCCCCGAAACTATAGATATTTAAAAGGACTAGTAGAATAAATGGGAGAAATAAAAATTGAACTCATCCTTGGGGCAAAGCCGATTAAAAAATGACCCTATAAATTAGCACACAAACATAAGTCTATCATCCAAAAATAAATTGAGGGAATGTTAGCAACATGCATCATATTTCTAATTAACAAAGCATAATGGGAAAGTCCTATGGTGGTCTAGCCGAAGAATCACGACCTTAAGAAGTTAACAATTTATGTCGACTTCCGAGGACTCAACAAATTGACTCTAATGGATCCATTACCCACCCCATTTGTCGATGAAATAATCAATGATTTTGCAAGTCATGAATGTTATTCATTCACATACAAGTTTTTAGGATACAATTAAGTACCTATAGATAAATAAGACCAACCAAAGATGACATTTTTATATAATTTGGCTCCTTCACCTATAAGGTAATGTCATTTGGGCTAAAGAGTGCCTAGATAGTATTTTCAATAATGGTGATAAAAAAATTTCAAGAATACATATACAAGAAATTGGATGTCTATTTCAATGACCAGACTATATACAACCTATTTAAAAATCATATACAATGTCTCAGATTAATGCTTAAATGATGCAGACAAGTCCAATTGTCTCTCAATATTAAGAAATGCATATTTTCCACGCCATTTGGAATTATCCTAGGACACCTGATATGCAAAGATGGTGTAAAAGTCGACATGGAGAAAATCAAAATCATCCCCGACTTGAAACCACATGTAAATTAGAAACAAATTAAAATATTCCTCGGGCATACTGGGTATTACAAAAGCATTATATGCCACTATTCAAATACTACTCTTCCAATGGATGAATTGCTCCAAAAATAAATTGAGTTCAGATGGAGCCAAGACTGTTAAGAGTCATTTGAATTCTTAAATAAAAAACTAGTCAAAGCTCCTATATTAAAATTTCCCAATTGGTCGAGAAGATTTCATGTACATGTTGATGCTTAAAACATTGTTGTAGGGTCGATTATCGCACAACCATACGATGACACAATCGAACACCCTAATTCTTACGCTAGTCGAAAGCTAAATAAATAAGAAAGGAATTACTTGACCACAAAAAGGGAAGCCCTGTCGATGATATTTGCATTGCAAAAATTCCAACATTACTTACTTTTGAACCCATTCACATTTTTTACAGATCATCAAGAACTAAGGTATCTAGTAAATAAACCCCTACATCAAGGAAATATTCGTCATTGGTTATTATTATTCCAAGAATTTGAATTCAATATAATCATCCAACTAGGAAAAAACAACGTAAGGCTTGACCATCTGTCTCGACTGGAGACAGGGGAGGACTCGACCGACATAGAGGACAACCTTCCAGACACACATGTTTTTCATGTCAAGGCATCCCCAAAATATCTAGAAGAAATAGTAAATTTATTGGAAGAGGGGAGGTCACCCTAAGATCTCCCAACAAATAAAATGAAAGTGCTAGCTCTAAGGGTAGCGCCATTCACCATCATAAATGGATATATATATATATATATATAATGGGACCCGATGACGTCTTGCAGAGATTTTCTTTAGAACATGAATGCGAAGACATCATCAACGAAACACATGCGGGACCATCTTGGGGTGTCTTCCAGTTCGACGCAACAACTCAAAAGATACTTCAGGTGGGTCCGTGGTGGCCGAATTTGAATAAATATTGTCGGGAATAGGTTAAAAAATGTGATAGCTACCAAATAATGGGCCGAACTCCATGGAAAAATGAAATTCCATTATAGTCGGGGACCTCTAATCTACCATTTGAAATATGGGCCATTGACTTTGTCTATCCATTTCCTCAAAGAGAAAGAAGAATAGGTGAAAAATATATTATTACTATATTTGAACATGTGACCAAGTGGGAAGAAGTGGAACCAGTCGAAACATGTACTTAAGAAGTCACAACGAAATTTATCTATGCGAACATCATAACAAGATTTGGATGTCCACTAACAGTAATTAGTGATCAAGTGACACATTTTGTAAATGAAATGATCCAAATCCTTCCAAATAAATTTATCATTGATCACAGAAGAACAAATGCATACCATCCCCAAGAAAGTGGTTTTGTTGAATCATTTAATAAAACATTACAAAAAGGACTCACTAAAATCTGTGGCATCGACAAAATGATTGGGATGAAAAACTTTCTGGATTTCTATGGGAATATAGATTTTCATACAAGAGGTCGACTAGGACGACCCCCTTTAAATTATTCTATGGACAAGAAGCGGTGATCCCACTTCACTATTGGGACAACTCAGATAGGGTAGAAATTGTTGCCAAATTTTACCAATACAGAAGCTTGAATGATCGACTTTACTAATTGAATAAGCTAGAAGAAGGAAGATTAATAGAAATGCACCACCAAGAAGTACAAAATCAACAGTTGAAATCATGACATGATCGACATATAAAAAATAAGGAGATAAGAAATAGAGCCCTAGTTCTATTATATGATAGTTGAATCAAATTAAAACCCATGAAATTAGAAACAACATGGCTTGGTCCATATATTATAGAAGATATTAAACCAACAAGAGTGGTTCAACTATGAACTTTTTTGGGGCATCCATTTAAAAAGGTAATTAATGGATCCCGATTAAATAAATATAATACATAAGAGAGATGAACCCTGTTTGCAAGTTTTGCAGAAAATAATTCCAATAGGGACCGACCAGTACTGGAAATTTGTATGTAACAGTCTGTTCAAAGTCGAAATATATAGATTAATAACATTACTAAGAAAAAAAATGTTTCTTATATTAATAAACTAAAGTCAATTATAAATAAATCAGGAATAAAAAACCTCTATAAGAAAAATCAAGTATTAAATAAGTCTAAAAGCCTTGAAGAAAAGTAAATAAAAATAATAATGGAGAGAGAAAGAATCCCCTGGTCGATTCACAAACCTATAGGAGAAAGCATATGAAGACAAGATCGACACATGACCCCATCTATATACTTGTGACAAATACTCATGAAGCAACAGTCGATTGATCGAGGAAGATCCCAATAAAGTGAGAGAGGATCAAGAGAATGAGATTCATTCAAGCAAAGCCATCATACAAGTAAGGGGAATTACAATTAAAAAGATGAGCGGAGTTAAAACCATCGACCAAGAAGAATTGACAACAATAAACCTGATAATACAAAATCAATAGTCGATCGACTCATGTATCGACCAAGGATCAATAGAGGAGACTTAGTCAATCGGGCACGAGGAAACATTGACCACAAAATTTTCAACTCTAGAAAGGAGAGTGCACTTAAACCATGACAAGAAATGCCCGACAAACATGATAGAAACATTAATGATTGATGCGACGTAGAATACCATTGCGCATCCACTAATATAAATGTGGATTGACCTGACATGTATGACAATCAATTTGAAACCACCACAATTAATGCTTGACAAGACTCACATGCATGCCAACTAGGAACTACCCTAGACATCCCCTCATATGAGTCATCCAAACCATTAGTTGTTATAACAGAGGCATAAGGTTCTATGCAACAATTGGCCTCATTTAATTTGAATTTACCGCTCTCAGATATAAATCTATAGGATGCCTACGAATTCGTGTCATTTTTATTCTCTCTCCCGTAGCAGAGCATAAAGTCGTCTGAGCATGTGAGTGAACTTGCAATTCCCTCAAACTTGTTGAATATGGTCAAACTTGATTTATATATGCCAAGAATGAGAGGTCAAGTCTCTGATATAGTGAAAGAACCAAGATCAAGACAAAATTTTGACAGAACGACCGCAACGCCACTGCAAATATGGATGCAAAACATCCAACAATCGCGGCTAGAGGAGAAGGACTAGAGTAAACAATTGAAAAAATTCATAGAATGGGGGATGGAGGATGGTCATTGGAATACCAAAACAAAATTACTAACAAATGCAAGAATCAAACACCTCCTAGGAGCACCGTTGGTTTCCGACCTCATTCGTTTAAAGGAAGAAACAACTAAATTCATAATTAGTCGATACCATGAAGGATATGTCTAGTTGGAAAAAACAATAGCAATCACATGGTGCCTTATACACAAAATCATAGACATTTCAAAGACAAGGGTTAGTGTACCAAAAACCACCAATGCAAATGAGTGGATTCAATTTCTAATTGGGACGACAATAGCCAAGAACTTAAAGGGCCTCCTCATCAAAAAAATATTAGACTTGCACTCTAGATGGAATGTGATAATAATACATATGTGTTTTACACCATCATGTTGGGTGTCTGATGTAAAAAGGAATATGATTGAATCGATCAAACAACTATTCCAAAAGTTGGAGGTCTTTGTTGATTGTGGAGCTTGATTATCTTCCTGATTTAGAGGTTTGTTTCAGTCGTTCTTGGACTCCATTCCCTAACGAGGCGATGTTTTGGGGATTCCCCCTCGCAACTATCGCAATGGGGGTCCAGGGGGCAACGAAAAATTTTGTAGCTCCCCCTAGAAGGGGATTAAGGGGTAGCACCCCCGAAGAAAAATTTTGGGAAAAATTACCTTGTAAAATATTGTAATTTCATAGTCAATCTAGACCATTCATTATTAGGTCATAGATATGATGGTAGAAGTTATTTTTTAGGATTTTTTTCCCTAGAAGGAAACCCTCTTTATGAGGGAATTATATTGCGGATTTGTATTATCCCAAATATTGTATTTTGAGAGAGGAGACTATGAGAGAAAGAAGAGGAAGTTACAATGGGTGTGTTGTAGGTTGTATCCCTTCATTTTGCTAGATAATAATAAGGAAGGACCTAGCTATTTCTCTCATGGATGTAACCCACAATGGGTGAACCACGTATATCTGTGTCTCTATTGTATTGTGTATCTTCTGTGTTTTATTTCCACATTTGTTTTATTTTATTTCTCCACGATCCTATTTTTCTAATAGTATTCAACTGGGCAGAGTACTTGGCCGAAATTATCCATACAAACTGCAAGGAATTCCCGGAAGAGGGTAAATAAATTAAATTCCAATATTTACTAATTTGGATCATAATGGAACAATATAGCCCAGTCAATGACCCATTCTTTACAATCACAAAGGTACCATCAATGGAAAAATATAGAATCTTTTCAGTAGAAGATGTTGGTGCCTCTAGATCGATGCCTACACAAGAAATGTTTCATCTATGGATCAGAAACTTAAATAACACCTCACATAAATGGCGAGTTGAACAAGCAGTGTGTCATAGCTAGTATAGACAATGGCATACATATCCACAGAAGAAAAACAAGTGAAGCAAAAATAAAACTTGGAAGAAAAATAATAAAGTCAGGAACATAGAGAGATATCCCTTCCAGAAAACCCTCTGAATAAGGATACAAAACAAGTATTGAAGCAGGATCAACAACCTCCCTTACAAAAATAAACACAACAGACACCGTAGGAGGAAACAAAAAAAGGGGAAAACATAGATCATAATCATTCATATGCACAAAAAAGGTAGACTAATTCATCTGCACCACGAAATCAGATTGACTCATCTTCACAATAGACTTCACAAGGACAAGATAAAGAGGGGTGGTCGACAAAAACAACATAGAATATTAAGAAAAATAAACTGCTAAAAATCACCATCAAAACAACCTAACCTTCTAGCTTGTTTGGATCATATATTGAAACTACACTCGACCCAAAAAAAATACATGACCAACACCTGTTCGACATGCATCAAGCCATCAAAAAAGAATCAACAAAGAGGTGGAAAAAAATTATTAAGGAAGGAATTCAGGTGTCACAAATAAAGGAGGATCAAAGAAAAATACTACAAGAATGCAAATAGGAATCCGGGAAGCATTTAGGGATGGAGAAGCTGCCAGAAAATGACATCCCCATTGAAGGTTAGAGACTTGGTTGAAAGGTTGGTAAGAGCTAACACAGAAAGACAACATGAAGTTGATATTCTCTGACAGAAAAATGAGAACTTAGAGTAGAAACACAACCTAGCAATCGATGCGAATCTGAAACTATAGGAACAAACAAACACCATCTTGATCGAATAATACACTAAGTTTAAAGAAGTCAGGAAGAACTTGGATGACACCATCAAGCATGCAACAAGTATTAATTTGGTGGTGAGTAATTGGCCTTCATACTTTGCAGCTACATATAGAAAGCTCAAGGAACAAAAGGTCGTGTTAGAAAGTGTAGAAAGAATCATAAACACCACAACTAACATAGAGATAAAAGACACCATGCCAAGCTAGCTGACTAAGGACAGAGTATTGTAAACAAAACTGACACAATAGGAGAAAGAATGTAAAAGGGAGGGCCACAAAGCATAGACGAAGACTGAGAGTGCAGTCCACTGACTCAACCAAGTTAGAAACAAAATTCAACAAGAAGAACAAAAAGTTGACCCAGAATCGACCATAGTGTAGGAGGAAGAGATATCATAAAAAATGAATCACCTACGAAAATGAATATGCTATCTCTAGAAGAACAAAAATTAATTAGTGCATGGCACAAATTTATTCAACACCTATATCAAGTGGCACCGAGCATACTCCATACATCATTTGAAGCCAACCCAGATAGAAGAATTGAAGAATTAGTCGAGTCAATCAATGGCCCCCGAACGATGCTAATGGGACAACCAAATATAGATACATAACTTCTTCAAGCACCAGAAAATTATCTCTCTCTCTCTCTCTCTCTCTCTCTCTCTCTCTCTCTCTCTCATTTTGTAAAACAACCAATGTAAAAGAAAAGTTGTCATGATCCCTTGTTTCTCAGGATGAGCAAGGAATTGAGGTGGGGGGAGATGTTGTAAGGGATATTCAACTCGGTTGACTAGAACTGATAGTCGACTAAGAATTATTTGGTTGACTTTCCAAGTTGAAAGTATAAGTCAGTCAAATTCCCGACTAACCGACCAACCCAAACAATTAAGTAGTTACAACTTCCTGTTCACTGAATATGTAAGTATAAATAGACAATCATGCATTAGAGAAAGTTTCTCTTTTGTGTTGTATTGACTCATCTATATATAATAAAGTCTTGTTATCTAGCCTTCCACTACATTGTGTATGTCTTTGTCTATATGTATGACTATGTGATTCTATGCTTTCTTATGTAATGGACTATTGGTAACAATCCCCTACTTTTCCCTAGATTACAAGGAACACCAATATCTTTATGTGAGCTACACCAACCTTTATTGAGTCTTCTAGCTACTTCTTACTTCATTGGGATTGATTTTTGTTTCTTCCTTCAACATTTCTACTCACTACTTCTTCCTTCACCAAGTTTTCTCACTACTTCTTCCTTTACCAGGTCTAACCAAAATTTGAATTTCCAAATGGTAAATTTCTCAAATCTTTTTGTTGTGGGCCTCTTCCAAAGAATGAACTTGTATAACATAACACATATCCAATTTTGTAAATATGATTATGAAATTATTACATGATGTACTTTTGTATGTCTCCTCTGTTCTATGAAATTTTCAGAGTCTAAAGAGTCCTAGAAAAGGATTTATAGTGAAAATGTCAAGCTGACCTATTTGAAATTGATCTCAGGACCATTTATAAACCCTAACTTCCAAAGAACATATCTCATAAAGTGCAACGAAACAACATATGAAATTTGTACCACATGTACATCAATATTTATCCTTCTTCTTTGCATAATTTCAAGGTATGAAACATCCTAGAAAATAAGTTATAGCGAAAGTGCCAAGGTGGTCTTTTTAAAATTGATTTCAGGAGCATTCAAGAACCCTAAATTCCATAGGGAATATCTCTAAAATTTTAGAGAACCAACATCTAAAATGTGTACCACATGTACACCAATATCTCTCCTCTATCTCTTCAAAGTTTCAATGTTTGAAACATCCCAGAAAATAAGTTATACTGAAAGTGTCAAACTGATCTATTTGAAACTGATTTCACAATTCAATCTTTGCTAATCCATTTTTCACAAACACACTTTCTCTCAATGATTTTTATTTTTATACTTTTCATAACCATTCATGAAGGGACATGCCCCTTAAATAAATATTTAATTCCCAATACCATGGGAAAATACCCCAAACCCATGGGTTTGATGCCATTTCACATTTTACTTTTTCACGTGCATTTTGTTTTTAACACACACAAACACATATTGGAAATGTTGTGTGTAATGTAATGTCATAATATGACATCAATGACACTAATTCCAACAGGAATATTATAGGAAAATTGAAATGATGAAAATCATTAGAGAATCAAAATGCAAGAAACAAATACAAATCATAAATATACTATTCAAAACAAAATAAATCAATGCAAGGCATGAAATGAAAGTTGTGAAACAATTAAGAGTAAAATAAACTTATTTATGTATAGGTTGACTACTTTGGATATAGTTAGCTGAAGTAGCACTTTAGTGTCTCACTACTGATAGGAATAAGGTCTACTTCCTCTTCCATATTTTCTAGTCTATACGTGCCTCGACCAAGCTTCTCAACTATTGGATATAGACCAATCCATAATAGTTGAAATTTAGTATATTTCCCTTTCTCTTCATGTGGCTCATCCCACTTTAGAACCAAATCTCCAACCTGAAAGTCCTTGTCCCCTATATATTTATTATCAATTGATATCTTCACTATTTGTTGATGAACAATGAACTTATTCTTATCCTTCTCTTTTTTTCCTTCTAAATTCAACAGGGTATTGATTCTACTCCGAATGGCAAGGTAGAGTTGTCCACGTGAGGCTTGGGATAGTTGAAGAGAGGGAAATAATATATTTGGGGAAGGATGGATTCTTTTTTGTATACTAATAAATAAGGTGATGTTCCTAAACTAGATTTGGGGTCAGTCGATTAACCCAAAAAGAATTTGAAAAAGCATTGTGCCGATTTCTCTAATGGTAAACTACAATCTTCTTCAAAATACAGATAATGTTTTTGTTGGTGGAATCAGTATGCCCATTTCCTTGTGGGTAGAAATTAGATGAGTACTATAAAACAATTCCTTTATCTAAAAGAAAGATCAGTTAACTTCAAATAAGTAAAGTAAGTAGAATTATAAAAAATGTGCGGCATTGGAACAATGAACCCGATTATCAAATTTTGATCTAGAAATTGAATGACTACTTCTTCATTGACCTTGATCAAGGGAATGGATTTTTTCCACTACGTGAAGTAGTCTATGGTATTCAATATGTACTTATGTTTCTAGGAATATTTCGGGTTAATTTCCCCTATGGTGTCCAAGCCCAACTACTCAAAAGGTACTTCAATAGTAATAGGTTGTAGTAGGAAAACTGGTTTCTTTTCATGTCTAAAACACTTCTGACATATTTGAAACATTTGAGCATATCAATGTGCATCTCTAAAAATCATTGGCCACTAGTACCTATATTTCAAAATTTTATATGTTGTTGTAACACTAGCAACGTTTCATCTTGAAGGACCATCATGTAGTTATGTGAGGATTTTATCAGCATCTCATTTCTCAAGGCACATAAGGAGTACTCCATCATAGTGTTTTGGAACAAAATTCCATTAACTAGATGGTAATGTGAATATTTGAGTGTTATTTGTCTCTTCTTATTTCAATTTAGATAGTTGGGAGAAATTCCATACTATAAAACTTGTTTTCGTTTGTTATATCAAGAGTCCATATTTGTAGGGACATACAAATATTCTTGAACATACAATGACATCTCATTTTCCAATCTTATTTTTCTTATCTAAATATTTAGCTACTATTTTGCATAGACATTGGCCTCTAATGATAATCATAGACTTGAACTCTAGATCATGATCCTAAATGGATTTCATCCAGTTTCCACTTCGCTCACCAAGTTCTTTCTATACAAACAAAAATCTCATGGTTGGGTGGGGTATTATCACTTTCATATGGTTCTTCAAGATGTAGGTTCTAAATCATTTGGAAACTTTATGAACAAAAACTATTTCTTATGAATCATTGGATAGTTCATCTTAGCTCCATATAGACCAGTTCTCATGAATGCAATTGAATATTCATTCCCTTCCTAATATTTCTATGTGAGCATTTCCAAAAGGGAATGGTCATGCAAAGGTATTGATCTAGATGGATATTGGTGGCCACCCGCCTATTCCACTTGGACCCACACCATTGTTTCTTTAATTTTTTCAGTTTCCTTAATTGTAGCACAATTTACTATTTTTAGCAATTTTTTGGGTCCTGAACTTTTGAAGTCGTTTTGAGGCCCTAAATGATGTTTTTTTGGCATTAATTCTCAAGCGAATATGAGTCTGTTTCAACCTTGATATTTGTTGTTATCAGTGTATTCCTCAAATATATATTTCTAACGATGTATCATTTGCATCAAACAGAGATAGTATGCCAAAGTTACAACCTCGGGAAATTGATGTACCAATTTACCCCGACAGGGCCCATATTCTGGTGTTTCATCTCCTAGGGTTAGGGTTTTGGATGTTTAGGGTTTTCCATTGTTTCTCAATAATATATAGGCCTTCAAGACTCATTGTAACATAGATTTTAGAGGCCAGTAGCCACCACATCTCTTCTCATAGATAAGCTATCATCGCCCTAGCTATTTTATTTCCATTCTATCTGTAAGCATATTTCAGTCATTTTTTGTTAATGAAATGAAGTTTTATTTCCACCGCATATCTACGTTTATGTGTATTTATGTAATTCATTTTGTTCCTGCATAAATCGGGATCAGTGGTATCAGAGTAGTCTGTTCTTTCTCAATCCTTCTTTGCATGTCCCCAACGAGGTCAGGATATAAGGAATTAGGACTCGATCTGGTTGAATCGTTGCAATATCATCCTCGCAAACCCCGATGAGTGCCCATGGGGGGAGAAAATAAAGATGAGGGAGAAGGGGATCCTATCAAATTATTTCTCGAGGAGGCCCTTGAGAAACAAAGGAATGCGATAATGGACAACTTTTCCCAAATCCTTCAATGGCTGCCCACTGGCAGTGCATCTACATCCAGCAACCACTCTGGAGGCACCACTCCTTTTAAGGTACAAGTAAACTTTGACATTCCCATATTTGAGGGCCAGATAGATGTTGATGTCATAGATAGATGGTTGAATCTGTTAGAAGGATATTTCTTGGTTCATGACTTTTCTGACCTAGAAAGGATTATTTTTGCACTCCTTCACTAGCATATTTGGCCCATTTTGCGATGAATTTAGAGTCTCTGAAATGTCGGTTTAGGTAACGTGGCATTTGCAACGAACTTGATCAAATGTCGCATAAGCGACGATATAGGCAAACAATCTCAAACCAACTTTTCGTCTAAATTGCGACAACAACTTTTATAGTTAAACCGATGCATCAATAGAAGTCGTCATCGCATATTCTACGACAAATTTTTGTTGTTTATGTAGCTAAACCGACGCAACAATAGAAGTTGTCGTCGCATATTCGATGCCACTTTTCGTTGTTTATATAGCTAAACCATCGCATCAATAGAAGTTGTTGTCGCCTATTCGACAACAACTTTTTTTTGTTTATGTAGCTAAACCGACACATCAATAGAAGTTAGCGTCATCTATTCGACGACAACTTTCCATTGTTTATATAGAAAAACCATTGCATCAATAGAAACTGTCATCGCATAGGCGACAACATCTTTTCGATGTTTATATAGCAAAACCGTCGCATCGATAAAAGTTTTCGTCGGATATGCGACGACCAAAATTTATTTAGAAAAACAATAAAAAATTATTTTGGGCATCAATTTTGATATTAATATTAATAATAAATCCCAAAGGGTATTGCATGAGCCCCGTATTGATTTCACAAAGCCTTGGGACTTCTTTGATGGATCTTATCAAGGCTCTCCAAAAATGTGTGGGGATGGAGTCATACTCTTTTTAGATCATTACCACTTCTTGTCCTTAAAATATGGAGCAGGACTGGGAGCAAATAACATGGTT
>ML804836.1:94225-123978 GCA_009831015.1 Picea engelmannii | reverse complement strand
CGAACTAACAACCAAGCAGAAATCTTGAGTCTAATAAAAGTGTTCCAGATAGCCAAGGCAAGAGGCCATCGGAATCTACAAGTGTTCGGAGACTCCGAAATCCTGATCAAAATGATACATTCAGGAGGATAGTTCAATGATGTTGGATTAAATAAGAACCTGCAAAGACTAAGGCACACTCTCCAGGAATTCACCTCCTTCAACTGCTACCATATACTTAGGGACTTAAACAAAGAAGCAGATGCTTTAGCCAATAAAGGTTGCCTCCTGGCCCAAGGATATCTATGCATAAATGATGAAGATCCAACAAAAATCTGTATCCCATGAAAAGGACAGCAACGTGTAAAATAGTAGATGGCTGTGAAAAGGAGGGCTGGAACATATGTTGAAACACAGTGCTAGAATAGATGCTGAAACACAGTGTTGGAACAGATGCTGAAACACAGTGCTGGAAAATATGCTGAAACAGTGTTGTAACGCTGAAACACAGTGCTGGAATAGATGCTGAAACACAGTGTTGGAACAGATGCTAAAACACAGTGCTGGAACAGATGCTGAAACACAGTGTTGGAACAGATGCTGAAACACAGTGCTGGAACTGAAACACAGCACTGGAACATATGCTGAAACAGTGCTGTAATGCTGAAACACAGTGCTGGAACATATGATGAAACAGTGATGGAACATATGCTGAAACAGTGTTGGAACATATGTTGAAACACCGCTGTTACAAATGCTGAAATAGTGCTGAGTCTTATGCTCACTAGTCTATAGTTATAGAAGTAGAATGGTTCAGGAAGATAGACCCGAAGAAATTTGAGGCCATTTTGTAATCAGATCCGTGGTTAGTCCACCCCATTAATATAATCTATAACCGTTTCTGTTAAAAAAAAAAAAGATTGTCACAACATCTTCAAATCGTCAAATATTTATAGGCCAATTTTAGGTCACCATCGTCGCAATTGCAACGATAGTGACCTAAAAATATATATATATTTTACAGCTATTTATTTTAGGTCATTTTCAACAGTAACGTTTGACTAAATTATTATGGTCAACTATCGTCGCTTATGCGATGGCCAATCTAAGGTCGTCACTTATGCGATGAACATTGATCATTATAGTTCAGTCAAACTGTAGGCATCGAGATTGCGACGAACACGGGGTAGATTTAGAAAAAAATAACTTTTTCTATTGCATGTTGCGACGAAAGAGTACTTTTGTCGCAAGTGGTCGTCGCAAATTTTTCAATATGTAGTAGTTCTTAAAGACACCCCCCATGTCAAGGAATGGTGGGAAACCTACAGGGAGAAACAGAGCGAGGGGGAACCCTCTCTGTTCTCGGTCACATCCACTTGGAATTCTTTTCGATATGCCATCAAGGAACAATATTATCCCGTGGGGAGCTATGAAGACAAATACATACAATGGACTACGTTGTAACAACAAAGGGACCAACATGTGCATGAGTTGACGAATCTGTTTCATACCCTACACACAAAGTTGGGTATCAAATATTCAGAGAAACATTTGGTGTTAAAGTAACGTAGTTGTCTGCATAGATACATTCAGAAGGAAATGGATTTCCTCGATATATCCTCACTTGGTGCGGCATACCGGTATGCTACCAAGATTGAACAGAAGTTCAAACAGAAGAAGCGAGACTTTGGGTCTGCGAATCAGAAGAAAGGGAAAGGTACCCCCAAATCGTCGAACAAAGGACTGAGCTAAGGTGGGGAGGCCTAGGACAACCTGTCAAAGTTTCAATCAAAGAACAACACCACAAAGCCAAAAAGGGACACGGGGAAGTGGTGTGAGTTCCATAAGAGCTCCACTCACAACACAAGCGAGTGTTGGGCCAAGTAGTCACTGGTAGCCGAGTTGAAGGCTTATGAATCGGATGCAATATCTGACTCTGAATCAGAACCCAACAAAGGGAATGAAAAGGGGAAGTATATTATCGATGTGAAGCCCAACGCCACCATTTCCACCATGAATATCCAGAAGAAGGAACCAGAATATCCAGAGGAAGCAGAGCAACTCTTCCATTCCCAGATGTGGGTGAAGGGTTCCTCGTTGCATTTCATTATTGACAGCGGGAGACAGAAAAACCTCATCTCAGTAGAGGTCGTGAAATGGCTGGGGTTGCCAACCACAACACACCCACAACCATACACCATTGGGTGGTTGCAGCAAGGATGGGACCTCCACGTCAGCCAACAATGTCTACTTCCCTACAACATCAATCCCTTCACGGATGAGGTATTATGTGACATTGCTCCTCTTGATGTTTCTGATGTATTATTAGGCCAACCTTACTTGTGGAAGAAACATTGTTGTGTATGAGTCCAAGCCTCATTCTATTATTATTACTTCGGTTAATAATTTGTACAATATACCATAAATAGCACCTCCTACAACCATCTCTTTGGTTACTGCAAAACAATGCAGTAAGCTCATTGCCAAAACTAGGAAATTTGTTTTCCTGATGATCCACCCTCAAGGAAACAAGAATACTATGGCCATGACCTCTAGACAGGGCCCCTCTGCATGACAGAAACAGATGGATAAGGTCATGGAGGAGTACGAGGACATATTTACCTCCCTTGTAGGGGTGCCTCTACACTACCAAGTCAAGCACCCCATCGATATGAACCCAAGTGCGTCGCTGCCCAATGGACCAATATATCGACGCTCTATTATGGAGAATGACAAAATCAAGAGGAAGATTCAGGAGATTTTGCAAAAAGGTCACATCCATCCGAGTTCATCACCCTGTGGGAGCCTGCTCATGCTGGTGCAGAGGAAGGATGGGACTTGGAGACTCTGCATTGACTATCGAGTGCTAAACAAGATCACTGTCTAGAATAGGTACCCGATCCCAAGAATTGATGACCTTCTGGACCAACTCAAGGGGGAAATATATTTCAACAAGATTGACTTGAAGTCTGGGTATCACCAGATACCAATCGAACCCTTTTATGTGTGGAAGACTACCTTCAAATCCAAGGAGGGCCTTTTCGAATGGTTGGTTATGCCTTTCAGGTTGGCGAATACCCCTACAAACTTCATGAGGATAATGAAAAACATATTGCAACCATTCACAAACTCATTTGTAGTGGTGTACTTGGACGACATTTTGATATTCAGCCAGACTTGGGAAGAGCACCTCCACCACATCCGACAGGTCCTCCAAACACTGCAGCAACACAAGTTGTGTGCCAATTTGGAGAAGTGAACTTTTGGCATGACCCAGGTTCAGTATCTAGGATACATTATTAATGAGAAGGGGGTACATGTGGATCCAGCCAAGATCCAAGTCATTCAACATTGGCCAGCCCCAACCACCCTAACAGAGCTCCACATATTTTTGGGTCTTGCCAATTTCTACTGCATTTTTGTGTTGGGATTCTCTCATATCACTTGGCCCTTGAGTCAAGTCACCAAGGGAGGAGCAAAAGAAAAAAAAAATTGGTTTGAATCTCAACATAAGGTGTTCGAAGAGTTGAAGCATCGCCTCTACTCTGCACCAGTGCTCACATTACCAGACTTGCAAAAACCATTTGTGATCGAGATAGATGCCTTCGACTATGCTATTGGGGCAGTCCTTACTCAACAGGGGCATCCCATGGCATATCATAGTGAGACACTTTCCGAAACAGTCCAGAAATATCCCACTTGTGAAAAAGAGATGTATTCTATTGTGGAGGCTTGCTAACAATGGAAGCATTACATTTTGGGAAAGGAAATGATCATCCACGCAGACCACCGAATCTTGTAGTTCATATAGACACAAGGGAAGTTGCAGAACTATCACCATTAGAAGTGGTACACATACTTGCAATAGTTTCATTTGAACAATAAGTACAAGAAATGAAGCACCAATAATTCTCCATACTTCCTCAGTTGACCACTTATCATGGCGCTAACCACGGTGCTCAACTCTTGTGGTCACGAGACTTCTGATTGGCCGCTTCTCTACAAAAGTGATTCTGAATTCGGCCACACATACAATACGCTCTTGGAGGGTAAGAAAGTTCCTAATTTTCAACTCTAGGATGCCCTGCTATGTCACCTAGGACACCTTTGTGTTCCTTAAAGAGAGTGTGCCAAAATTATTTGGGAGGCGCACTACAGTTGGGTCGCTGGGCATTTAGGGGTCGAGAAAACCGTGGAAGTACTGCAAAATTATTTCTATTGGTCGAACCTTCGACAGGATGTCGAGAAGTACATCAAGTCCTGCACTTCTTGTGCCATTTCCTAACCGACCATCAAGAAGAAAGGCCTCTATACTCTGTTTCATACCCCTATTCGACCTTGGGAATCCATCTCCATGGATTACATGTGAGCCTTCCTTCTACTAAGCATGGAAATGACTATGTTTTTGTGGTCGTCGACAGATTCTCGAAGATGTCCATTATGATGGCCTGCAAGAAGCATATCACAGCAGAAGCCACTGCTAAAATATTCTTTGAGCGAGTGTGGGTACACTTTGGGATCCCACAGTCTATCATCTCAGATCGAGACAACATGTTACTCAGTACATTTTGGTCCAGCCTCTAGTCGATGCTGGACACCAAGCTCACCAAGTCCACAGCTTCCATCTGCAAACTGATGGCCAAAAAGAGGTCGTCAACCGGATGATCGTACACATTCTGTGCATGTGCAACTCAAAGAATCCATGCACATGGGATGACAGCCTCCCCTATGTACAACACAACTACAACTAGGCTCTCCATAGATCATCCAGTCACAACCCCTTTCAGGTGGGCTTGGGATTCTAGCCACTATGTCCCATTGACGTAGCCATGCCATTTACGGCTCTTCAGGCAGATTCAGCCCGTGTCCAGACCGAGGTTGACAAGGAAAATAGATTCATTGAGCACATTCAACACATCCTCCAACAGGTTCATGGAATATTGTATAGATCTAATGCTAAGTAAAAGAAGCGACATGATCAACATCGGGTGCCACAGAACTTCCAGGTGGGCGACAAAGTGTGGCTACATTTGCAAAAGGAGCGCCTCACTGGACCCTACCACAAGATTCTCCCACTCCTATATGGTCCATACAACATCACCAAGGCTATAGGGGACAATTCATTTGAGCTTAGTATTCCACCATTCCTTGGTCTACACCCAGTGTTCAATGTGGACCGCCTTCAACCCTACTTTTCACCTCTACTGGACACATCCTACATGGTAGAACAACTCACACCAACAGAGTTAAACCCAGATTGCATGGAACAAACCACAAATGATAATATTATGGACATACAGATCAAGAACACCCACCAACAGAGGATCCAGCTATATCGATTTGTCAAAGAAATCCAACTCCTTCACCAGGGCAAGTGGCTCACCATGGACCAAGTTCAGGAGAAGTTTCCTCATCTCATGGAGGAACTCAACGCAATGGGGACCATTTCTTCCTAAGGGAGGAGGAATAATCCAGGTGGATATTGGTGGCCACCTGCCTATTCCACTTCGACCCACACCATTGTTTCTTTCAGTTTTTTAGTTTCCTTAATTGTAGCACAATTTACTATTTTTAGCAATTTTTTTGGTCCTGAACTTCTGAAGCCGTTTTGAGGCCCTAAACGACGTTTTTTTGGCATCAATGATCTAACAAATAACATTTTGTTTCAAACTCAATATTCACTATTATTAGTGTAGTCCTCGGATAGATCTTTATAACGATGTATCATGTGCATCAAACGGAGATAGTATGCCAAAGTTACAACCCCGGGAAATTGATGTAGCAATTTACCTTGACGGGGCCCATATTCTGGCGTTTCATCTCCTAGGGTTAGGTTTTTGGATGTTTAGGGTTTTCCATTGTTTCTCGATAATATATAGGCCTTAGAGCCTCATTGTAACATGGATTTCAGAGGCTAGTAGCTGCCACATCTTTTCTCAGAGATACGCTACTAGTGCCCTAGTTGTTTTATTTCCATTCTGTCTGTAAGCATATTTTATTCATTTGTTGTTAATGAAATGAAGTTTTATTTCCACTGCATCTCTGAGTTTATGTGTATTTTTGTATTTCATTGTGTTCCTGCATAAATCCGGATCAGGTATATATTGAAAAATACTTATTAAATTACAAGCTATGAAATTATAGGGTAGAATATATTATAGCCTTGATCTTTTTGAGACCCTCCTTCTCAATAAGAGTCCATTTAAACTTAGTGTCCTTATCATCTTTTTCAAATGTTTGACCATTTCAGAAAAATCATATACAAACCTAAAAATGACATTAACCTTCCTGAAGAAGTACTACTTCTACTTCTTTCTATTAGGAATGGGGATATGCATAATAGTTTTGGTTTTTTCTAGGTTCACAAATATCCCATCGTTGGAGATAATATGTCCTAGTATTTTTTCCTCTAAGATAGTGAAAACACTCTTCTTTGGCTTATGATAAATGCCATACTTCCATCATCATTCAAAGACTTTCTTCAGATGATGCAAGTGGTCTAACATTTTATTAGAATAGAATATAATGTCATCAAGGTAAACCACCATGTTCTAACCTATTATCCTTCTAAAGGCTATGTCCATTTCTCATTGAAATTTGTCGGTCCTCATTTTCTGTTACACCAAAACTGTAGTCTCCCCCTGTCTTTGACATCAATGACAATAATATTTCCAAAAATGATGATATGGTGCAAAATTACCATTGAAGTTGTGAAGGTATGGTGGTAAATGACCATTTTCATTGTGACAATCAGACGGGCACAAGTTGTCGGAGTATTGACACATGAGGTGCATTTTTTGTTGGATATTTGACGTTGAGTATGGGAATGAAAGTTATGATGGGAGGAATATTGTTTTTTTTTTTTTTAATTGATGTTGTACACTGAAAGCCATGCTTATGATGCATTAGACACAGCGAGCAAGTAGATGTGTTAGACTAAGAAGTCAAACAATTTGAGCTAGATGTAGATGAAAATGTTCATGATATATGACTATATCGATGATTAGGATTGTAAATGTGTTGAACCTGAACATAATAGATCTATATAGAAAATACCACACACATTTGCAGAGAGAAATTGAGAAAGAAGAAGAAAGAGAGAAACAATGGAATAATTCTCATTAACTGTAATGAATAATGGATAATTTACACATGATATACTCTGTATAACGCAATCAATGCACACTGGAGGTGAAGATAATGTGCCATAGTGGTGGTATAGAGTGATATAGAGACACACCAACAGTTAGGGGAGTGAACTACCACCTAGTCTAGTCCCTCGGACAGTTACGGGAGTGAACTTCCACCTAGCTGAGTTAACTAGTCTACCAGTCTTCAGTTAACTGACTGAAACAGAGTGAGTGAGGAGGATACTAGGGAATCATGGGTAATGTGCTAGTTTGGTGATGATAACAAGGCTAATGTGCATTAGTTGGTGATGATCCCAATATTGCATGGTGACAAAACCAATGCAACATCTAGACTCCACTCAACTAGTCAAACTGAAGAGAATATTCTCCTAGAGGAATATTCTTCCTAAAATTTAGGAGACTAGATAAAGACTAATAAACATAGGAAAAACCTTAGGAAAGAGAAATCCTAGGTGTGTGTGAAGTAAATCCAACACCCCTCCTGAACATCACTATGGTGAAAATAAAGAATGGGTCCCCGCAACGAGGCCATGTTAGGTACCCAAATACAAAAGATACACTGAAACAAAGTGAGGAAAGAGGGAAAACCTCATGGGAAACNTTATGTAAAAAATAATAAATACAGTTGCTAGGAAAATGTGTCCTTCACTTCAAGACAAATTCGTAGAGAATGGAACTTCTACTCCGTAAAGGTCTTGGTGAAGATGTATGTTGTCTATTCTGCTGAAGGAAATAACTATAGGTTGATGATCCCCTCATGTACTAAGTCTCGGATGTAGTGCATGTGGACCTCGATGTGCTTCATATGCTGCCTATAAATTGGATCTCTGCAGAACTTCAGAGAGCTCTAGTTGTCACACTAGATGATGATAAATAGATGAAATTGAATGCCCAACTTAGAGAGAAAATGTTGTAGCCACATAGCCTGAATGGTTATGTTAACTAACCCTCTTTACTCTGCCTCGGTTGAAGAAATAACAATAGTAGCCTGCTTTTTGATTGACCAACATATAGGCCTAGAACCAAGACTGAGTGAGTAACCAAATGTGGACTTGTGATCAGTTCTATCACTAGCCCAATCAAAAGAAGTGAATCCGATGAGATCTAATGTAGAGTCTATTGCATAATGAAAACCAAATGTGATGGTTCCTTGTACATATCAAAGGATATTCTTTGCTTCCTTCTGATGTAGCTCATGCATCTCCTGCATGAACCTGTAAACTCTACCAACTGCATAGGAGAGGTCTAGTCCAGAGTGTGTGATATACAATAAGCTCCCAACTAGATGTATGTATAGTGTTTTTTCAACCAGTGGAGTGTCCCCTCCATCCTCAAGTTTGACTCCTGATAGGAAAGGAGTCAGAGAAGACTTGCAGTCTATCATGTGAAATCTCTCAAGGAGATCTCGTGCATACTTGGCCTGAGACAGTTTTATACTTGATACATCCTGAGTGATATAGATTCCAAGGAATAAGTGTAGTGGACCCATGTCCATCATAAAAAATGTGTCATGTAGAATCCTCTTGACTGCAACAATCATTGAATTCGAGAAACTAGTGATCAACAAATCATCAACGTACAAAACTAAGAGTATAAGTGAATCATTCGTCTTGAGCATGTAGACATTTGGGTCTGATTGATAGCATACAAAGTTCTGCGAAAATAGATAGGAGTCCATATTGGCATATCATGCCCTTGGAGCCTGCTTGAGGCCATAAAGAAACTTCTTCAGTCGAGAGACCAAACATGAATTCTTCATAAAGCCTTGGGGTTGCTCCATATAGATCTCCTCAGAGAGATCACCGTGAAGAAATGCATTCTTCACATCCATATGATGGAATTCCCATCCCTTGGCTGCCAGAATGGAAAGTGCCAGATGTATGGAATCCATCTTCGCTACTAGAGCGAAGGTCTCATCATAGTCAATGTCATGCACCTGCTGAAAGCCTTTGGCAACAAGCCTGGATTTGTATCTACTAATCTTTCCATATGTTTCCCTCTTGATCTTGTAGACCCATATACACCTGAAATTTTCCTTCTAGAAGGAAGGGGAACCAAATCCCAAGTCTGGTTCTCGAGGAGGGAGTTGTAGTCCTCCTGCATGGCAGATTCCCAAAAGGGATTTGCAGCAACCTTGCCATAAGACTGTGGATCTGAATACTAAAACAAGAAAATATGTCTGGATGGAATTGGTTCAGTGGTAGTGAGTGTAATAGGATTCTCCTCAAAATCATATCAAGTCCTCCTAGTATCAACTAGATCATCAACAAGATCCCCTACATCCTAAATAGTAGTTTGGGCCCACTTGGGCCTCTATTGTGGTTCTGCACCTGCATCTGGATGAAATGACTATGTATCTAACTATACTGACTCTGTATCTGGATCATCTAAATCCTCTTAATCATAAATCTCATCTGAAGAATATTTGGCATGTGCATGGTCATCATCTCGAACATGTGGAATAATTAAGGTGTCTTCATGCGATTACTGAGGTACATGTGAGACACTTTCCTTGAATTGAAAAATTCACTCAATGATGAGCCTGTCTGAGGAAATATCAATAAGTTTGTATCCCTTCACACCATCAGGGTATCCAACAAAGATACACTATGTGCTCTGTGGATCCAGCACCTTCCTCTTTTCATAGGGAATCTGGGCCCATGCACATGAACCAAAAATACGAAAGTGGGTCACTTCCGGTTTGAGGTCGCTCCAAGCCTTGTAGGGGGTCTTATCCTTGAAAAATATATGGGGAGATATGTTTTGGATGTAGGTTTCACAATCAAGTTCTTCAACCCATAATATTCGTGGAAGCAACTTTGCATGCAACATGGAAGATGCCATCTCTTTTAGATATATGTTTTTCCGCTCAACAACTCCATTTTGCTGCAGAGTATAGGGAACTATGTGTTGCAAATGAATCCCTGCCTCATGACAAATATTTTGGATCTCATGACTAGCATACTCTCCCCTATTATCAGTTCATAGGACTTTGATTTTATTTCTTGACTGTGTATAAACTAGGGCTTTGAAATCTTTGAGGTGTTGAAAGACATCTAATTTTTTCCTGAGAAAGTAAATCCATGTGAAACGTGAAAAATAATAAAAAAAAATGAGAACATACCTCACTTTTCTAATTGATGGATGCAGAAAATGGCCCATGAGGACACTATGGATCATATCTAAAGGACAAGAATCTCTCCGAGTCTTTCCTTTGTCGAATTTCTCTTGAGGGTGTTTTCCAAGAACACATCCCTCACATATTCCTTTGGAGAAATGGATGTATGGTAGACCATCAACCAATATTTTCTTGTTGATTTTTTACATATATCTAGAATTCAAATTCTCGAACCTTTCATGCCATATCCTACTGCTTTCATTAGCATGGGTAAGAAGTTAAACATAACATGGTTCAATAAATTCAAAAAATGTATACAATCTAGATTAATGATTTACCTCACCAGTAGAAACCCTAGAATTGGTTTGCATGTCATAGATGTCCACTGCATTAGGTGTGAATATGAATTTATTTCCGGTTCTGGAATTCATCATCTGATACATGGAGAGAATATTGACGAAAATCTTGGGAACGTGCAACACATTCTCGAAGCTTCCGTTGGTGAGTTCAATCCTTCCTTTGTCGGTGACCTTGACTGGAGAGTTGTCCCCTGTCAGAATAGGAGGACCTTTGCATGCATCCAATGAAGAATAGACTATGTTTGTGGCAGCCATGTGATGTGATTCTCCTAAATCTATGATCCAAGCATCAAGAGAGGAGTTGATGAAAATCAAACCATGGCTAGAATTTCCTTTCTTAGGATTCTGATCTTCTAGCTTCTTCTTCTTGGCACCCTCAGGGATGCGATCTCCAAGGTTATTTTTCTTAAGTATTTGATGAAGTATTTTGCATATATAAACAAGGTAGGCCAATAGTATCCATCTCTTAACACTTTGTGAGCAGTGGTATCTCCATTGAAATGACCATCGGCTTCACCTGCATGAGGTCAGATAGCCTTTTTCTGACTCTTCCTTTTCCAAACAATGCATAAGAACACCATCAAAGTTATTTCGAAATAATACATCATTTATTAACTCGAAAGATGCATATTTAAGCCTAAGTGATCTTTTGTTTTTAGAATCAATATTACGGGGAGCAGATCCATGTTTCAAATAAAATTTAATATTCTCATACCAAGAATTGGCAATAACTTGTGCACCGTTGATTTGCTTTTCGTCAAGTTGATTCACAGTTGAGGTGTTTATTTGACTTTATTGTTATTCAACTGAATCAACCACTAACTTACATAGGCCTTGACCTCTAACAATCTGTGCAAGGTTTATTTCAAGGTCATATTCATGTAATGGTGCCATCCAATTTTCCCTTTTCTCACCCAGTTCTTTTTGTACTAACAGGTTTCTTATAGTTGGGTAAGGAACGATAACCTTGGTTTTGGATCTCAACAGGTATGACCAAAAGTGTTTTACTGCTTTAAAAACAACATATGCCTATTGATCTGTTGTTGGGTAGTTAAGCTCTGCTCCTTTAAAAGTTGAGCTCATGAAGGCAATGGGTATCTCATTACTTTCAATGATTTTCTGTGTTAAAACAACAACATAAGATCAGTCAGAAGCAAAGGTGTAAAGAGTGAAATCCTAAGAAAAATCGAGACTCATCAAGGAAGGGGATTCTATTATTGATTTTCTAATTGACTCGAAAGCTTAACTTTATTGTGGTCCCAAATGATCCAAAACATCTTTTTTAATTAAATTTTGTAATGGTCTTACCATTTCCGAGAAACTCGGGACAAACCTTCTGATGAAATTAATCTTGCCCAAAAAGGACTGCATGGCATTTTTGGAAGAAGGAGGGGGGAGTTTAGCAATATCTTGGGTTCTTTTAGGGTCAATAATCATTCTTTCATTAGACGCTATAAACCCACGCAGTTTACCTTGCTCCTCTACAAAGACCAATTTCCTAGGGTTGAGAGATATGTCAAACCTGCAGCATCGTTCCAAGAAATCCTTGAGGTGAGACAAGTGATCTTTCTTGTTTTTAGAGAAGATGGTGACATCATCAAGGTAGACCATGACTGACTGGTTAATGAGGCCATAGAAAGAAATATCCATTTCTCTCTAAAAATTAGCGTCAGAATTTATCAGTCCAAAAGGCATTTTCCTGTAGGCATAAGTGCCCCATGGAGTGCAAAAGGTGGTTTTAAGCTTATCTGAGGGGGACATGAGGACTTGGTTGCATCCTGAAAAACCATCTAGCAGAGATAGTCTTTCGGAACTAGACACTTGTTGTAGGATTTGTTCCATTGGAGGAACATGGTAGTTGTCTTTATCAGTTGCTCGGTTTAGGTTCTGAAAATTGACACAAAGTCAAATTTCACCACTTTTCTTCCTTACAGGGACAAAATTTGACACCCATTGAATGTGCCTAACTGAGAAAATTATCTTTGTAGTTAGTAATTTGTTTAGTTCTTTTTTAATAGTGGTTTCCAATTTAGGATGCATCTTCCTCAATTTCTGTTGAAAAGGCTGAGTCTGGGGTTTCATGGGGATAACATGTTGTATGATGTTAGGGTCGAATGTTTTCAAGTCATCATATGTCTAGGAAAAAATGTCCTTAAATTATTTAAATAACTTTATAAAAGAAGATCTTTCTTTCTCTGAACATCCCTTTCCCATATTAATATTTTGAGGATAATCCTTTGTTCCTAAATTAACTGTCTCATAAATCAAAGAAGAACTATTAGTTTTGCAATTAACTATCCCTCTAAATTTATCATGCAAGTCATAAAATTTCTCTAATCTAACGACAGATTTGAGGATAGAGTTTACCATCTCGGATGTCGATTCAGGAGATCGAGGATCATATATTTCCATGAAATTTCGGAGGTTCTCATCATGAGTACCTTCATCAATGACTGCACCTTGGAAGGTGTCTTTCGTATGCAGGAAGTTGATAATCTGTTGGTCATCGTCGAATACTCTCCAATTTGTAATGTTATCCGGGATCGACAGTATGAACAACAATTCAATTGAAAATGCATTAGGGTAAATACCTTCAATGGGAAATAGTTCAGAAACAACATTGGCCAATAAATCAACTTCTGAATTACTCAACCTAGGAATGGGATTTATGTTGAATGCTGAAAATTTATGCTTTAACCTCCATACCTCTGTCTGGTAGCTTTTCATATGTGGTGATAAGAAATGTACGATGTTTCTTACCTTCCTAACCACAATTTTTTAATCAACAAATACTATTGAATTCCTCACATACATATCCAAATTTTTCTTGAGTCCTTGTAGAAGTGCTTCGTATTCGACCGTGTTATTGGCACATTCGAACTCTAACCGGCAAGCAATAAAAGTCTGATTACCTGTAGGATCGATGAGTACACAACCAAAACATGCTCCTTCTTTGGATTTGGATCCATCAAAGTATAGGGACCATATCTGAGCATCGTCAGAAGTAATTGGCATACTTGGAAGAGTTGATGTCTGAGTATAGGTTACAACTTCAGATTGTTGCGCAGGATCAATGATGGGAGAGATTTCGGTCATGAAATTACCAAATAAGGTATTCATTCCATGTATTTCAAATGAATTAGAAGATGTACTGAAAGGTTCATTTGTGTCATTCAAATCCGTTACAGTATGCTTAAGATAATGTTCTCTGTTTATCCTAATTTTGTTGGGCTGTCCATTTTCAGGCAACCACAAGTGGGACAAATCCGTTGCAAAGTAACCATGCAACTGCTCTAACCAATACCTGCTTAAAAGCAAACCATAAAATTCAAAGATATCCACAATGATAATATCAATTATCTGATGAACCTTAGGATTGGATGATAATCTAATCAACACATTCTTAAGTTCACCAATTATTTTAATGTCAGTTCGATCAAGCTGAATGATTTTAAGATCAGAAGGTTTAACTTTTGCGTTAATTTTTTGGCAAAAAGATAGAGGCATCACGTTTGATGATGCACCGGAATCGACCATGCAATTATGTACATTCCTATTAAAAAATTCAAAGGTTAACAAAAAAGGCGGGACATTTTTTCGAGCATTAATAGCAGAATTCTGTTGATTTTTAGTTGTTGTCCCTAAAATAGTTTTATCTACATTTGCTACAGCTTTTTCTGCTAAGTCCCTTTTATCTGGAAGTTGAGATGTCATTTTAGTTGGGATATTTTTAGTTGTATTTGAATTAATTTCCGCTGATTTTTTTCTGCTAGGATCGTTCTTTTTGTTGTTTTCAGCGATACTTTGAAGCATTTTATGCAAAATAAGGGGAAATTTCAGAAGCTCAAAAATAGAAACATTAGCACTCAATTTTTTTAGATCTTCAATTAAATCGTATTCTAAAACTGGGGCTGCCAAACCTTGTTTAATTTCAGTCTACTTTGACTATTTCGGAAACACATTTTTACTTGCTTCAGAAGGGGGTTTGTTTTGGGTTTTGCTTCTTGTGGTGTAGGGGTGGACAGTTTCAAAGTTTGCTTGGAAAATACTATCCGAAAAGTAACAAAAAATAGGAGGAGATGAATCCTCTTCTTCTAGTACCTCCTCTTCAACTGTATCGTCAAGCTTTTTCTGAGGAACAGAAGTAGAATTATCATGTGCTTCTAAGATAGTTTACAAAGAATACTATAAAATTTCAAAATTTAGACCTTCTGTGGTCAGGTTTGGTCATTTAGGAGGAAACAGTTTTCTGAAAGGAGGTTTAAAACTTCCTTTGCATGTGGATGCCTCCTCGGTTGATCTCTTCAATTCAACGACATGATTGGACAATTTTTGGAAATATTTCTGCAAGCTTTCTAAGTCTAAATTTTCTTATTGATTCTTAAGTTGAGGTGGCCTAGTGAGAATTTATATTTTCTTCTTAGAAGATGAGGTTGTTTCAACTTCACTACTAAGATTGTATTTTAATATTAATATATCCTTTTCAACTTGGCTCACCTCCTCAAAGGCTTCTAATAATGTGTTCTATTTAGACCTTTTGACCCATATGGCTATGTTATTGTGCAAGGCTTTAGCATAATATGAAACAATTAGACTTTCTGCAGGCATCGAATCTGCAGGGATTTTGTTCTTCAGCGTAAAAAATATTTGGTTAAAGTCTTTCACTTTTTATTTAGGATTCATTTTCAAGCTGGAGAGTTCCATAACCAGGACTTTCGGAGATTTGTCATCTCCAAATGTTTACAAGAAATAAGTTTCAAATTTATCCCAAGAGACGATGGTTTGGGGTTGTTGAGAAAAATACCATGTTGAGGAATTTCCCTCAAACAAATAAGGAAATAATATGCATACTACATCCTTGTGTTCAACACTTCAGAGTCTAATGGCCAACATAAAAATTTTGATGTGATCCTCATCGGATTTATTTGAATCTGGGTCAAATTTGGGAAGCCATTTCTCTAGATGTTTTGGTAATGGGTGTTGGGGCCCAGGTACAACTATGACATATTGATCGAGCCAAGGTCCAACATGATTATTTTGGTTCTCCATGGGAGTTGATGGCGTCGAAGGCTAAGATGGTTCTGAATAAGAGTTTCCTTCATATGAAGACTCTCCTCTTGAAGAGGATAGATAAGTATCAGGTGGAGATGGTAGAATACTAGGTCCTCCTGCTCCAGGAATGAGTGTTATAGTAGGATTGGTAGTATTTCCACCTAAAGGGTTTTGGGACAGACCAGTGCCTTGAAGTTGTTCTCAGATATCTGAGAAATCAAGGGGTTGATTAAGCGACCTACTAGGTTGTCTAATACGGGCTAAGGCACTATGTGTTCTTATGATTGACTGACGAACAATTTCTTGGACGTCATCCCCTTGAGGAACTAGTGTCACTGGTTCAATGGGAATCTCAGGGTTATCATTTGAGGTGGTTTTTGTTTCAAGTGTAACATTATTGTCCGAGCGACTATGCATTACGATAGGAGAGTGGGTGTGTGGGGGGGGAGTCTTGCGACCTCCATGTGCCATCAATTTAATTCAGGTCCTCCTTCTACCACCATTTGTTGATGGGCGTAAATGATACACCGTCAACAAGAAGGTCAAATCTGGACCAGGTTTGTCTAAATAACCCAAGTCGTTTGGAGTGAAATGACCTGATGGGTTTAATGGCTCTGTTGGCCGATTAAAATCCTAGAACAACAAAAGAAAGAAAACTAATCTAAAAGAAACTACGATACAATGTACATGAATTTAATTATTTACAAGTTTAAAACAGAAACATGAGCATGTGATTATGAACATGGTATTTACAGTTTGCAAGTTTTTAGTGGATGTCTTGCAAAATCATTTTTTTTTTTTTTTTGCAATTGTTTATGTAGTAGATAAAGAAATAACATACATTTTAATAATTTAAAATCTAAGAAATCACACATACTAATAAGACATAATTTGAAACAAGAGTAGAATAATAGTCAAAGCCAACTTAAACTATTCCTATTTCATTAATAAACAAACTAATAACATACATAGACTATGAGTAAAAGTAACCTGAGATTAATAAACTACCGAGTTTATGTCTCTGCACAATTCAAACTCCTTGCTATCTTGCTTGTGAGAAAAACCTATAACAGGATTGTGCTAACATTCTGAGAGTAAAATCAAAGGTATTTTTTGGAGAAAAGATATAGGAACAGAGTAATAAACATGTAGATCATGTGATCTTGTAATAACAAACACTTATAGTAAGATAATTTTAATATAAAGTATTCATGTAATAAATCACTTAACATCAAGCATAAATCAATGACATTTAAATGAAATAATGATCACAGATGTAATATATGAACAACAAATTACAGACATAATTTAAAGTGTTGAATAAAATGAAATATCATATGCTAATAAGACTAAAGTTGTATAACATATTAACATTCCATAATATAAAGGGAAAAACGTAATGGGAAAGGTCCATGCCGATGTAAAGCCAAGGAGTGAAAAGCTTGTCCATATAGTCTTGAAAGTTACATGTCCATAATGTGTCCCAATCAAAGATGTTCCTTACTACCAAGAGTGAACAATATTTAAACAAATTCAGGATTCAAATGCTCATATCATACAAGATAGAGTTGAATCCCCCAAAATCAAATAATATTACAAAAATGGTGAACTGGAAACCACTCATGCCTGAGTTGGTTTGTTAAAAAATAAACCAAAGTTTTATAAAACACAAGGGAGAAACTACTGAACATTTGAGCATTTAATTCAAAGTGTTTTTTCCATGCAATCAACAACATAATCTTCCATTTCCTTTTAATAGCAAAATCGTTTTGATGTATTAGAAAATCAATCACTAATTACTAATTATTATTCAAAAGAGACTAGCTACATAATCATAGATTATGTAGCTAGTCTTATTTTTAGTAAATGAAATCAAGATTTAAATCTACCTATTTCGACTTTAATAACATAATTGAATGAAATCAAAACAAAATCGTTTTACCATTAAACATTAACCAAAGAGGGATCTGACAGTTCAGAATTTATAATTGCTTTGAAACTGGTTGTGTTCTTAATGATTATATTTCCATCCCTCTTGAATTGTTTATTCTCCCTCTTTGTGTGTGTCTTTGGGTCAGGGTTCTCTTGTTTCAACAGAGCGTTCTGAGAAGCCAAGATTTTAATTCAGGCCTGTAAGAGAGGAACATTTGTATAGTAACGCTCGATCCAGTTGAGGCAGCTATCAAAGTGCACCGAGGAAATGGCATATCGACGTGGAACACAATCTACAAGGGGTGCTACATTTTTACTTGTGGTTTGTTCTAGATCGTGCTCGATACAGGAGAATCCTTATGTACCCTTAAGACATGGGGGAAAATTGGTCATGAAATCATACTGTTTAACATGGGTAATAACCTCTCTCCTGGAACACTGATTTTATGGGTCTTCATGAGCCAAGAAATCCTCTATCTCATGATCTGAGCACTGATCAAGATCAGATGATTACCCTTTCAATTTCTTAGTTTTATAGAAATCAAACATCCAACATTCTTATTCCTGAAACTTAAATCTGTGCTCTGTGGTTTTTTTCCTTTACGAACATTCTTGATAACAGGATTATCATCAATGTTTAAACTAGAATCGTTCATAGATACAAGAGGATCCTTTTCTTTTAATTCAAAAATCACTTGTTCCTGAGATCTTCCAGGTGAAAACCTACATGATAAATATTTATCCACAAGGGTTTCATTAACTACATAAACTGGTCCAATAAATTATGGGCCCTCAAATGAATCAATGAACTGTATTTCATCTACTGGTCTATATGAGTTAGGGTTTTCGGTTAGAAGAAGGTTGGTGGTAGAGTCGGCCTAGGTGAAGCCATTTATTATCAGAAGGGTTTCCCAATTGTCACCTATGTTTGACAGGTGATAAACGAACAAGAMTTTAACGAGTCTGTGGTGAAACAAACTCGAATTGATACCCTGCTGCTTATAACACTTGGACATTTTTTAAAGACTCATCAACAGGTAAAAACGCATATCCCACTCAAAACCTATGAAATTCATAAGCAAACTAATGTGGTACARAAACACCAGCCCATATAATCCTTCACACATAACAAACTGATTTAGAATTAAAAGGAGACTATGCCATCTAGGTTTTAACAGAGCGATAGGAATAACTTTTATACAGCAAGTGGTTTGACGGAAATCCATGAATAAAATCCATGGGACGTCTTCTATATTAGCATTATTGAACCACCTCTTGCCTTTATATGGGAGTCATGTCACCTTTCTCACGAAATCCTCTATTAATTCCAACTGAAAATCCCCAATCTTGGCTTTGAAGCCGTCAAAAGTTTGTGCAAATTATTTTGTAACCTAGAGATTATAGCCCTCGAACTTCTTGAGGAATACATCCCACCCATGAGCCTTTAGGTTTTCAATAGTGTCTTCATGGGATAGAAAATCTTGTCATCCATTCATCTCAATATGAACGATGGGTTCCATGATCACTATGATAAGGATACAACAAAAATCACCGGAGCTAGGTTTAGGTTCCGAATGGATGAGCGATAGAGATAGGTCTAAACGAGATGTAATAGCATGAAAGTTTCATATTCTAAGGGCTATCATAACTCAGATAGGATAATTAAGGAAAATGAAAACCATAAGGTTCATAAGACTCCAAGCCATTTCTCACGATGAGTGCCAAAACTCACAAAGTACAAAACCCTATGCGCATAATGAATAGTCTCATAAATGTTTCGGTCCAACAAGGTAAGGTGAAAATGCAAGTACATAATGGCTATACTCATTTGTATGAATGTTGATATGACAACTGAACTCATGAGAATAATATCAACAGTTAACCAAAGTTCTCGCTCGTTCAACCATTTCCACAATGAACTATAGAACCATAATAAACCAAAATTTTTGATAATGAATTAATTAACCATTTCATAAGATTTGAATTTTAATCGCATATGGGTGGATTTTAAAATGATATTTCTATGGAAAAAGATTATGAAAACAATCCAAGTTCTTATGTTTAAATTCATGCTTACAGTCATGAATTAAAACTAAAACAAATGAAAAAACTCAATAAGGTAAACTTAACCCAATCATTGCCTTGAAATATTTACAAATAGAAGGTGATGGTAGCTACAGAAAGGTATAGTCTCTTTTGATCGTGGTAAGTATCAAAAATCATGTGTGGCTGCCAACAACAGGTTGACACCTTGAGAGAATGAGGAGGTAAAGAACCAAGTCTAGGAATTGTTAGAGAAGGTGTTGGTCAGAGAAAGTTTGAGTCCATGCGCAGTACCAGTTGTGTTGAGTCCAAAGAAGGATGGAGGATGGAGAATGTGTACAAACTCAAGAGCCATTAACAAGATCACCATCAGGTATAGATTTCCTTTGCCAAGAATGGATGATTGAATGGACTATTTAAGTGGAGAAATTTTCTTTTCTAAGATAGATTTGAAAAGTGGATATCACCAGATAAGAATGAGGGAAGGTTATGAATGTAAGACAGTCTTTAAGACAAATGAAGGTTTGTATCAATGGATTGTTATGCCATTTGTCTTAAAAAATGCCACAAGTACTTTTATGAGATTGATGAATGAAATTTTGAAAGACTTCATTGGAAAGTTTGTGGTTGTATATCTGGATGATATACTGATATTTAGAAATACTAAAGAGGAGCATTTGAGACACCTGACGCTAGTGATGAGGAGACTACAGTAGGATAAGTTGTTGACAAACTTGAAGAAGTCCTATTTTATGAAGACATAACTCATTTACTTGGGTTTTGTGATCTCTTCAAATGAACTAAAGATGGATCCATAAAAAGGTGAAAGAAATCAAATAATGGTCGTCACCAAAGAGTATGTTTGAGGTAATAAGCTTCCATGGATTAGCAAGTTTCTATAGGAAGTTCATCAGAGACCTCAGTGGAATTTGTGCACTAATGATGGACACATTAAAGAAGATACATCAGTCTTTTAAATGGACAGAGGGGGTCGAGAGGAGATTCAAGATACTGAAGAAGAAAATAACAGAGTGACCAATTCTGGTCTTAGCAAATTTTGAAAAGACATTTAAGGTGAGATGTGATGCAAGTGGAGTTGCAATTGGAGCAGTTTTGAGCCAGGACAATAAGCATGTTGCATATTTCAGTGAGAAGTTGAATGAGACCAAGATAAAATACTCCACATATGATAAGGAGTTTTATGCCATAATTCAAGCCTTGAATAAATGGAGAAATTACCTTGTCCCATAGGAATTTGTCTTATATAGCGATAAGCAAGCCTTACAATTCATAACCAGACAGGAAAAATTGAATCAGAGGCATGCAAAGTGGATTGAGTTTATGTAGAATTTTACTTTTGTCACAAAACATATTGCTAGGAATGCTAACAAATTTGTTGATGCATTGATCAGGATATGTTTGATTCTGCAGGAGTTTCAGGTGAAGACCTTAGGGTTTGAACACATTAAGGATATGTATTGTGATGATGCATAGTTAAAGGAAGCATATGAATCATGTGAAAATCATGTGCTGAGAGATAGGAGCTAGTGGCCAGAGTACATGATTCAAGAGGGATTGTTGTTCAAGGGAAATCAATTGTGCATACCAAAATGCTCAATGAGGGACAACCTTTTGAAGGAAAAACATAGTGGGGGATTGGCTGGACATTTCAGCCATGATAAAACATTTGCACAGTTGAGCAATTCATACTATTGGTTAGGTATGAGAACAGAAGTAGTGAAATTTGTGAACAGATGTAGAATCTGCCAACATGAAAAAGGAAAAAGACAGAAAACTGGATTGTATCAACCATTGCCAATACCAGAAAGGCCTTGGGATGCAATAAGCATGGATTTTTTATTAGGATTGCCAAGAACTCAAAGAGGATGTGATTCCATATTTGTGGTGGTGGATAGATTTTCAAATATGGCACACTTTATCCCATTCCAAAAGCACATGTTGCAAATCTATTTTTCAAGGAAGTTGTGAGACTTCACGACCTACCAAGAAGCATTGCCTCAAACAGAGACACAAAATTTGTTGGTCATTTTTGGAGAACACTGTGGAAGAAGTTGGGGACATATTTGTCCTTCATCTCAGCTTATCAACCTCAGATAGATGGACAGACTAAGGTGGTAAACAAAAGTTTGGGGAACTTATTGAGGAGTCTGTTCAGTGAGCATCATAATCAGTGGGATCAAATTATGCCAAAAGAAGAGTTTTCATACAACGACTCGCCAAACATGAGCACTGGAAAGAGTCCATTCCAAATACTATATGGAATGCAACCAAGGGGAGTATTTGAGTTGAGAGACTTGGAACAAAGTGAGATCAGAAGCGCTAGCGAAGAAGATTTTGCTACAGAAATGTAGAAGCTCCATAACCAAGAGTACAAGTGCAGAGTTGACCAGCATCACAAAGACATTCAATTTTAGGTGGGAGATCAGGTTCTAGCACATATCAAGAAATAAAGGTTCCCTAGGAGAACATATAACAAGTTAAAAATGAAGAATATAAGGCCATGTAATATTTTAAGGAAATTTGATGCAAATGCATATGAGATTGAGCTTCCAGATGATGTGGGCTTATCACCCATATTCAACATTTCAGACCTGTATCCTTACAGGAAATATGACATAGAGTGATCAGAAGATCAAGGTAAGATTCAGTGGGAGAAACAAATTCCTGTAGCAGAAAAACCATAGATGGAGAAGATCATTGATTAGAGAATTAACAAGAATACCAGGAGGAAGACCTATTTTGAATATCTATTCAAGTGGAAGGGACACCCAATAGAATATGTTAGTTGGGAAAATGAAGTTGATATCTACAAGAATGGAAAGTCGGTGCAGGATCTCATGGACATGAGTCCATGAATTTTTGTCCAGGTGGAGTATGATGTAGGAGCATCGTCAGCATCGTCAGCAAGCACACATAGCAGGAAATTTCAGTGCTCAGGAATCATTTCAAAATCTCAAACATTGGGAGTTACTTTGAATCCTTTGGGGAGCTGATGAAGAACATAAGAAGATCAAACGCTTGGAGGTGGAATGATCATCAGTGATCAGGGAGTTTCACTCCCAGTCTTGAATGTAACTGAACTTAGGTAGCAGTTAGGTTTTCATTTTGAGGGAGATGAGTAGTCAGGGGGAACCCTAAGGAACCTCTGAGTTAAATAGAGGTTTGTTCTATAGTGATCTGGACACACACCAACAATTACGAGAGTAAAATGCCACCTAGTCTAGTCTCTCAGGAAGTTACGGGAGTGAACTTCCACCTAGTTGAGTTAACTAGTCTATCAATCTTCAATTAACTAACTGAAATAGAGTGAAGTGAGGAGGAGATAAGGGATTCATGGGTAATGTGCTAGTCTGGTGATGATCCCAAGGAAAATGAACATTAGATGGTGATGATCCCAATGTTTCATGGTGATAATCCTAATGTAGCATCTAGACGCCACTCAACTGATCAAACTGAAGAGAATATTCTCCCTAGAGGAATATTCTTCCTAAAATATAGGAGACTGAATAATGACTAATAAACAAGGAAAAACCTTAGGAAAAATAAATCCTAGGCGTGTCTGAAGTAACTCCAACAACCCCTCTAAACATCACTATGGTGAAAATAAAAAATGGGTCCCGGCAACGAGGCCATGTTAGGTACCCAAATACAAAAGATACACTGAAATAAATGAGGAAATAGGGAAAAACTCATGGGAAAACCCCCCCTCAAATTACAATGCATAAAAAAAATAAAATGAAAAGGAACAAAAAGAAGTTGCTAAGCAACCATGTCCTTCACTCCAAGAAGACCTCGCAACTATGCAAGTCTGTGCTCATTGAAGATTTTGTTGAAGATGTAGATGTCTGCACAGATATGATGAAGTAGATGAACATTGATATTTCCACACATATCCACTTTATCTTATTGTAATGAAGAATATCCAAATAAAGTTTGGATGAAATTTTGAAAACCGTACGGTCGTTTCCGAAAAAACGTTGAAATTTTGTTGATTTTAAAATGATCATAACTTCACTTCCTAGACTTTGTTTTGGATGATTTTTTTTTTCAATTGGATATTTTCTCGAGAGGAATTCAAATATCCAATTTTTGTTTGCAAATTTTTCTCATAAAATATCAAAATTGACTCTGATGTGGGCAACTCCCTTTTTGTCTTCTGAGATGCATGCATTGTGCATGGAAAATTGTCTGCATGTGACCCCTGAGATGCATGCCATATATCTTCCATATGAAATTCAAAAAAAAAAAACAAAAAAAAACTAAAATGGAGTACACATCATCTTCAATTAATGGAATACAAATTTGTGCAAATACTTATGTAGAAGACTCTTCAGAATAAAATGTTTGATCTTCTGATGGCTTCTCTTCTTTCTCTATCTATTCAACCTCTCCACAACAATGAATGTATTCAAAATCTTATTTATTCCCGAATAGAACCTCCAATCTGGTCCATAATTCATTTGAAGTTGATTCTTGTTAGTCATCATATACTTGATGTAGAATTTCAGGAGAAATAAACCAGAGGATACATCCTATGACCATATCTTGTCTATTGAGAAAGTCATTTTTCTCATCAGAGGAATTATGTTCTACTTCCATTGCCATAGTTATTTGGTACAAGCCTCTACATCTAAGCAGAAGTAGAATTTTTGGCTTCCATTCCAAATAGTTATGAGGTGTGAGAAGTATTGTCGATGAATAATCCATCTTTTTGTGTTCTTCAATCTTCAGTACCTTAAAAAATAATTTGGTGTAGATTTTTCTTAGAAGTCCGTTGGCTCTAATACCATGTAAATGTGTTGAACCTACACATAATAGATCTAGCTAGAAAATACTACACACATTTGCAGAGAGAAATTGAGAAACAAGAATAAGGATAGAAAGAATGGAAGAATTCTTATTAAGCATTCTCCACTCAAAGAGTGAATAATTTACAATATCTATACGATACATGAGTAACTAATGCACCATAGTGGTGGTCTAGAGTGATCTAGACACACACCAATATTTAAGGGAGTAAATTTCCACCTAGTCTAGTATCTCATGCAATTACAGGAGTGAACTTTCACCTAGCTGAGTTAACTAGTCTATCAGTCTTCAGTTAACTGACTCAAACAAAGTGAAGTGAGGAGAAGATTAGGGAATCATGAGTAATGTGCTATTCTGGTGATGATCCCAAGGACAATGTGCATTAGCTAGTGATTATCCCAATTTTGCATGGTGATAATCCCAATGTAGCATCTAGACTCCACTCAACTGATCAAATTGAAGTGAAAAATGAAGAGAATATTCTCCCTAGAGGATTATTCTTCCTAAAATATAGGAGACTAAATAATGACTAATAAACAAGGAAAACCCCTAGGAAAAATAAATCCTATGTGTGTGTGAAGTAACTCCAACAAATTATAGTTGGTTGAATATTGTTACAAGGAACAAACAAAAATAAGCAGAGGAAGAATAAATTCATTGCAATTGTTCATGATTTTTCTGAGTTTTTTGTTGTGATAGTGGTCATATGTTTTGATTGGTATTCATTGATTCATTTGAATTATTATTTGAAATATTTACAATTATATTACATACTCATCTATCTCCCCTATAAATTTCATAAAAGGATATTTATTTTAAGTCAACAATTTAAATTACTGACCACTACAAGAGCAACCTAAAAAAATCAGAAAAACTTGAGTGGTCTAGTGTTTTGATTGATACTCACTCATTACTTAGAATAAGACTCTAAATATTTTGCATGGAGTAGAGGACATATTCCTCTATCTCTCATAAAAATTTCACCAAAGGATATTGATTTTAAGTGGGCCAAAAAATTAATTAATTACAGGCCACTATAGGAACAATATAGGAAACTTAGAAAAAAACTAAGTGGTCTAATATCTTGATTAGTGCTCACTCATTCCTTGGAATCTAGATTTGAAATTTTTACAAGTTGTATAGGAAATAACTCTATCTCCCATAAAAATTCCATCAAATTATATTCATTTTAAGTGGGTAAATAGTTTTATAACAAACACCTATATGAATAATCTAGAAAACTCAAGGGGTGGGCATAAATGAGTGGTTCAAGTGTTTTGATTGGTCCTGACTCACACCATAGAATTAAGTCTAGAATGTTTATAGGGTTTATAGGAAATACATATCTATTTCCCATATAAATTTCATCAAGGTATATTGAGACTATGTTTTTCGAAATAATAAATTACAAACCACTAGTGGAGTAGTCAAGAAAACTAAGGAAATTGGATTGAAAATTCTTTAATGAATTTTTCAAGATCTCCACTATCTTAAACAAATCAATGACAACAAAGGAATACGATCACAAGAGGATTAAGTATGATAAAGGTCATTTTTGAGGAAATTTTTTTGTTGCATAGGGGCCTGCAAAAATTCTAGTTGGGGAGTAATGATTGGCCTCAAATTTGTCCATTTTATGGCCCATTATACATCTACATTAAATACATTCTTTCCCATAAGATAAAGCCTTCATGAGAAAAATTCATTTTTTGGATGACCAATATGACTTATGTTTATCTAATTATATATTATTGACTTAATTCAAGTTGAAAAGTGACATATGCTTTATCTTAGAGTGATTTATGGTGTTTATTGTTATTGCATATGCTATATATGGAGACTAATGTGATCCTGAAAGGCTAAGTGCAGGAACTCAAATCACCAAAAAAGTATTGATCTCCCTCATTCATGGCTCTAAACAAACTTGATGGTTGTTGATATTTTTAAGGGATCTTGTCCCTTCACCTTCTCTAGAGTACTAGAGTAATACCCCATAACATGCTTCACAATTTTGGGATATTTTGGGACAACCTCTATAAATAAGGGATTGATTGAAAGCCTTAGATAGGACTCCTTTCAAGTATATTAAGAATCATAGTTGATATGTTAAGTTAGTATCCTATTGAGGATTGTCATTCATATAATTTTTCTATTTTCAATTTGTAAATATGAATTTGGAAGTAATGTATATACTTGGTTCAAGTTTCTTGTTGCAAATAGTATTTTTATCTACAGGGATTCACCCCATTTATTGTTTTAGGGTTTGGTCCTTCTCTAAAGATGCAAAAAATTTGAATCCCTTCTACATATGGATTATATGTTTTTTTATTTTATTTTCTTTCAAGAACCATGGTTTTATTTATTCATTTCAATTTCTTAAATTTATGTACTTTCATTTCTAGCATTCCTTTGTTTTCATGTATTTCCTTTACTACTTTTGTTTTATGGTTTGTCATTTCTTGTTTTCAAAATATTTTGATTTCTACACATTTGATTTCTATTAATTTCCTTTATTCACATTTACTTTATAGTCTTTTTCATTACTTCTCTCCCTTTCTCAGTATCTCTACGCGTCTTATGACCCTGAGGTGATCCTTCCTTGACACCATTCGCTAATTGGGTACCCTTATCACTGATGTATACTTCCTCTAAATAAAAAAATAAAACACTCCCCACACCCCCTATTCTTAGTTCCCTTGACTTGGGGTAGATTGAGTGAAAATCCATCATCAATGGAAAGTGAAGAAACAAAAGTAAAGACATTGAAATTGGGAATCCCTTCTTGTTGTTAACATAGTTTAATTCTTACACATTAACTTTATTTTCATTTTATTGTTTAGTTCTTAAATTCGTAGAATTATCATGTTTCATTTTAGGAAGATAGTTGTACTAGTGTAGTTTGCACATGCAATGCACATTACCTCATAAGTTCGCATGAACCTCGGGTTGACATTTAAAGTGTGGAGTTCAATATTCTTGTTGCAATTATTTGTCCCATCAAGAACTATAAGATGGGACGACAAGATATAAAAGGATTGATCATAAAATTTGTGAGTACTTTCCTTTTCCTTACTTAACATTTCATATTTGTAGTTATTTTATATTTTAAATAATTTACAATTGTCTATTGATGTTCTCTAATAGGTGATAACATATAGAGAGGAGCCATCCAAACAATTGATTGACATTGGATTAATTGGTTGTAAGCATATATTGGAGTATCAAGACTTAATTGAATAATTGGTAAGTATCTATGTTGTTTTTATTTTTTTATTTTATAATGAATGGAACAACAATAAACCTTTAAATATATCTATGTTTTGTCACGCTATATAAAACTCACAAGAATCAAAGAATGAAATGAAGCCAACAAAATATTTTTTGAAAAACTACATGAGGGATGGCTTCAAAAGAATGTGTATTGTTTATGAATGACTTTCAATCATGTATATTATATATTGTAAATGTAGATATACTCATCACACTTTATTTCTATGTTTGTAAATGGAACATCAAAAGATGAAAAAAAAATCAAGCCAGTCAACAAATAATTTGACTAAATAACCCAAGTACAATATCCCCTACAAGTGATGAAGAAATGAGGGATGCAAGTAGCTCAAGAAATGAAAATAGTCCGAGCAATGAATAAATCATACTTTTTTTGCATGTGGACATATTTTGTCAATTGGATGACGATAGGTTACCAATAATTGTAACAAATATTTATTGACATTTTAATTATCATGGACCTTTGTATCAATGTCCCATTTTGTATGATAGAGGGTCCCTTATTCATATATAATAAAATGATTTTATTATTCTATTGCATTGTTTGGTCTTGTATGTTACATTGTCAATTAAATATATGGATGACTTACATTGTTAGAATGAACAAAAGTGTAATTCACTGGTATATTTATTTAAATAATATAATACATTAATGTAATAACTATATACAAATACAATAACTAAAATATAAAAAACAATGTTATAACAAATATTGAATTTTCTTATGATTAATTGAAATTTTATAATAATAATAATAATAATAAGTTTCATTTGCATACCCATAATGTGGACATATGCTCCCTCATCGCGACCTTGACCTCGTGCCCTGGTAAAGCATAGGGTTCTCTGGTGCACCGCCATGGCAGCTCAAGGAGGGGAGCCGCTGCCCCCTCCTTCCCCCTCCATATCTTTTTGGAAGCTGGTTGCAGCTTGCAACAAGAAGTCGACCCCTACAGCACCCCCGAGCTTTGTCAAGAAACTGGATGCTATTCCAGAGATCGATCTGTCGCCCAAAATTCCAATGAAAGTAGCCCTATCCCTCTCTGAACGCGGACTTGTTGGTCAGTTCATGGGGCTTTGGCCCTCAACCAGATCCACAGACAACTGGATTTAGCGAAGCTAGAGGCCGTTGATCACAAATAGTGTTACATGCTATGCGGTCGGGCGAGGGTACTTCATTTTCGAATTTATCTCTCAGGAGGATAGAGATTTGATCTTCAGAAATGGCCCATACTTCATGGGCACCCAAGGAGTCTACTTAAATCGATGGACCCCAAGCTTTGACCCTGCTTCAGAAGTTCCCAAGGATGTTCCAGTCTGGGTTAGACTCCCTAACCTCCCGATTCACTACTGGAACACCACCTCGCTTCAGGCAATAGGGAATGGTCTAGGACGCTACATTGACCGAGGAGAGCCAAGAGACCAGTACTCCTATGCGCGGATCTGTGTGGAGGTCGACCTGGAGGTAGGTCTGCCCGAAGCAATAAAACTAAAATTCAGTGGCTGGCACCACTACCAAAAGCTGGATTACGAGCAGCTCCCATTCAAGTGCAGAGGCTGCCACGAATATGGCCACTTCCAAAGGAACTGACCAAAGAGTTCCCCCACAGAGAAAGTAGGGGAAGAAGGTTGGCAACAGGCCCGGAAGGGGAAATCCAAAGCGAAGGGTCAAAGAAATGAACAGACAAACCCACCAAACGCCAAATCTTCAGGGACTAAGGAAATAGAGAACAACTTCAGTATCCTGGCTAAAGAAGTGGAGGAAGGGGAGCCAGCTCCAAGTAAAGAAGCGCAAGAGGGAGCAAAGGGAGACCAGAACTCCGAAGACAAGGGAAATCAACCAGCAGAAGAAGAAGGGGTGCAAACAAACTCCCCCCAAAGGCCGAAAGGCAGTCAGAACATAGAGGAAGGGGAGATCTCCATAGGCAGTGACTCAGACGAGGAAAACGAAGTTTGGGTCACTCCAAAGAAAACAGGAAGAGGCAGGAAAACAAAAAAAGC
>ML804836.1:80118-92693 GCA_009831015.1 Picea engelmannii | reverse complement strand
AAAAAGGATTTAACCAAAATGATCAAGAAATCGTAGCAAAGCAGCAAGCTAGGAGGAAGCACCAATTCATCCTTCCTGGCACTCATCCTGAAAGAAAAAGGAGCACTTTCCTTCAACCGATTCAAACCAATCTCCCTATGCAACACAAGCTATAAAATCCTCACCAAAGTTATAGCCAATCGACTCAAGGAACTCCTCCCTCTCATCGTTCCTGAAAACCAAGGCGGGTTTGTCAAAGGAAGGCATATTGCCGATAACATCATCCTGGTTCAAGAGGCTATCCACTCCAGTGTTCGAAGGAAAGAAAAAGGTATGGTTATTAAACTGGACCTCGCTAATGCATTTGATAGAGTCAGACATGAATTTCTATTTGAAGTCATGAGGAAGTTTGGGTTTGACTCGAAATTTGTAAAGTGGATAAAATCCTGCATCGATTCACCATGGATAGCCCCGTTGGTGAATGGAAAGGTGACAAACTTCTTCAAAGCCTCCAGAGGCTTAAGACAAGGTTGCCCCCTTTTGCCCCTGCTTTATGCAATTCAAGCATCTGTCCTAAGCTACCAACTGGGAAATTCCCAAGTTCACAAAAATCTCCAGGGTTTAAGAATAGTGCAAGGGGTGAAAGATATAAACCATGCACAATTCGCGGATGATACGCTGTTGTTGGGAGGATCAAGTCTGATAATAGCAAAAAAGTTTAAGGAAGAACTGGATGCCTATGCAACAGCCTCCGGAAGTGAAATCAGTCATGCCAAGAGTAACATCTATGGATGGAATATCACTCCAAATGAAATGATGGGAATAACAAGAGTTCTAGGGATGGAGGGGCACACAAACTGGGAGGCCTTTAAATACCTAGGAATCCCTATCTTTAAATCTCCCCTAGGACTTCTCACTGGAACCATATTGTAGAAAAACTCAAGAATAAATTCTCCACATGGGGGGCGAATTGGTTAAATTTAGCAGGGAAGGCAGTTATGATAAAGGATGTGGTGTCTAGTATCCCTATCTTCTAGAGCTCGTTATTGTTAGCCCCGGCCACAGTCATCCAAAAAATTGAAGCTTTTCAAAGACGCTTCCTGTGGGAAGGAGGCAGGCAGGCAAGAAGGAAGTTGCACTTGATTAGCTGGGAAAAAACCTCAAAACCCTTCCTGGAAGGGGGACTCAACTTTAAAAAAACAAGAATTCAAAATCTGGCCTTGGGTGCAAAGCTACTCTGGAAGATGGTCACTGGCAAAACTTCTTGGAGTAAACTCACGCTTTGGAGGAAATACTTTCGAGGGCCTTGGGACAGAAGCTTAGAGTTCCCTTGCAAAGAAACAAAAAGCTCCCCTATCTTTGCGCTCTGCAAAAAGGCGCTTCCACTCTTCAGCCCTCACTTAACCTGGGTGCCAAAAAATGGTAAGAAAATCAGAATTTGGACAGACTCAATAATGGGAGACCCACCTCTAAAGCATCGACAGGACCTAATTTGTCTCAAAAATTGGATGGACAGTCAAAATATTGTAATGCTTTCCGACATCTCAATCTGGGGGGAAGACAGACTTCAATCCTGGCAAGGGTGGGAAGTGCCAAACATACCAGCTGCTCTAGACTGACACTAGTGTGCCCTCAAGAGATGTCTTCAAGGGAAGGCCCCCCTAAAAAAAAAAGGCAAAGATGAAAGACGATGGGGAAGGAATGCAAGGGCTTACACCATGGCAGAAGGCTATCAACTTTTCAACAACGTCCCCACTGCTATGCCTAATCCGACACACTGGAAAGCAATCTGGCAGCCCAACTCTCTACCAAAAATCGACTTCTTCATTTGGACCTTGGCGCATAAGAGTATCCAAACAGGGGAGAACCTCAGAAGACGTGGCTGGGAAGGACCCTTCAGGTGTCCCCTATGCCTTCATGCGGAAGAGACCACATACCATCTTCTTTTAAACTGCAGTTATTCAAAAGAAGTCTGGATGAAGGCAACAGGACCCCAATTTGCACACAATTTTCCCCCTGATTTAATAAGCCTCCTTCTCCAATGGGACTCCTTTTACCCTTTCACTGTCAAGGGGAGAAACCAAGCTTTCTTGATGTGGGGAATGCTTCCAAAGTTTGTCCTGTGGAACCTTTGGCTAGAAAGGAACCACAAAATTTTCAGAGAAACCCAAAGGAGTGCAGCCATAGTAGTCACTAAAATTCAAGCCCTCTTGGGTGAATCTTCTCCTTACCTTTGCTCTACAATCAAGATTCATAAGCTGGACGACACAAAGGAATGTTGGCTAAGACAGTTCAAGATACAAGGTCTCGATGGCCGAAAAGAAAGTGATCCAATCCAAGAAGGCTGGGAGATTAGGAAGAGTGAGAGGGATTTTGCCAGTTGGAAAAGAGAAATAAAAACACCTATTCTCTTCTTTGATGGGGCCTCGAAGGGAAACCCAGGCCAGGCTGGGGGAGGGGGCATAATCAAAAATCTCACAGAAGCTACAACAACGCGTTTTKCTATAGGCCTAGGAATAGAGTCCAACAACAGAGCTGAGGCCCTGGCTCTCTTGCAAGGCCTACATCAGGAAATCAAACTCAGAATCCAGGATTTGACAATAATCAGTGACTCCAGAATAATTATACAGGCCATGATCAACCACTCCAAGACCCAAAACATTATGCTAAATAACCTCCTTGACAAAATTCGCCTCCTTCTAAGGAATTTTAACTCCTATAAACTTTATCATGTATTAAGGGATCTCAATGGGGAGGCTGACAAGGAAGCCAATAGAGGCGCGTTGCTGGAGACGGGGGTACTAACAGTCAATGAAATGACAGAAAGCGTGGAGCTCCCTTGAACCCAAGCCCGTTCTCTCTCATATGATCAAATGCAAGCTTTGAYAGCAGACTGGGAATCAAGCGATTCTGTAAGATCAATACGTGACAGAGGTTTCGATTGGACGAAGGAGATGCCTCAGTACCATGGGGGAGACAAGAGATCCGAGTGAAATGATGAGAATGCATGAAGAAGAAATAAAGGGAAACCTCTCCCCCTCAACACACAGTGTTGGAACATATGCTGAAACAGTGTTGGAACATATATTGAAATAGTGTTGGAACATATGCTGAAACAGTGCTGTAACATATGCTGAAACATAGTGCTGGAACATATGCTAAAACAGGGCTGGAACATTTGTTGAAACATAGTGCTGTAACATATGCTGAAACAAAGTGTTGTAACATATGCTGAAACACAGTGCTGGAACATATGTTGAAACACAATGCTGGAACATATGCTGAAACAGTGATGGAAGATATGTTGAAACAGTGATGTAACATATGCGGAAACACAGTGCTGGAACATATGTTGAAACAGTGCAGGAACATATGCTGAAACACCATTGTAACAAATGTTGAAACAATGCTAGACATATGCTAAAACAGTGTTGAGACTTATGCTGAAACAGTGACTGGAGTTTCGGCATTTAAATTTAATTCAGTTCTTTTAGAAGGCGTACAGGAACTAGTTCAGTTCACAAGTCTATAGCTATAGAAGTAGAATGGCTCAGAAAGACAGGCCCAAAGATATTCGAGGCCATGTTGTAATCGGATCTGTGGCTAGTCCACCCCATTAATATAATCTATAATCGTTTCTGTCAAAAAAAAATTGTGGACATATTCAACATTGAAAACTATTGGTGCATTATATTCATTTGAATGCAATGGTGTGGTCCATATATATTTAAGCATCATTTTTTTTAAATGATTATTATGCACTAGTTCTCTATACATGAACAACACTCTGGTGTTAATAATTGTGATAAGAGCAATAGTGCTCCTAACAACAACAACATAATTGTTCTCTTCAATGATACCATTACCATTGTTATCACTATTATTGTTACCATCACAATCCTTTGTAGTGGGCACTATGATATACACACCACTACTTTTACACGTATAATATGCATCGATGCTTTAAAAATATAAAATACACACTAGTTTGTATTGATTATGGGTGCATCGATGCACCTTACTAACCTCAATGCACCAAAAAAACTCTATTAGAACCTTTGGCTACCTAAAAAATTTAGCTATAGTAAACATCCCTTAAATCCTCTACTAAGACATCTATTGTCAATAGTGGGGAAGTTTTAGCAGAAGTTTTTTTTATAATTTTACTTAATATTGTAACACTAAAACCTCCACCTAAAACTCTGCTAGGTGCATGCTAGGTGGTGATTTCCTTATAGTGAAGGGAGAGTAGTAAGAGACCAGTTAATAAAATTGAAGGTCCATGAGAAGAAGTGTGCAACTCATGACTTGGAGATCTTTGCAATAGTGCATGCCTAAAAGGCATGTAAACATTACTTTATTAGCAACAAAATTAAATTATTGACAAATCATGAGTTTAAACTCAACCATAGTTGAACGCTAGGAAATGGAAATGGGTAGAGTTCCTAGGAAATTCTGACTATGATTTATTGCACATAAAAGGTAAAGAGAATCTAGTCACAAATTCCCTAAGTCAGAGATGACACATAGGTAAAATATCCCAACCTCAACCAAACTTGAGGGCAGTGATTAGGATGTGATCGAAGGAAGATGAGTGGTACCAAGAGGCATGCCAAGCACTTTCAAGGGAAATGATTAGACTGAGAAATAAATCAAGAAGTCTAATGGCTAACATCTATCTGAAAATGGGATGTTACTATAGAGGAATTAGACTCATGTGCTAGACCAAAAGAATCTAAGAAAGTTAGTTTTTTATGAAGCACATGATGCCCCCTATTCTAAACACCTGAGATACCAAAGGATATACCAAAATATGAAGCAATTATGCAACTTTCACGGATTTAAATAAGATATGGCATCTTATGCAACCAGGTGCCTAGAATTCCAATAGATAAAGGTGGAGCATCAACATCTAGTGAGAAGTTGAATCCCTTAAATGTGCCATCAAGGAAGTGGAAATAAATATCCATGGATTTCGTTTTGGAATTAAAAAGTACCTATAAGAGAAAATAATATATATTAGTTGTGGTTGACCATTTGAAAACAATAACTCATTTCATTCTAGTCAAGACTACTCATCGAGCATACGACATTGCCAAAATTTTCATCCAAGGAGTGGTAAGGTTGAATGGTGCCACTACTAAATTTGAACATTTTTGCGACGAAGTTTCATCGGAATAGGGTCGTTGTTGCGACCAAGATGATTTTTTTTTTCGTCAGAATCAATTCGTCAGTCTAGCGACCACACATGGATCTTCTTCGGTCTAGCAACCGGGAAAAGAATCATATTCACAATAGGGAAAAGTTACCATTCGTCAGTCCATCGACCAAGATTAGTCGGTCTAGCGACCAACTTTGGTCGCAAACCTTGCTAGCATCTCAAAGGAAAACATAACCTTGGTCACTCTAGCGAAAATAATTAGTTGGTATAGCGATGAATGTTGGTCAGTCTAATGACTAATATTAGTCCCAAGAGAGACCAAGACAACTCTGGAAAACTTAGTCAATAAACCACGATTAGTCGGTAGAATGACGAAGATTAGTCGCTAGACCAACCAACCATGAAGCTAAAAAGATCAAACAAAGGATGAATAGGTAGTCTCTAGAGTGATGAACCTGTTCATCGCTAGAGAGACGAATGTTGGGGTTTTAAAAGAAAAAAATATGTCATTCACACAGGAATAAGCCCAGACTAGCAAGCTATAGAAGCATACTTTCATTATGTACTTGGGAGCTATCATTGGAGTCAACCCCCTAATGGTCAATACCGGTGATCCAATTTACCTTGTCATTTCTAGATATAAGCACCATTGTGATGAGTCTCAATCCATGCTAGGGGATTTAATATCGATCCTCAAATTGTGGAAGGTGAATCTAGAGAATTGGGTGGAGAAGATTTCACAAAATCATACCTCCCTTACAGAGTAGTTGGGCACTATTAAATTGAAGGAATTCCTATTAGCTGTGGAAAATCAATGCCTAAGAGAAAACTCCAAGGAACAAGAATATGAAATTTAGAAGCTACAATGACATGTAAAGAAGATGGAGCATGAGCAGTCACCCGGGTTGGCATTCTATAGGCACAAGTACATTTAAAAGTCTTCAATGGTTTCTCTCCCAATAAAAAATATGTCACTCAAGGAGGACCAAAAAATGGAGCATCCACATTGTCAATAGGATTAGAGGTCAAATACTACCCATCCACCAACTACTGGAAGCATTGAAACTAGAGTGCAAGGCCATGGAAATTTTCATGGTTTTCTATAAATGATTTGTAGGGTAAAATTGTTTTGTTAGTAGGCCTTGATAGTATTTCTGTTGAAGGTTAGTATCATTAACTTCATCATTGCAGTAACAATGACATGTATAATAGAAATAATAATAGATGGCCTATCTCTCTTGATTATGGAATTTGGGAAAGGATAAAGACATAATAAATGAGAACCAATGCCCTTTTGAATGCCAATGAAACTTGTAGTGGAGAAATGCAAAGGCCCTTTTCAAATAAAGGATGAATATCAAAATATAGTGATCATTCCGAGTTCTTGGAGGACCAACTTCCATATGCAAAATTACAATCAACTAGTGAACTATTGTGAATGATCTACTTTCTATGATATGCTAAAATTTTGCAACATGAGCTTTCCAAAAGTGGATAACATAGACGATGACACCAAAGGTAGACATAGAAATTGAAATAATAAGAAAACAATATCACCTTGGAGAGAATTGGTTAAAAAAAGAACACATTCATCAGATGGACAAGGGGTTCTAGTATTAAAAAGGGTATTCCTTCCACTCACAGGGCATGTGGAATGGAATAGGAACCTTGATACTAGATTGTTTTAAATATCCTATTCATAGTCTGGACAAAGACAATACACACCTCATTATTGAACTCAATTGAATGATAAGAATTTCTTCCCATTGCTACAATTAATCACCACACAACACATAAATCTAAATTACGGCATCAAATAGGACTCAAATCCAAATTTAAGAAAAGTATCATTTCCTTATTTATGATAAATGATTATAAGTTTCACTTAACTATAGGGAACATAATTACAATTGTGTGCTTGTCACAGGTTAAACTATATCATTAGCTCAAGGAAATATTTAATAAACAAGTGACCAAAAGAACAAACCCACAGAAACATGGTGACAACAACAATTGCAAGGTATACTTATATGGAACTTAGTATCTAAATCTAGTTAGAAGGAACATGATTCAAGATATTGGCTTTAGTCAATTAATGCCCTAGATGAAAAATACAGAGTAATTTTGGAGACAACCAAACACAGTTACAATCGTATGTTGTTCTAGACATTGCAATAAATCAAATGATATATTAATCACCCAAAAACTTCCAAGAATGGGGGACTGTGTCAGAGTGAATCTATATCTATCATTAAAATTGTGGGACTATCTTTGTAATAGTTATGTCAATCCTAAATTGAGTTTCAAGTTAGTAGCTTTAGTAGCTTTAGGAAGCTACAGAGATTACGTTTAGATGTCTTGCGTTAGGCCACTAAGAGTCTAGGATTGATAGGCTTAGGATGTAGGCTAGGTTTAGGGTAGGTCGAGGTATGTAGGGGTTAGGTTAGTTTAGAAGGTTTGAACCTCCTAGGAGGAGAAATAAACATATGAAGAGGATGATGAACCTCAGGGTCACCGCATTCAGTGTGTAATACATTGATTTAGGCTAGAAACAGTGTTGGCTAGAGAGACATACCTTTGAGTGATGGGGTGCCTCCAATGTTTCTCCTCTCCATCCTGTGATTCATCACATGACTTAATTATATTTTAGAATAGTAATTAAAGATGTAACAACCTCTACAAATTAATGACTAAAGACAAATACCTGAATGAGCTTCTCTTCGTTTCGAGAATAAATTATCCTATATTGAATAGGACCAACCACGTGAAGGTGGAAGCTCTTTTGGCCCCTTCCCCCCTCTCACATCACTCTCATTTCCCCATACCCAATCTATCTAGATTTTACAACTATAATTAGAAATGATAATAACATTAAATGTAAGCAAAAAACATTCATCGCCATGTGCTAAAACAAAAAACATGAAAGAAAATAACATTCATGACATTTAGGAAAACAAAATACAATACATTGGACCATAAATATATTGGATTTATATTAATAATAAAATGTCTAATCATTTTTTTTTCTTCTTCTTCTTCTTCTTGGTCTCCATGAAAGAAAAAATTAAGTCATCATCATAATTTAACTGATCCCCCATAGTTATTGGGTCTTCTTGAAGTGTTGCATTATCAGTACTCAACACCTGATGCCATGATGAAATTATAGTATTTCAGCGTGGAGGTTGAGGATTCGCATGGGCATCCACTGCTGCAACAACAAAAAATATTCAAGTGATATTGTTATTCACTATTCCTAGGGAAATTTAATTAATACAAATTTAATTACAATGTTTTATACATGGATTATCCAGTGCAGTAGAAACAATAGTTGGTGGTTGCATTGTTGTTTTTGCGCTTTTTGATCTCTTCTCTTGATCGACATCTACATGCTCTTCCATATGAAACAATATAAGTATTTAGTACAGAATATACCCTAAATATTAATACTCATTGAAAAATGGAAAAACATTAAAAATGTGTGCATACCACTATGTAATGGTCCTTCGGCAACAATGTTTGAATAAATATGGGGGTTGGGATGTGGTTCATTAGGTACATCAGGAGCATTGGTAGCATTGTTACTCTCCTACGAATGTGGAAAACACACACATTATTTTACATTTTAAATAAATAAATAATATATTTTACATTACAAGTAATCAATGAGTAAAAACTAATCGACAAGTTTTTAATTTCATTTTATTTACCATGTCCTCCAGAGAGACACATGGAAATTTCCCCAAGCTTCTTCATCGCACCACCACGCCATCAAAACATGCGTGAACTCGACCTTTAGATATTCTTTTGTGGCTTCGTCATTGAACAAATCCCCCTGCATTGAGCAATATCAAAATCATTAGTCACCAGTTGCAATGAATTACATATTTTGTGACGATGATAAAAAAAAAAAAGTAAAATGTTTAGGCACTTACAACCCGTGCCTTCAATCTCCCATAACCACCTTGGCCCAATTTATGTTGGCCGTGTTTGTCTTGTCTTGCCTTTGTTTCCTTGGAAGTGTCTTGGAGTCTACTCAATATTTTGAAATATGTTAGATATTGATTGTTTTTCTTGTAAAGTAAACAAAAGACCATCATAGTAAATTGAAAACACCTCTTACCTTCCAGGGCTAGGTGGTTTCTTCCCTTGTGCTTTCATCGCTAATTCTCTTGCATCGAGAATAATTTGTTTCCACTCCCTCTCAAGGACAACAAAAGGGCGTTCACACTTGGGGTCCTTTACTAATTTATTCCTATATGTCTCTCTAACATGTTTCAAATGCTTGTCGGTCCTTTTTAGGACTTTAGACTTATTGAACGAGTCACCAAACTCGCCAACCAATCTGGAGATAAAAAGGCTTTTCAGTTTGGAATTTTGTCGATTCCATCGTAGTCGAATGGTCGGCCCAAAAATTTCTAATGCATAGTCATGAAAACTATTGTATAAAACATTGTTTCCTGTAAAACATCGTCATCATTAGTAATTTAAATCTCACTGATATGTGATTGTTTAAACAATTATATAACATGAATCTTGATAAAGACATATATTAAATACCTGGTAGCTGCACTATTTTTAGAGGAACCATGTCCTGGTCGACCAAAAATGATACCGTGGTTGTTCCTATGCTTTGGATATGTGTAGCACTAGGGTAAAAATCAATGGAAGAGTGATCAGTGCCATGATCATGTACACCATTTGCACGATCTGGCGTGTGTTGTAGGGGTGTGGCATCACCCCTAGAAGGTATAGAATCGGTCTCAGGCGACACACTTGGGGTGGAAAATAGCCTCGTGGCTATGTGGCCATGCGGGTTCACTATTGCAATCCTACTACTGCTACCAAGACCTTCCCCTTCCCCTCTCATCGATCTCACAAAATTCTACAATGAGAAATATGTGTTAATTGCATATGTCAAATTACAAAATTTAAAACCAAAAATTGATATTGTTAGATGACATGACTTACCCCATAATTTTCTATCTTAACACATAATTCATCTATCCTTAGGAAATCATCATCTATTTCCGGCCCAATAGTGACCAAATCTCGGAATTCCCTATTGACCTTTCTTAGGGACAATTCTATTGTCTACAAGGGGTCTCTAGAATCAAATATCTCTTCATCACTTATATATTCATCATTTTTGGTCGATGTGGTGCTAGGAATGGGGCCTTTTCTCCGATCAATGCCTTTTCCACACTCAGGGCCTTTGCCCCGATCACCACTCTGGAAGAATTTCAAGAAGAATGTTAGTACGTGCAAGAAATATTGAAAAAAATATATATGAAATAATGGAATATTGGCAAATATTATCAAATGAAACATTCACACATACAAATTAGAAAATATTTGGAAATGAAACATCGAGAAAAAATTAGCAAATGGAACATTCAGAAATAAAATAAAATTTTGTCACAAATGAAACATTCACAAATTAAGTAATCCCTTTTTAAGTTTGGGTATAATGGGTTTTGTACCATAGAAAAAGAAGATGTTCCTGGGTCGAATCGATTCAGATTGTAATCGACCAACAACTCTTCGCATGTCGTTATTGTTTTCACCGCACATACAAATATCTTATTACCTTAACGCTCCTCAAAAATGCAATTGGGTTCCTTTCTTGTCATCCCAGACCTTGTACTATTTATAAGACCTTCAATGTTCCCCGATTTCTTTGGCCTTCCATCAATATACATAGTCACTCCTTTATTTTTATTATTGTCTTTCAGTTGTATATAATTTGCGGCGAGTGCGTATCTCCGCATACTAGGCATATATTAGACCAGCCTTAACCATACTCCATAAGTGTAACATGGTCCAACATACTCGAACAATTCAACCAATCCGCCATATTTTACCTTTATGTCATCCATGGAGAATAAACCAAGGCCATGGATGGATGAAGGAGAAATGTGATACATCCTCTCATTAACACAAAAGTCGGTGTCCAACTCTGGCAATTCCTTGGGTACCCACTGTTTCAGTAGGTGTTTGTACCTCAAGGGAACCTTGATGTCACCTATGCTCTCATCGTCATAAGAGCATGATCCTCCTTCAACAAGAAATAATTTCATGCGCCTACCAAACTTTCTTCTGACCTTTTCACCTCTAGTTGATTTCTCCTTGTTACATGTGTTGGATATGTTTTCCCTTGTCCCTCTTAAAATTTCATCGCTCAAGCTGGATGATAGGTCTAATAGATACATATTTGGTTGTACCTACACTCCATCGAGGGAGAAGGAAACGTTAGTCCAATGATCTTCATATTATAGTATAGCTAAATATAAACATTGAAAATATAAGGGAAATGTAAGGATATTTCTCACAATAACTATAATTAACTCATTGTTAACTATCTCACTGCTATAAAGACATTAATTATATTGACTCCACTCACCCTTTTCTGAGACTCTTTTTCATTTTCTGACTTTTCATCTTCCTCATTAATTAATAAAGTTCTTTCAATTTGTGATTTCCATTTTAACTCAACAACAAAGTGATATTTGTGTGTCCTATCAAAGAGAGGGAAACAAAATGATTTTCTTGATGCAAAGAAGAAAATCGTGTGCCCTAACAATTAAAAATCATTCAATAACATAAGCTTTTATAACTTTTTGACAAAATGAAAAATCTACATGGCCTCTTCTTTAATGTTGATGATTTGATCAATCAACGAACTGATGGAAACAACAACGGGAGGGGGGAGGTTAACGCCAAAATGTTAATGCACAAACTAGCAGGTTGGATATGGCAAGGTAGCCTAGCTAGCAGAGCACTAAGGAACATAACAGGATCCCCCCGAAGGTGTCACAATGGATCAAATTCTCTCTGTTTATGTCTATGTATTCGTGCAATAGACCAAGGGAGGTTTCCCTACTACTTTCGTAGTGACATGTATTTGTGCAATAGATATGTCAAGATAGTATAGATTTAATGATTGGTACCCAATGAGAGATGTGCACAACCAACTCTCTGGGTGGAGCCCAAAAATACTCGATGATAGGTGGGCTTGGTAGTTTGTGGGAGTGGCATAGATGCTTAGGAAAAAAACACTACAGGAAGACAGGTGTCTGTAAGGGCTATGGAGTCAAATGTACTCATAAATTTGAATGATATGACCTCAGGATAGAATATCCCAAGGTATATATATGGCTATATATGGATATCAAGGTTTATGTCTGTGTGTCACTGTTATTCAATATTTCAAGCATACCTTTACTTTATTATTGTTTTCCTTCTAAATTCCCCTCTCGAACATTTACCTCTATTATATCCTTCCCTCAGATTTTGCTTCCTTTTTTCCCTCTTCTCCCAACTCTACGTGCTTGTGATTTTTTTTTTTAAATTTGAACTCTTCCCCTCTCTAAATCCCATTTAGACTTAGCTACTTCCTTATTGTAAGTTTTTTTTTCTTTTGCTTCCTTATGTATCA
>ML804836.1:54745-67225 GCA_009831015.1 Picea engelmannii | reverse complement strand
GAGTCACGAAGATGAGGGCATATCTTAAACCCTTATTCTTCTGGAGGGGAATGAAGGCCGACATAGTTAACTATGTGGCCAGGTATCTGGAGTGTCAGTAGGTAAAGGCTGAACATAGACACCCAACAGGATTACTACAACCACATTCCATTCTAGAATCGAAATGGGAGGTCATTTTGATGGATTTTATTGTTGGATTGCCACTGACGGCAAGGAGACATGACTCGATTTTCATAGTAGTAGACACTCTGATGAAGAGTGCTCACTTTATTCCTGTGCGTACGACATATCAGGCACCTAACATTGCTAGAGTTTTCATTAGTGATATTGTGAGGCTGCATGGCGTGCCTAAGAAGATTATCTCCGATCGAGGATCGATGTTTACTAGACGATTTTGGACGAGTTTCCAAGAGGCCTTGGGAACCCAACTTAACTTTAGTACTACGTATCACCCAGATACTGACGGGTAGACTGAACGAACGAACTAAACCTTGGAGGACATGTTGAACATGTATGTGATGTACCAACAAAAGAGTTGGGAAGAATTATTGCCACTAGTAGAGTTCTCTTACAACAACAGTTACCAGAGCACCATTAAGATGGCACCTTTCGAGTTTCTTTACGAGTGACCGTGTCGGATGCCCTTGAGTTGGGATCGGCTTGAGGATAGGGTCCTGGTGGGACCAAAAGCGATCCAAGAAATGAAAGAGAAAATGCAAACCATAAGACAAAGGATTAAAGAAGCGCAGGATCGACAGAAGAGTTATGCCGATGCGCACCGAGTCGACCGTAGTTACGAGGTCGGCGATTGAGTCTTCTTGCGGGTTAAACTGCATAAGAGTTTGATAAAGTTGGAAAGGGAGCTAAACTCTCTCCTAGGTTCGTGGGACCTTTTGAGATTGTGGAGAGAAAGGGGCCCATGGCCTATCGACTAGCCTTGCCTGATTCCTTGAGGCGTATGCACGATGGTTTTCATGTATCTATTTTGAGACATTATATTAGTGATCCTACACATGTGATTGACATGAGTTCCTTGCAGTTATAGAACAAGGAAGCGCTCACGGCTGAGCCGGTCCACATCTTAGATCATTGCGTTCAACAGTTATGACGTCGAACAGTAGATTAGGTCAAGGTCCAGTGGGACAATTATAGTCTGTACTCGGCGACCTGGGAGGACACATATGATATGCACCAACATTTTCCATTTTTGTTTGATAGATAGACATATGATACTGTGATACACTTATTTGAGCATTTATACTGTGAAACTTCGTGACAAATTTTAGACCAAGAGGGGGTGTATGTAACATCCCGCTCTGGCGCACTGAGAAAACTTATTCTTTGAGGAAACTTGCTCGCAAGTGATACGGACTATTATGATATTAAAACATTTTTCCTTGATTATGATGCGTTATGGTAGATGACATGATTTTTTATTTCTTTGACATAGATAGGTGATATTGACTCGGTTTTACTAAGTGTGTAGGGTTTTGGACCTTGAGGATGCAGAGGCATCAACGGAACCCCTTGGACTCTGGATCAAGTCAGGGAGTGTGCTTGGGGTTTTATTGTTTACTTTGATTTTAGTAAATTGGATTACATGATATGATGTGGACATGTTCTGACACGATTGTTGATGATACAGGCTAACGATAGCTTGCCGACCAGACTCACATATGGAGTAAAGGGACCACACACACGATTACCAGAGAGGTTGAGGGAGAGGTGTGGACAACAGCCCTGCCACAGCCTACTAGCACTCCCACCGTGGCTCGAACTGTAGGTTAACGATTACCTAGTTCGAGAGGATCCACGATGTCATGAGGGAAGACTGTGACAGTCTCTCATGATGACTCTAAGGGGCGTGCAATAAGGTGGGGGCCTTATTCCTTAGAAGCCCTTAGTCTCTCACAAGTTCACCTGGTGGAGTATTGACTCCAGGGGTTATTGATGTCTACCAATTAGTCAAGAGGCGAGTGGCACCCTTGGAGCACATGGTGCATCCTGAAGGGCACATCGCGCAAAAGAAACACAAGAGGCGAGTGGCACACTTGGAGCACGTGGTGCATCCTGAAGGGCACGTCGTGCAAAAGAAACACTAGAGGCGAGTGGCACCCTTGGAGCACATAGTGTGTCCTGAATGGCACGTCGCGATGATGGGGATAAAGGAACAAACCTAGATGGCCCTAAGACTAATATCTCATGAGAAATTTTAAAACGACTCCCCTAATTAAAATGTCGCCTAGTTCATAATCTAAGTCCTAAGTCTAAAACTTCGTTAGGGGTAAAATTTTGTCTACCCATAAGAAATTATCTCTCTAAAAATAAAATAATAAAGTTTAAAATAAAAACACTTAAGTGATAATTGTAGACCTCATAAATTTTTGGGTAAAATGAAGAGATTAAGAACTTAAATAAAATATGTGAAAAAAATGGGGGGTAAAGAAGAATTTAAATTTTTAACTTGTGAAAGTGTAAAAGATATTAAATTATTAATAAAAAGGAAAAGAGGTTAATTTGCGCAACTGTCATTTTTTGCTCTAATAAAAGGGGAAAGAAGGGAATAATAAAAATTTAGGAAACTAATGAATGGAGGGAACATAATAAGGGAAAGAAGGGAACTTATGGTAAAAAGCGAGGTCAACTTAGTAAAGAATCTACAATAAAGAACCTTCTAAATTGAACTAAATTAGCAACATCATTTTAGGGAAAGTATCTAAAACCTGTAAGGGAATCTAGGGACACCTAGGAGTAAAAATAGGAGTAACTCTAGGTGGGTGAGGGAAATAAGACAATTTAATAAATTAAAGAAAATAGTTAATGGAGAAACGTGGGGGATGAATGACACTTGTACGAAAGAGAATTTTTAGAAGATTTTATTAAAACTTAAAGTAAATGAAATTTGGGGAAAGTGGGAAGTTCTAAAACTCTATAAAAGAGAGGAAGGAGGAGGAAGAAAGGGGATCGACTGTTAGCATAATGTTACGTTGTTGGATTAGTGACTTGACTGGTTTACTTGTGAGGAGTTGGGATTTCCCAGCTCAGATAGGAGTGGTAGCTTAGCCTTGCGAGGTGATCTGGGAGCTATACGTACCATCTGGATAGTGTGTGGCCCCTTTGAGGCTCGGGGGGCTGAGAGGGAAGTAGAGTACCCCTAGCATTGGCTGGGAGGTATCAGTGAGATCTCGACGGTCGGCGAGCAGGAGCGGCACAGAGCGCGGGACTTCATTCAAGTGGGCGATAAGGCAAAGGTATGTTATTTTATTTTAGTAGAGTAGGATGCATCATGCCGTATGCGAGGATCAGAACCCAGATTGGAACCTTGAGTGTAATGGATTGAATGGTTGTTTTTTTTTGTATTTACTTAAGGGCGAATTTACTCCACTCTTTTCATACCTCCGTTTCAGTGTCGATTTATGCTATTTGATGATCTGCATTTCACTGATTTTACGAAGTATAACTAATGGTAAAACTTTTAATTGAGGCCTCACAACGTTATCCTTGGCATTCGTTTACTGTCGTCAGCCCCTTTTTGTTTTGTGTTTACGTTGGTTTCCCTAAACCAGGTGCTTATTTCTGATCTGAGATGGCTCTTGTTGAATGACTTATCCTTATCATTCCCGCGTCGTATTATAGGAAGGATGTAAAAAATTTAACCCGACATTCATAGCCTTGGACCCTTAAATCTGAGTTTTTTTTATTATGACTGTGTTGACCTCTGTTTTTTTATTTTAATTGGGGTTTTCCTTGCCGGCTTTGGTTCACGTTCCTCCGAAGGAAGCCGTTCCATCCCTGGATAATTCCCCCAGGTGATTTTCCACCTCGAGACCACAGCCTTAGCTTGTGGACTGGTGAATCAGGCCTGTTAGTGTTCGCACTTCATTGACTTCCCCCACGAATTTCTCTTGTCGAGAGCACCCTTGCAGCTGAACTAGACCTTGCCCAAGCTCCACCTGGCCATGACGCCTTGCTTCTCTAATCTGTGTTTTGCCTCTTGGAGTGAAGACATGGCGTTTAACCTCCATGGGGACATGAGATCCTCTGCGTTTGGGCTAAACACAACACCGAATCTGACTTAGTTTTAACCCCAATTTCGCCATTGTGCGTCGACTCATCCATGCATTTGTTTTGATGTGCTTTCGATTAGGTAGAACCACAAGCGATACTCCCTGCTGATGGGCAGTGGTGCACCCCAAAATATTTAATTGGTCTATGAATCCCTTGCCTGGCATTGTCGTTTTTGTATTGATAGATGAAAGGTTTACGAAATGGTATGGATTCGTGCGAGTGGCCCGAGACATCCATCTATTTCTTGACATCAAGAAAACCTTATTTTAGCAGTGATTCCCTTTCTCATCTTGTCGAGGGTTGTTTAGTCTTGTTAACCACCTTCCTGTGCATGGAGGCCAGCTGGTTTTGTCATGTTCTGGGCAGCGTTGATCGCCTTGATTCGAGGGAGTTACCTTCCTATCCACATGGCTGCACGTGCATGACTTTATTGGCAGCGAAGGCCTTGAGAGACATCGCCTTCCTGAGGGGAGTAGAAGCATTGTAACTACTGGAGCTTCCGCCCTCTAGCTTCCAGCATTTTTAGATCTCGAAATTATTTCTGGGAATGCCCCTTTCACTCGAGCGAGGTCACTAGTGAGAAACCGCCATGCGGTCTTTGACCATGGCCCTTTTTGTTTTAGTTGGCAGTGACCTTAGTTTAGGCAGCCATTTTGTTTCAGCTATTGTGGTTGAGTTTCGCCCCCGCCCTGCGTCCTTACTTTAGTTAGTTGTTACCTGGCAGGTAATACCCTTATTGTTCTTTTATTTTTAACTACCATTATTGCCTCATTATTGCTCTTTTATTTTTAAATACCATTATTGCTTCATTATTGCTCTTTTATTTTTCGATACCATTATTGCCTTATTATTGCTCTTTTATTTTTAAATGCTATTACTGCCTTACTTTAATGCCCGGTAAATTAATCTTAATGCCTCATCCTTCGTTTCCTTATTTATATAAATGGTAGCTTTCTAGCTCAAGATGGTTGCATTTAGAGGCCTAATGGCAGCGAATTAATGATTAAATCATAATTCAGAAAATCCAGTTAGGTTATAATTAAAGGGTATTTTATGAGTCGCCTTAGAGTATGGAGGGTTATCATCATAATAAATGGACTATTGATGTGATCTAGAGCTAGATGTATTGATGGTTCTTGTATTTTATTCTCATAACAAGTTTTAAGAAAGATAAGGTTGTTATATGATTCTATTATCTGTTGTTAGGGATATTCATGAATCTGTTCTATTATTTCTTTTTCATAGAACTAGATATTTCTAGTATATTCTAATTGAATGTGAAAGTCTTTGGTAACAATTGATTTTTAAGGAGGAAAAAAAAAAAAGGGAAAAACACTTCATAAGATCCTCTTAATTACTGCCATCGTTTTAAGATAATGTTAGTATTAATTTTATAATGATTGCATTAAATGATTTAGAACTTGCGTTATGTATCAATTTATAATTTTAGATTACACGTTAGTTATTGCGTTATTGATCACTTGTAACTATTCATTATTTGATTATAATTAATGAATGAGTTAATGATTTTAGAAGATTGCGTTAATTATTGAATTATAATTATATATTAATGTTAATTTTTGCTTTAATGATAATTTACATCTATTCATTATTTTGATTAAAATTAATGATTAAATATTTTATTAAATGTTAAACCAGTCAATGTTCATATTTGCACAATAAGGTCCTTGAATGTTAATTTAAAAGGGTACCTTGATGACAAACTATGATCTAAAGTTGCGCGATGAAATGGCCTTAAGACTAATGTAGATTGTAGTCCTTGTTTAATCAATGTTGTTCTGGGTCATAAACTTTTGTGTGCTTGGTCTGCTTGTGTCGGGTGGGATGTAGACACCTCCATGTTCCTCAGAACAATCACCAGCCCTGAGACCTTAAATGGTTAAAATTGATGGGAACCTGGGCTTGAGCATTGCTTATGTGTCTTGGAGGTCCTAACCATTGCAGGGTAGGACAGATGGGTAGCCAGTCTTTCTATTTGGTCGGTTGATTGTTTTTCTTTACTGGCAGATGTTGATGTGCGTCTTAGATATTTGTGTTGATATCGCAGTTGCATGCGCCATGATGTGTCATCATGTGGCGGCGCAGAGTATAATGTCTTTTTACCCTTGTACACACACACACAAAAAAAAAAAATTCTCACTTGTTATAAGAGGTTTGTCGGTGTAACAAGGAGGTCGTTACAGATTTATATTTCTCAACTGCATCACTTGACTTGTTTTGTTTGAAAACCCACTTAGTACTAGTTTCTTTCTTACCTATTGGTAAAGGAACACGTGCCCAAGTTTGATTCTTCACTAATGGATCATACTTTTCATCCATAGCTTGTTTCCATTCTACCATGTTTTTTCCTTTAAGCACAATTTTTATTGTTTGGGGTTCGAGCACTTCAACATTGCTTGCATAACTCCATAGTGTCTCTAATAGTTTTTGGATTCTTGTTGATATTCTTAGTGCCAACAATTATTTGTTAGGTTTTTTTCACTTCTACACTCTCCCAAAATGAAGGATTATATTCATTTGAAGTTCCCTTGGTATATTCCTCAATTATCTCCATTGAGGGGACATCCAAAAGCTTACTTCTTCTCCTACCTTTGTAGTCGCTATCGAGATGCTTCACTAACATTGCAACTTCATAAAAAATCATCTCAACTTATAATCATTGAATGTTATATTGGGCTATACAATATATAAATAGTTTCATTTGAACCATAGCCAACCATAATACCTTTTGTGCTCCTATCATCCATTTTTTTTCACCTCTATCTATAATGTATGCATATAATGGAAAAGGTGGATTAGGTTAATCATCAACAACGAGGATTAGGTTAATCATGGAACATCAAATATTATACTTTTTTTGCACATCCAATACCACTAACCTACAGAAGTTGAACATATTCTACTTTTTCTGCACATCCAATACCACTAAGCACTATTAAAACAACTCCAAGTTCAACTTGAAAAACCAAGGCTATTTTTTGGAGAAAGAAGTCAAACCATATTTATCCTATGTTCCCTCATCTCATGTGCCCTCCTCTGCGTGTTCCCTTCTCTGGTGTTCTCTCAAAATTGTGTTCCCTCCTCTGGTTGTGTGCCCTCCTCTGGTGCACCCTCAAAACCTTGTGCCCTCCTCTATTGCGCCCTCTCCCCGTGTGCCCTCCTTCTCTGTGCGCCTCTCCCTCCTTCTCTGTGCTCCTCTCCCTCCTCTGTGAGTCTCTCCCTCCTTCTCCCATGCTCCACTCCCTCCTTCTACTCCTCTCCTTCCATCTCCCCTACTACCCTCCACTCTGTGTGCGTGCATGTGTGCAACTATTCGCGCGAGTTCAAAAATATGAGCGCGATAGTCATGTAGTGATAGTGTAGTTTGATTTCGGTTTGTTTTTTTTTTATGTTGTTTTGTTTTGGTTTTTATTTTTATTTTTTCTTTTTATATTATTTATATATAAAATAATTTATATATTATATAATATCTATAATTTATAAATTATATATATTATATATCATATATATATATATATATATATATATATATTATATAATATATAATCCCTAACTCATAGTCCCCGAGATATAGTCATGGATACATCCTTGTCACCTGACTAAGAGCGAGGGGCAATAGGAAGGATAATATAAAGATACCCCAATTGGGAATAAAAAATATTGTACAATTGTTCCTTTTGGATGGCTTCATCCTCATTTCTAGGCATAGTCATGGATACATTCTTGGTGATGAGGGGAAGAAGGGATTCCAGGAACTACTCTATAAGAAATTGATCATTGATGTTGGATTTTCACAAGGCACATCTTATAAGTCACTCATGGATGTCTTCTGAGATGTGAGCGGTTGTGGTCTAATGGAAATTGGTCAAGATTTCTATTCCTATGTGATGGTGGAATGGAAGTTGGAAGAAGGTAAGGAAATAATTTTATATGAACTCAAAGGTTGTATGGGTATTTCTAGGTTGTTCTATGTACAATTTGGTGGCAATACCCATCAAAGTGCATTTAAAAAGTATCAACCTAATATAACCCTCCGTTATGGAGTTCGAAGAAAACCAAAGGTGAAAGGGCACGATATGGTTGGAGGGATACTCTCTAGGTTTGCCCTCAAACATTGGGATGTCAGAGGGATTTTTATTTGGAATATTGGGCCAATTGGTATCATAAAAGATAAGATCATTGATTAACTTGGTCAAATCATGGAGATTTAACCCTTCCATAAAAGTCACAAAATGTTGGTTGGCATTGGCTCCAATATTACAAAAGGAACTTCAGTAATGAAAGAGAAATGAGTCTCGATCATACATCCAATCCCAACCTTGGAATTATCCACTTTAAAATAGCACACCTATTACCAAACAGGATGGAACCATGTCCATAATAAAGGATTTTGAAATTTCACTAATAGTCAACGTCTATGTTTCAATGTGAAATGACCAAGGGAAATTATTTGGATGCCTATCCCCATAGTCCTAACCTAACTACAACATTATTTTCATGGGCCAAGTGGGATTGTATGTGTTATATTAGATTGTTTATTATTAGGTTTAGCTTGGTGGAATGAACCAAGCATACAATTTAAGGTGTGGGATGTGTGCACGTGTGGTGTGACTAACTTGAAATGAAAATTCTTGCAAACGAAAGTAAATTACAATTAGTTGAAATCTAAACTTATATTGAGAAAGTAAGTAACCAAGATAAGTACTAAATACAATGATTTTTTCTTTATCTAAGTTACCCTTCAAATATGAAATGTACTTGCGAATATTTAGATTTCAAAATAAAAAACAATCCCCTTTACTCTTTGGCTCACAAGCAAACCATTTAGAAAATCCTAGGCCTTTATTGGTAAGTAAAATACTAGGGGTTCTAGGGAACTCTTTTCTTTCAACAAGAGACTTTTCAATTATGAAATAAATGGAAATATAAAACAACAAAGAGAATTAACCTAGAGCCCTTGCAAAAACTCACCTAGAAAGTTGTGTTGGAAATGTAGATTATGCCCCCCATTCCTATGTCATTCAATGATGATAACATGCCAAAAAAAGTTTTGGTCAATGAAAATAACATGCCAAAAATTGTGTTGGTAAATGCACTTAATGACCCCCAAAAATGCATTGGCACCTAAGGGTTTCCAGATAGTTGTGAGCTAGTCTTTGACGCAAATATGAGTGGTTTTCGACATTTGTTTCCTGAACACACTACACATAAAGTATGCATGAGATATCTAAATATGGTGGGGATGGAGAAAGGGAAATAAAATAATATGGAAAGGACTGAATGATTGTTGTAAGCAAGGACTTCTCGCCTAATGAGCATATGGTTAACAAAGCGAGTAATTTCGACACATAGAAAAGGTAACTTTGATCATCTGCAAGCTTTTTTTCCCATGAATAAGCCCACATAAAGTGAAGGAATAAAATTAAAAAGGTACATGTGTTGTCCCATTCCATGTCAACAACAACACATCCATTCACTGGGAACAAATCGATTACTCCACTAAATTAGGGTTTATGGTTTACATGATGAATTGATGATGGAAGAAAGTGGGCATGTGAGTCAAATTTGAGTCCAGAAACCCTCCCATATCGTTAAGGCATGTGAATAGTCTATCCGTGTCAAATTTCAATGCATTCAGAAACAGTTTGAAAAAATTTCAACGTTGGCCCCATTCACTGGTCAATGTTGCCCGTGTCTAGTCCTAGTACAATTTCCTTGTAAAATTGGTATAAGATATTTGGAGAATGATAATTTTGAAGGTGCTAGGCCTATTCCTACACACCATGGTGAGATCACCTCTCATTGATAGTCCGTGTATTGATCCCTTTTAGTTTTGGGTTGTTAGTTTTCCAATTGCACGCACCTTTCAATCTAGTCAAAGTTCAATTAATGGCTCTTGTTATTGTAGAGTTATAAAGCCTCACGATCCTAATGACCACATGCCTCCAACCTTCTGATATAATTATCATTGCGTGACAAATTTCATGAAGGGTGATGACTAAGACTAGGGGCAACTTTCAATGACTCCACTAAATTAGGGTTTATGGTTTACATGATGAATTGATGATGGACATACCTACATCATTGGTATGATTAGGCATAGCCGCGTAGAGCTTCTCTTGGTTTAGAGAATATTTCATTCTCTACTAAACCGGGGAAACCACGTGAAGGTGGAATCTTGAAGTATGCCCCCCCCCCCCCCCCCCCCCCNTCACTCTCAATTTCCCCATATTACCTAATTTGAAATTCTAAAGAACATGTATCATATACTATATTATACAAAATAAAAACATATAAAGATCATATAATATATATAAACACATGCCTCTTATTTTCAACAATTAAATATCAGTCATCTTCTTCAATGTTTTAGGGTTTACGGTTTAGATTTTAGGGTTGAGCTAAATTGTACCTAGCCATTGGATTCACTATGTTTCTTAAGTAATGATAAGAATGCAAGGTTATAAGGATTATGTTCACTTGATTGAACTTTTTTCTTATGTTTCCAAGAGATACTTATAGTTGGAAATGATAGGAAGAGAAGTTATTAGCCTCCTAATGTTGGTTGGGTTCAGAATTTCTTGCCATACTTGGTATTCTGTGTATTACGTTACATGTGCAGGTGCAAATACTTGGAGCTTGGAGCAAGTGCCATGAAAAATCCCTTTATATATTTTTTCCAAAATGTCAAGAATACCTAACCTTATTTGTCTTTGTGTGCAGGTACTAGCTCGGGGAGTAGGAACTTGGAACTAGAACTTGGCTTTCGGGCTAAGTTATTTAAGTCAAGTCAAATTTTACCATGCCCAAAACCGAGAGACAACTTAGCTTAAAATGCAAAATTTGGCTAAAAAAACCAAAACTTTTATGAGAAAACCTGACTTTCCAAATGGAGAATGGAGAAGTTTGTGGGAAAATTGACCACAAATACATTTAATGAGCAGATTCGGGCATTTTTCAAATCAGGTTGTGTGAAGGATGGGTTGATGTTGATGAAATAGAGGGAGGAGAATATGCTTCTCTCAATCTTAACCAGTTTTAAAAAATTCAGAAGCAGTAGTCAATCTACATATATTTGGGCACAAATCCCGAGAAATTAGCCGACTCTGAAAACCGATTGTACGAAGAAAAGTATGGAACTTATTTAGACCAATCAATGGGAGACGGACAACTAGAATTTGGATCGGGGGCATTTCCCCCGAACCCCCTAAAAAATGGGGGGACAAGAGGGGTGGCGATGATGAGTCAAATTTCAACTATGATATAAACCTCATTTTTAATGAGCTTCTCTTGTTTCGAGAATAGTTCATTCTCTACTAAACAAGGGAAACCACGTGAAGGTGGAATATCTAATTATCCCCCCCCCTACTCACATCACTCTCAATTTCCCCATACCCAATTTGAAATAATAAAGAACATGTAAAATACTATATTATACAAAATAAAAACATATAAAAATCATCATATAAAACACATACCTATATATATCATTCATATTCTTCTTCATCAAACTCAACATCGTCAATATCATCTTCATCATGAACATTGTCATTTCCCCAATAATCAATCTATCTAGATTCAACAACTATAATTAAAAACGACACTAAGATTACATAAAAGAAAAAAAACATAAGAGATCTATACTACAAATCACTCACCACATGTAGGAATATCATTGATCTTCTTCTTCATCAAACTCATCATATTTTGTATCATCATCTGGTATTTCAGAATCATCGTCGAATGGATTGGCCACATCAACATCATAATCAGTACTGTCATAATTTTTAATAATATCATCATCATATATAGCATCATCGAGAACATTATCATCTACATCATATGGTCGATCAACTTCTTCAACTTCGTCATCTGACGATACACGGTCTACCTCCTCATGTTCCTCTATATCACCTTCTAGTTCTTGAATATCATCTTCTTTTGGTACATTATACTTTACATGCCTTCCTCTTGGATCATATCTAACAACAAACGACCAACCTAGTTTACCGGGAACCTCGCAATAGAATACCTTCTCACATTGGCTGGGAAGAACATAACTTTATAGACCTTGCTCAAATGTTCTTGTATTAACCATGGTAAAACCATTGTCATGTTGAATAACATTTATTTTAGTATCATGTTCATTTATCAGTAAACGATACCATTTGACCTCAAACAGAATTGTCTTGAAGGATTTGAAGTCACACTCGATTATATCATCCAAATATCCATAATATCTATTTTTTGTTAGTCTTGGATGTTTGTCACTTCTAGAAGAAACATTAGTGATTAGAAACACTGCAGTTATCCTTGAATATGTGGTTTTCTTCGTGTCATCCACCCTTTTGATGCGAAATTTTCGCCCATTATACCACATAGCTTTGTGGT
>ML804836.1:27984-40964 GCA_009831015.1 Picea engelmannii | reverse complement strand
GACACTTACTGCCAATCAATACGAAGATGAAAACATATCCCTTTCCCAAATTTTCCCCCACCATTTCTGGCGAGTACCTCTTTATTTTTATGCAAGCTTGAGGAGGATAACATATGCTTGTTTATGTAAGCTCATCCTTCGGATGAGTCCCTCAGAGTATGTTTAACGAACCCTAAGAAGGAGTGGTTCGGTCCCATCATGGGTCTGTCAATGTTTGTTTAACGAGTCCAGAGATAGAAAACTCGAAGGTTTTTCAAGATTATAAAGTTTGGAAAAACACTTAAAAGAGAACTCTCTCAGTTCCTTTTTCGTAAAATAGTCTGAATGAGACCGAAAAAGAGATAAATTATCGCTCACCAGATGCGTACTTCAAACACTTTAGCGAGCGTAAAAATAGCAAGATCGCTCAACGATCTTTTCATGTTTAGAGAGTCTGAAAAGAGCTTAAAGAGGACTCCAAGGGGGTTCCTTTTTCGTATAACCTTGTTGAGCCCGAAAAAGTGATAAAAGTATGCTCGATCGCGTTCTCATGTATTTATGAGCGCAAGAATGGACAAAGACCACGCTCGAGGTTTTTATATAAAAACCATAAAAAACAATCAAAAACACGCGATAACAAAGAAAAACATGTCCATAGCCCTATATTTAATCATCAAATTCATCACACCTGCAAGAATTATACTCAACACGACATTAGTGATTAGGGTTTAATCAATAAATAATCATAAAAAACCAAAATGATATAGTAAAAGTAAATAAAAGGAGTAAATACTCTTTTTACCATACCATTTTTACATTTTCACTATTGAGCTAAAAAGACCCCTCTTTTACCCTCCAAGTTTGGTGTCAATTTGCGGGAGCTACGAGAGACCATTCAGCGAGCCGTCTGCGACATTAAGGTAAGCTCTTCGTCCTTGACATTTTCATGGTTTAAATTTGTAATTTCATTGGTTAAATTCTCAGTTTTAAGTTGATTTTCTAATCCCTATATGCACGCTGCCATTCTCGCAGGCAGGCTATACGCGGCCTGCGAGAATGAGGCATTTCCGCAGGTGAGTCTAAAGCCACCTGCGAGGTTCTCGCACTGTTCACATAGGGCACCTGCGAGAACCACAAAGCCCAAAAAAAATTTAAAATTTTTACCCAATGAAAAAGATCCAAAGCATGAAAAAAGTTATTAATCCTCTTATTGTGTTCCTTATGCAGATAATTGGCCATAAACATGGTGCTTGAGTGGCGTGAAAGGGAACATGAAGAGGATAATGCAATGGTTGAAAATCATCCACCTACCATATATGCTTTGAGAGACTGTGGGCTCTTGAAGTACTTTCGCATCGTGGGCATGAGGGCCCAAGTTAGACTATTAGAGTACCTGGTTCGCATATGGGACCCGGATCAGCAGGTGTTTCATGTGGGGGTCCACACATTGTCCTTAGACATTGAGAACATTTACTTTTTGACTGGTTTGTCACGGCGGGGGTACTATGTGAGCCTGAAAGGTAGTAGAGGTGGTGGGCTAAAGATGAGTGAGTACTGCAATTTACACTGCATCCCTGAGGCTGAGAGAAAGAAAGGAAAAGTGGCTATCTAGGGGGTATGAGACTTGACCCTCTGTACTATCCTTTTCACTATAGCTCAGATGGATGGGAGCTTTGCTACTCATATGGAATTACAGAGCTACTTCCAGTATGCTATTGAGTGTACTGAGCCTCGAGTGTTCAACTGGGCAGATGTTGTGTTGCGCAGTATAAAAAAGCAATTGACCAAATGTAGGCGAGGTGACCTGAAACAATTCGGGTACAGATCTTTGTTGTTATCCTTCTTCCTTGAGCGGGTCCCATTACTGAGACTACAGGTGGAGTGGAATTTACCGGCTCATAGGGATCCGCATATGTTGAGATGGTGTCGGCTCATGGCCTGGCACGTAGTAGGACCGATCATCAGATATGATGATACCTTCTTTGATTGGCTTCAACCACAGATGTTGATGGTTGATGACTATGCTTATGCTGGGATGGATTTCTGAGGAGATCTGGATTTGGTATTACTAGAGGATGCTCAGTGGGGTGACCTTGGTAAGAAGTACACACATTTTCTTTTTTTAAATGTTTTTGAATTTTTATCATATTCAAATGTTTTTTGTTTTATATGTTTGTCCAAAAACTAACGCAAAATCATTTGTTGATCACACAGATGTTGGAACTTATAGACCTCCCGGCACTTCTCCCATCCAGCGGTGAGGAGAGGTAGCGACAACACCATAGTCTGCTGAGGATTATCAAGTGGTAGAATATAATCTAGAGGGCCTGACTACAGACATTCCAGACATGACTCTGGAAGAGGTTCCACGACGTGATCAACGTCATACTGTAGGGGTATCAACATATATGAGTCGACTTCTCCATAGGGTGGCTAGGGCAGTTGTGTGTTACCGTGAACGTCATCCATGATGTCACTTTGTAGAAGCTATAAGCTTCAATTTTTGACATTTTGGTCTTCGGACAAACTTTTGTAAAAAAAAAACTCTTTTGATCGTTATATATATAGACGGCTTCTACCGGTTTACTTTATATTGTGTGAATTTTGTTGTGTATGACTTATAAATGATTCAAATGTCTACCCAATACATAATTAGCCAATGCATCTGTTAATGTATTTAGACATCTAGGAATATGTTGATATTCAATGTGATCAAAATAACGTTCCAAGAGGTGAATTCGCAAATACACCCGTAACAAAGTAGGACTTTGAATAGAGTAGATATTACTTAACTGTAGTACTACAAGATGCGAGTCAAGTCGCACAACCAAATGATGAATTCTGAGTGAGATAGCATCAACCAATAATTCAATAACGATGCTATACTCTGCAATGTTGTTGGTCGCACGGCCGAGGCACACACCTCGTAAAGATACAAGTTCATTTGTTGGGGCATAGATTGCCCACGCAGTGGAAGCAAGGTTCTGAGTACTACGACTAGCACCATCAGCGAAGCCAATATAAGGTAGCGAAGACTCTGACATCTGGAAATCAAACACAATGTCACATAAAGGAAGAGACTAGATAACGACAAAAGAAAGCTACAGTAACACACACAAAGTATGATACATTAAAAATACAAGTACTTGTGCACAAATGATTTATGCATAGTACTTCTTCAAGTACAACCCATTCCTGGGTTCACTCAAAGGGATACCATTGTAATCTACCAACTCATATGCTCCCTTTTCCAAAACTCGGCGAACAATATAAGGACCTCGCCACATGGGTTCAAATTTTCCAGCTCCTAACACATCTCGATCCTGTTCATAGAGAAGAACAAGATCACCTTCGGAGAAAATGCGACGCTTGACATGCTTGTCATATTGGGCCTTGACATGTTTTTTCTGGGCTTCTATTACTAGGGTGGCGTCACGTCGAGTTTCTTCTAATCGCATAAGATACAATAGACATTCTTCTTCCAAAGAAGTGTTGGGTAGGATTTCAACAACTAGCTTTAGAGAGGGTATCTCGCATTCTATAGGAAGAATGGCTTCCACACCATATACTAACCAAAAATGCATAAACCCAGTAGCGGACTTGACAGATGTCTGGTACGCCCACGATGTTGAAAACAACATTGTGTGCCAACTTGTTTTATGAATCCCTATCATTCGTCGAAGCATAGTTATGAGAAATTTGTTAATCACTTCGACTTGACCATTAGCCTGTGGATAATAGGGTGTTGAGTTATCATGGCAAAGACCCAACTTTTCCGTAAGTTCAGACATCATAAAATTCCTAAAGTGGCTACCGTGATCAGTGACGATAGCTTGGGGAACACCAAAACGAGCTATGACGTGATTAAAAAGAAATAAGGCTGCGGTATTTCCAGTATTGTCGAATGTCGGCATCGCCTCGGCCCATTTTGTAAAGTAATCAACGGCTACAATGATGTAACCATGCCCCCCGTCCGAGTGAGGGTGACATGTCATGAAATCGATGCCCCATTTCGCAAAGGGACCAAATGAGACCACAGGATGAAGAGGAGCAGGATGTGAGCGAATTTTCTGATTGTAGGTCTGGCAGGCATGGCATTTCTGAACGACAATAATGCAGTCGTTAAACAAAGAAGGCCAAAAATAACCTGCACGTAAAATCTTCTAGCCAATAGCATACCCAGACATATGACCACCACATGCTCTGGAATGGAAGTCATTCAGAGCTTTCTCGGCTTCGTCGAACGTTAGACAACGTCGAAAAACAGAGTCAATTCCCCGACGGTAAAGAGTATCCCCGAGGATAATGTATTGACGAGATTGGTAGCGTATACGATGTCGTTCAATACTAGACAAAGTAGGTCGGAAAGTCTGGGTTTGGAGATATATAATGATATCCCCATACCAAAGATCATCAGTGCTAATAAGGAAAAGAGACTCATCAGGTAATGAATCTACTACTACATTTTCTGTTGCAGAGTGAGGAAAATCGCATATCAACTCAGCAAAAACTAAGGATTTCTTGGACTTGGCGTGGTCAAATTCCAAGTCAAACTCCTGGAGTATAACAATCCATTTGGAGTATTTTCCCCCTAGCAATTGACGTGTCAAAATATGTTGCATAGGGTTGCAATGAGAAATCACCGTAGTCTTGTGTGAGAGGATATAGTGCCGGAAGCGTTCGACGGCTTGAATGGCAGCCAAGGCCAGTTTTTCGACATGTTGATACTTGATTTCAGTTGGTGTGAGACTTCGACTCAAGTAGTATATAACATGTTCATCATGCCCATCATCTTCTTGGACAAGAACCATGCCAATAGTGTACTCCGAGGCAACAAGATAAAGGAAATAATCGCGACTGTAATCGGGAGGAAAGAGAAGCGAAGCTCGCGTTAGGGACAAATTCAAATCTTCAAAAGCATTGTTGGAAATGGTATCCCAGACGAACTCTGAATCTTTCTTTAGTAGCCACGTAAAACCACGAGTGATCTCGACGTAATTAGGGATAAAATGACGAAGAAAGTTTGCTTTCCCCTGCAAACTTTGCAACTGGCATAATGTATAAGGAGGAGGGAGATTAAGTATCACCTCAACCTTAATAGGATCCACCCGGATCCCTTGACGTGAAACGATAAAACCTAGAAGACGGTCGGATTCTATGTAAAAAACACACTTATGAGGATTTAAACGTATACGATAGAATCGACAGCGAACGAAAATGGCTCGGAGGTGGGTAGGGTGATCAACTCTGCGCATAGAATGAGCTGGTAAATCGTCCAAATAGGGTTGAACGATATGCTTTATATCATGAAAAGCATGCGCATTGAAAAGTCGCGCCCACATTCTTAAGTCCGAAAGGGAGTTTTCAATAGGCAAAAGTACCCCAAGGACAAATAAAGGAAGTTTTATGTTGATCCTCGGGAGCAATGTTAAGCTGATTATAGCCGGAGAAACTATCCATGAGAGAGAAGATTTCACTTCCGACGCAATCATCGACAATCTGATCGACAAAGGGGGTAGGAAAGTTGTCTTTGGGACAAGCTTTGTTAATATCCCTATAATCAACACATACACGAATATTGTCGCCTTTCTTATCAATCGAGACAGGATTGGAAACCCATTTTGTAAGAGCCACCGGATAAATAAAGCCGGATTTCAGAAGTTTCTCAACTTCGAGCTTGATAGCCTCCGCTTTACGTGGGTGAACTGGACGAAGGCGTTGCCAGACGGGTGTAGCGCCGGGGTATGTATTTATTTCATGTACAACAATTGCAGGGTCGATACCTGGCATCTCTTCGTAGCTCCAGGCGAAGATGTCACGAAATTCTTTGAAAAGAGACGTAAAGGTGACGATTTTGTCAGAAGAACACGAAGCTCCAATATGGACATTTTCAACAATCCCAGGTTTAATGGATATGTCAATGGGAATCGTGGGCGAGATATTACTTAAGTTCCCTTCAACAAACACATCGTGTGTAGTCACGGGAACCGTCGAGATGACAACAACGGTTGACGGAGTCGAGATCCGTTGGTAGTTCTGAAGAGTGTGTTGTTCCAGAAAGAGTATGGAATGATGATGCCCATCGTCCCAAGGGGTGTCCTCCATGAAAGACATGATCATCTCGTCAGTGGGAAAAATAACACAAAAAGGATCAGGAGACAACTCATCAAGAGAGGGGGTATAAGGTGTTGCCGATTGAATGGCCTGATAGGCGGATTCAACCGGACTGAACGACATTGCGTTGCCGAAACGAAAATGATCTCCAAGGTCAGGGACTATCCAAGGGTTGGAAGACGCAGGAAGTTCGTGAGGCACGATGGAAATCATGTTGATAGAAGAAACTAACGGGAATGGAACATCGGGCGATGGAATGGGGAAAGTACCCATTAATGAGGAGTCCTTTAAAAGGCCTACACCAAAATTCTCATAACCAAGTGGGGTTTTAGCAATAAACAACACGTTGCCAATACAGGTATTAGAATTGAAAAAGGCAAGTTGGTCAACGGTAACAACCTTTCCTTGATGAGGGAAACGTACTACACGAAAAAGTGTTGACACAACAGAATGCATGGAATCGATCCAGCTGCGTCCAAGCAGAAGATTATAATCAAGGGGAGCGTCGAAGACTTCCACTTCAACTTGGACCGTTTTACCTTCTAAGTTGATAGGTAACGAAGGAAGAACACCGTAGGGCTTAAAACCGGAGCCATTGAAGGCTTTAAGAGTGTTCTAGGATTCATTCAAAGGAGGAGAGCCAATGGTTTTCCAACAAGCATGAGACATAACACAAGTCGAGGCACCCTCGTCGATAACAATTCGGCAAATGTTCTTGTCAGACACAACAACTTGTATCTGGAATGCTAGTTGAGGGGGTAACCTTGGAATGTGATCTTCCAAGTCAAAGACTATTAAATTTGTATCTGTTGGGTCAATTCCACCTATAGATTTCAACAGTGCCTTCCGTTGTGCAGGACAAGATTGAAGGACTTCAAGGGATGACATCTCTGAAGGTGCCTGGGCCAGATCTTCAACAATGTTGTAGTTCTGGGCCACACGAGCATGAGGATTGAAAGCCGATTTCTGAATGACACCCTTAGGGGGGGGGGTCGCAGAACTGTGTCGAGGCTCGGTCGTTTGAGATGAAGAGGACCGTTGGTAAGTGGAGTCGCTAGAGAGGGCTGTACCAAAGCAGGAGGTAAATCGTCAACCTTCTCCTTAGATGGAGAATAATCTTTGGCTCGAGTCGTGAGTGCAACGTTGTTCTGCTTAGAATCACTAGTACACATCAAAACATATGATGTCGTAGAAGAGGATGGTTGGTCATGGATGACCAACTGAGCCTGTTGTTGAGATGGGAAGGGTTGGGACAAGACATCCGGTGTAGTTAGTTTCTAGGTTCCCCGAAGAAACTTAGTAACTTCGGCACGTCATGGACAATCCTTCATGTAATGATCATCACCACAGATAAGGCAAGGGTATCGTGGTTTGTGCTTATCCCGATATTCAACAGGAGTAGTTTTAGGTTGCTCTGCTTGAGGATTATTTTTTCCCTCCTTATTCTTGCCTCTCCCCTTTTTATATTTGTTTTTATCGGCTGGGGTAGATTGAACATCATTTACCTCAGAAGTTTTGCCGGTGGGAGTGGCAGGAGACGGAGCATTTTGAACATTAGAAGAAGCAGACTTAGGGTTTGTTCTTGAAATAAAATGTGATTGGGCTTGGGAAGTACCAATCACACCGTCAGCCGCATGCGAGGTAGCTGGAGTAGTTGAAGTGTTGGAAGCATTAGGACGAGGTAAATCAGGTAGTAAATCATAAAGAGTTCCCGTTTGTGAATAAACGAGATCAAGATATTGAGCATGACTTATAGCCTGCTCTTCCATGAGTAGGCCACCCATGGCAATCTCCTTACCGATTTCATTCACAAATGATTTTGTAAACCATTCTGCCAGTAACTGATTAGGGAACTCAAGTTTAATGAGACGTTGTCTCCTTCGCCACTCATGGATGTGATCAGATATATGAGTGCCTTTGTTCTATTTGAAGGAAGTCAAAATCTCAGTCCCTGTATCATAACGGATCAGTAACTAGTAATGCGTAAGGAAAGCCATAGCTAGGGTGTTGAAATCAGAGAAGAAACCTCGTGGCAATTCAATATACCACTTCGCAGCAAAACCTGTAAGGGTTCGTTGAAAAAGACGTAAACGAATAGACTCATCCATCAATGAGTTGGATGAGCACCATAGGTGAAAAGTCATAACATGATTGTTTGGGTCCTCTCCCACTTTGTCGTCGAATTTAGGAATGTCCGATGGAAGCTTGGCTGGAATAACAGGCCATTAGGGAGAGTGACGAATAGGATCATTTAAAATCCTAGACAAATCTGGAAAATCCAAAGTAGCAAGAAAAGGTAACTGTCGATTCACCTATGGGTACTAGTGGCTTTGGGGTGGAAGCCCTGTCGGCAAACCAGTAGGACCGTAAGCAATCTGCGCATAATGGGAAGACCCAGGCAGATTCGGTGGTGGTTGGAGAGGATAGTAGCTCGAGGGATTGTAACCTTGAGCGGAGACACGAGTTTGAGCATTCATACCCCAAATAGGATTGGGTATACCTGGATATGGTTGGCCTATAGTAGGGATAGGCAACTACTGCCCCCCAGTCATTCGAGGAGAATTTTGTATCATAAGATTCCAATACTGGGCCAAAGAGGGAGGTATATTTTGTCCAAAAGGTGGGGTCGGTCCCCCGATCGTAGGCAGAGTTCCAACCAGAAGTTGTGTCCCAATCGAAGGTTGTGTAGTAATGGGAATGTGTCCAGTAAAAGGAAGTGGAATTGTACCACTGTTTCCACCAACGGGAATCTGTAAGTTTGGTGTAATGGATGGGATAGTGCCACTAGGATTAGGATTGCCAGAAGGAAATTGAGGGAGTGTCGGAATAAAACTGGGAATAGGGTGCCCGGGAAAAGAAGGACCACCAGGAGTACCGGATGGGGTTTGCAGAGATGTTGGAATAGAAGCATTCAATGCATGGTATTCGGGTGGTAGTGTCAGAGTGACATCGGGCGTTCGCTGGGTGTTTATAGGAGCAAGACCAGCAACAGTGAACCTGGTTGGGACACTCGTGGTATTTGTGAGATGGGCCATCTCGGCAGGGAGAGTAAAGTGATAAGTGGTATTCAACGGTAAAGTCTTTGTCTCAGAAAACACCGGAGGGTTGATTTCGGAGACCACAGGTGAACCAGGACCAAAAAGGTTCCTACGGAAATCACCTGCAGACCAAAAAGGATCTTGGCCTTCTACACCAGGAAAAGGCCCAATGGGTGACCCATAAGATGTAACAACTAAGTCTCTGGAAGAATTCAGTCGCATAAAAGGTCGCTTGGAACCAGGGTGAAGTCAAAAATCCTCTCGAGTATGGGTAATTCGAAAAGGTTCTAGAGAGTCAGTTCGTTCTACTTGTGGTGTGGTGATGACTATGGCTTCACTTTGTCGAGGAGATCCCTCAAGTGTACCTATAGGCAAGGGTTGAGAACCGTCCAGATGCTCTGGAGATAAACCTTTCATTCTATGTGAACGACGTGGAGGAGATATTGTAAACGAGTGACAAACTTCGCAAAGAAAATCCTATGATCAACTTCGAGAAACAAACAACACGCGCTAGTAAACAAAATCTAGGAAGCAATCACCAGGCAAACAAGACCTTCTAATTTCGAATCCACTAGTTGGTGATGAAATCCAATGTCGCAACAACGAAATGAGAAGGGGCGGGGCTATGGTGGAAAAGTTATGCTAACGACCTTCTTAACGGACTTACACCCTGGTGTAAGCTCCCACACATAATCGTGTGTATACCCTCCAAGGAGCCCGAGTGAGTTTGGTCAACGTCAATTCTAGGTACCGTGAAGACTTTCCCCTCCATAGTCACCTTGGGTAAGAACCTAGAAATATAGGCCACTAAGGTCACCACCAACAACAATAAAACCTGGGGGAACAATCGACCGTCCGATCCACATGAAAGGGCAGGGTATCTAGCCCGCAATAAACTCAAAATGCTTCCACTCATCATTATGGGTATACCTCTGAGTGATCCCCGTAATACATGCAATCTCTACACTGATATCAACAAAGCAGGGTGAGTAACTCTGCCAATATCAATGTGACCTAGTGTTTGACCCTTGTGTGAGAAGGGCTTCCCAAAACAAGATGTTGCAAATGGAATTTAACACTCCCTAACACAAGATGCCATTGTGTGTTTTGTGCTTTCGGAGAGTGTATCTCTCTTCCTACTCCAAAGCGCTAGCCTAGCTAAATGTTGGTGTAATAGAGCCCTAGAAAAGAGTTACTAGATAAATTTTATGATTACGCAATGTTATTAAGAGTTGTTGTTTACTCAAAGGAAACGGAGGTGAAACTTATGTTGTATGACTCTGACCCAATAATGCAAGGACGAGAATGAAATGTATCACTTTTCGTTCAATGAAGCCTATGTATGGGAGAGAGAGAAAGTTTTCCAGATCAACCTTGAACTACAATGCAAAATTTCCTTTAAAATGCAAACACAAACAATCACTTATCAAATGACAATGCTCTATTTTGTCTTTTTCAAATACTTCAACAATCTCAATAATTTGATTTTCATTGTTTTCTAAAACGAAAAGAATTTTTGAAAGAAATTTTTTTTGTTCACTTTTCAAAAAGGACCCACACTATGACAACGAGAGTACATAAAATCAAAAACCAAATGAACAAGTAATGACAAACCCAATCAACTCTTTCAATGAAAAAAAAAATAAAGAGCAAACCAAAGTAGTCTTCTCAATTACACAAGAAAATGATCTTTCAAACCAATAAGAAAAAGAGAAAAACCAAGTACTCAACTTTCATCCAATCACTAGTTCTCAACTAATCAAACACACTCAGAATCTGAAGTCAGAGATAATGGTTTTGCCAAGAAAAGTCAAGAAACGAAAGTCAAGACACAAAGGACAAGAAAAAACCTTGAAATCCTAAGATTGTTCACGCATGCAAACGAAGACAAGAAATACATCAATAAATGGTCCAAGAAACTCATAAGAGGTAATCAAACTGATCTGATCAGTTGGAAAGACCAAAACTCAAATTCAAAATTTTGAAAAATTGTGTTCGCAGGCAGGCAGTATTACACAGTGCGAGAATCACTGATTCTCACAGGTGACCCTTGAGTAGGGTGCGAGAACCTCACACTGAAACCTAAAGGCAGAGTGCGAACCCTACCTATTCTCGCAGGCTGCAATGAAGTACAGTGCGAGAATTCGTGAACATAATCAAAAATTTGAAAAATGAAGAAAAATTGAAAAAGGCTTCTGGACCCAGAAGGTCTATCAGGATATCCTGAAGACTCAAAGACTGAAAGGACAACAGAAAAGTGAAACCAGAGCAAATGGCCACAGAAAAATATCAAAAGCCACAAAAAAAATGGGATTGTTCCCCAGTGGAGTCGCCAATTTTGTTATTGGATAAATCCGTAGGTGCAGACACTAACCGATCTCCCTAGATCCACCTAGATCTAGAACAAAGCAAGACAGAACATGACTCTTTCCCTAGATTTTGACCATTGAATTAAATAAGAGGCAATAACAAATGACATACCTTATTATCGCTTCCTATGGTCTTTTTTTCTCCCGCTTCGCTCCAGTGCTCTAGTGTAGTCAAGACCAAGACAACACAAACCAACCAAACTGAAGAAAGCACAATCTATTCAACAGTCAATCTATGTATATGATCAAGGAATTATACAATAAAGTGGAAATAGCTTTATGGGAAAGGGACATATTACTGTATCATATTGATGGAAAGTAAANATTACAACCTGAGCCTTGATGTCGCAAACATCCTTTCAATGGCCCTTGGCTCCGACACACACACTTGCTCACTTGCATGAAGAAGATCAAAACCTTTATGATATCCTTGCTGGAATTTCCTACCCTGTTGTTCAAGCTTCAATCCTTCACACAATTCTTTCACTAATTCTCCAATGAATCTTGCTTAACCTTGTTTGCTTAACCTTTTCCATGAGAATTCCCTCAATATATAGGAGAGAATGAATTAGTTACTTGGATAAGAATCATCCCAAAATATCAGGGAATCCGATACTAGGATAACCATTCGAATGCCATCTCATCCTTCTAGAAGATTCCCTTCTAGAAACATCGAGAATTCATCTTTTTCCTTACTTTAGAAAGAGTTCGCACCCTAGTAGTTCAACACAGTGCGATTTTCTCGCACCCTGGCTTAAGGAAGCCTGTGAGAATCATTCATTCTCGCAGGCAAATATACTAGTGGCCTGCGAACAGTCTTCAAAAATGAGTTTTCTGGAAGAGATAAAAATAACTTTTTCTCATGAGAAAGTTCTTATGAAGAGCCTGAGTACACCATCATTAATACATCATCATGATAACCAAAATCATGGGTAACAACAACCTAGAAGCATGGATAACACAAGAGAGTGTCTCCTTAGAATAAATGGAGAACATAATGAAGCAATTGAAGCAAAGCCTAAAGTTTTCGTAAGACAAATAGAAGATATACATAGATATAAAGAGATCGAAATGGAGTTTTAAGGTCAAGGACAAGGTCTTCCTTACAGTTAAGTCAAAATGGAATTCATTACACCTAGAAAAATGGAAGAAACACACGTGCTAAGATATCGTGGACCTTGTTGAGTCCATTTTTGTGCTTCCATTTTGCTCTAAAAACCATACTTTTCCCTCTTTATCTATCCATTTTGCCTTCATTTCATTCCACATTTTCCATGAAACAACCTATGCAATGTATATTTGTCATTCTTTAGCTTAAGAATTGAGTTTTCTAAATTTTGACATTAAAATTGAAAATTTATCAGAAATTACAGGATTTGACCAAATCCCGTAAAAGCTCTGTGGTTTGTATACTTGCAGGACACCTGGGCGAAATATAACACTTGGGTCGTGTTACCTGATTTACAAGGATGGAGAATGA
>ML804835.1:170148-180532 GCA_009831015.1 Picea engelmannii | reverse complement strand
CACCGGTTTGCTGGGGGTTTTGGGCACGGGGGCCAGGATTCCTTTTGGTTTCCTGGAGCTAGGGAGCCGGACAGGCTGCTCCTAGCTGGTTGGGAGGTTAGTCGGTTTGGGCAGAGTTGGTCAGTGCATCAGGCAACAACAAAGCAACAGGTTGGACAACCAGGTCAACGAAGAATTTAACATCAGGAAGAGGTAAGTTAATTTTATTCTGTTAAGTTATTTTCATGCTGTAGATAGATTTGAAATTTTGCTGAATATTTTTCTTATATGCTGGTGAATGAATTATTTATGAAAACTGAAAGGAATTATATGTTTAATTGTAATATAATTTTGGAATTAAGTGATTTAGGTCTCTACAGTGAAGAGGATGGAGATGAATGAGGTGGGGAAGGTGGAATACCAGATCCTGTGGCTCCGAGAATAGGTGTTTCGGTAGGATTAGTAGTTTGTTCACCTAACGGGTTTTGGAGCATAACAGTGCCTTCAAGTTCTTTTTGGATATCCGAGAAGTCAAGGGGTCGATTTGGTGGCCTACTAGGTTGTATGATACAGGCTAAAGCACTATGTGTCCTTATGAGTGACTGACGAACAATTTCTTGTACGTTGTCCCCTTGGGGATTTGGTGTCACCGACTCAATGAGAATCTCAGGATTTTTGTTCAAGGTAGTTGATGTTTCAGAAGTAACGTTGTTTTTTGAGTGACTATGTGTTACTACAGGGGAGCGAGTATGTGGGGGAGGAGTCTTACGACTTCCATGTGCCATCAATTGAAATCAGGCCCTCCTTCTAGTGCCATTTGTTGGCAGGAGAAATTGACCGACTGTCAACTGGAAGAACAAGTACGGTCTGGGGTTGTCTAAGTAACCCAAGCCATTTGGCGTAGCTTGTTCTGACGGGTTTAATGGCTCCGTTAGCCAATCTAAAGTCCTAAAATAAAGAGAAAGGGATAACTAACTAATGCTAAAAACTATAATATATATATATACATACTCTAATATAACTATTGTAAATGTATTTAAGCAGAAAAAGAAAACATAAAAATCTCACTTATGAACAACATTTACAGGTTGCAAGTTTTACTGGAAACTTACGAAATCAATGTAAGAACAATTGCTTTTGAGAAGTAGATAAAGAAAGCACATTTGAATATTTTTTTGTCTTCTTTCTATAAATCTAACAAAACTTGAGTTAACTAAACCATGAAACACAGATGTACAGATAGTCAAAAGTTTATCTAAACTTTCTGGTCTCACTAATACATAAATGACATAAATTAGAAAAACAAAGAAGGTAACCTGATGTTAGTTCGTTAAATGTGTTCGTGCCTCTGTATGAATCAAGATCATCCAGCTACCACACCTACAAGATAAATCTGCAATAGACTTATACTGAAACTGTTCTGAATAAATTCATAGAATGTATTGGTAACCGAAGTTTAATAACAGAATAGAAACACAAATTAATTATGTGATCTTATGATTGCAAATGATTACAATTAGATAAATATGAGTGTAACACATTCATTTCATTGTTCAACTAAACATCAAAGAGAAATCATGATACTCAAATTGAAAAGATGATCACAATGTCAATATCTGGAACAACAAATCATGAACAATATTTATTAAATGAACATCGTGGAACATAACATATCAATGAGTCTAAAGCTACATGACGTATTAATATACCAGGATTAAATAAAGCAAAACATTAATGAAACACCATTTATAAAGGACTAAAGCCAAAGTGTTGTACGTTGTTCCATTAAGTCTTGAAAAATCATTCGTCCATATTTGGTTCTGGGCCAAGATGCATTTCATTTACAAAATAGAGAGTATTTAAGGAGTTTTTGAAATCTCAACTTCCTATCTCCTAGGATAGGATCAGATCCCATAAGATCAAAATATTAGAAATATGGAGGGCCTACAACCACTCATAATCAAACTGTATCTTCAAATAATAATAATTTTTTTTTGCTATTACAAAATGAACAAGAGGGAGATACTAATCGTCTAAATCGAACATGTTCCACCTCATAAAACCAACATCAAGATATACCACATCCTGAAAATGAAATAGGAACAAGTTAGATAATTTATTAACAATAAATTACTAAATTTTATATAAAAATGACTTGGCTACAGAATCGTGAGATTCTGTAGCGAGTCTTATATTGGAAAAATAAATCTAATTTTAACCGATTTGATTCAAAAAATAACATGACTATAATAAAATGGAAAAAACCGTTTTACCATTTAATCAATGACTAAACATGGATCAAGATAGCTCAGAATTGATTATGGAATTCACACTGTCTGCATTCTTTATCACAATGTTGTTTGTCTTCTTAAGACGCTTGGCTTGTCTCTGTTCGTTTTCTCTGAGGTCATGATTTTATTTTATGAGTAATGCATTGTGGTTTGTGAGCGCTTTAATTCTTTCTTGGAGAATGGGGATACCATTGTAGTACCGTTCAATCCAATGTAAACAGACCTTGCAATGCACAGAAGGAGTGATATGTCGATGGAGAGTATAGTTGGGTGTAAGAATATAAACACTAGATGTTGCCAGCCCTTGACCAAGCTTAATACCAGTAAACCCCTTGCTACCCTCGAGACATGGTGGAAGATTACTAACAAAGTCATATGGCTGAGTAGGATCCGATTTATGACAATCCGGGTCTTCTTCTGCAAGGAAAAATTCAATTTCGAGACATGAGACCTCATTGATCTCGATCAGATCGATCGAGCTCAAATGAATTTTATATTGATTCCTTAAACTTCTCGAGATCACCTGACCAACCCTTTTATTTCGAAACCCTAATGCTGCATGCTTCTGTTTTGACTGTTTGTGAGGTTTTTTGCTATCGTTTTTTATAGTGGCTTTAGGGTCAAAAACTAATCCGTGCACAGGGGTTTCATTCAACCCGGAACCAACATCCTATTTCCCATGTAAAAACGGATTGGGTATTGCCTCATCACGAGGGTTTTCCTCCAGAGATTTTGGCCCATTACTTGAAAAATCAAACTGTTCCCCTATCAGTGGTTCACCCAAAACAGGGGTTTCTATAGGAATGACTGTTGCAAAGCCATTTTGTTTTAAGAACCCATCCATTCATCACCCAGGGTTTTCAAACGATGAACCAACAACATTTTAATTAAACCATGGTGAAAGAGACTAGAGTCGAGGCTCTGTTTTTTATACCTCTTAGACATCTTGTACATAATCCTCAACAAATAAAACGACACATTCAAATGAAAATATATAAAGTGCATAAGAAACCATATATGGTAAAGAAAGATTAGACCATAATGACCCTCACAGGTCACAAATTGTTTAATAGATGATAAGAGACCATGTCATATAACCTTAAGCAAAGAAACAAGAATACCTTTCTCACAACAATCAATCTTTTTGGAGGTCATGAAGAGGCCCCAGGGCACTTCTTCGATTTTTGAGTTCTTGAACCACTTCTGACCAGTGGATGGAAGTCCTGTGGCTTCGCTGACAAACTCCTCAGTCAACTCCAACTAAATATATCCAACTTTTGACCTATATCCACCAAAATTTTGTGCGAATTCCTTAGCCACGCGAATGTTATACCCTTCGAACCTTTTGATAAATGTTTCCCAGCCCTGGCCTTTCAAATCCTCGACAACATCATCATGAGACATCAACGCTTGAGAGCCATTTGGCTCTATTCAGAAAACAAGAGCCATTAGAAATATGATTGGACTGTAACTGGGGTGACTCAAGGTATCTCTGGGTTTAGATGGCAGGAGTAGGAGAAACAAATCTGAGTGAATAAAATGGAAAGAAACCAAGCAAAACTCCTGTGCAATCATAGTATAAAGCTCAAGGTTTCGGTCATGAAGTTTGAGTGCTCCTGGTAATGAAAATATCAAGTACAGAGCACAATACAAACCCTCAACTCATAATGAAAAGCCTGTCAATTCATTCTGCTAGCCAAAGATTGAGTACAAGATACGATTCTGGTGCATTTAATTCCCATGTCTAGCAATGACTATAGTTGGTTTGCAAAGGATTCAAATAAAACATGTTTATACTTCAAATGAAAAACAACATAAGTATCATATCAACATTGAAAGTAATCAAGCTCTCCACGAAACCGTGCTCCTGGATCTCCCGCAGGCTGCTGGCCCTGTGGCCTCCTGCCCTTCCCACCCTCCAACGCAGTTGTAGCATCTCTTGTAGGCTCGACAAGCTGCAAATGGTGGCCCCCTTGATCTCTTCAAAGCAAGGAGATGCCCCTCCTGGTGCGGCTGCGGTGACGACTGCTGGTATTTTTCCTTCGGTCGCAGTTCTCTCTTCCGGGCCGCTCTCTCATGCAAGTGCTCCCCCGTCGGCAACAAACTCACTAGCTCCGACCCCCTCCTTTAAAGAGGTGGTTTCACGCTAGGGTATTCTCTCCGGTCTGCATGCAGCGGCTCCTGAGGTTACCTCTCATCAAGGCCGCCCATCTGGGCTGCATGCAGCAGTTCCAGAAGCTCCAACAGTTTCTATTCAAATGCCGAAGGAAGCCCTAACTCATGCTTGCCATTATAGCAAGCACACTCTAGTTTGCAGGTTTAATGGATTCTGGCCCAATCTGTCGGATCTACTCTCCTGGATCTCTTCCGAATGGTACCCGCTCTTAGAATGAGAAGTCATTACCTGCCCCTGTGCAAAAGGGTTTTTTTTGGTAGTTTTCGAATCTACAAGCGATAGAGACAAGGTGTTTAACTCCGAGCTGTGGTTTTGGGGCAGAGCAAGCCTGTCCATGCAGCTATGGACCCCTACCTTCGACCCTTCCATGGATTGTATCTCTTTAGCTCCAGTCTGGGTGAGACTTCCATACTTGCCCCTGCATTTCTGGGGGGATGAGTCTCTTAAATCTATTGGCAATGGCCTCAGCAAGTTCCTCTGCAGAAGTCCGGACTCCAAGCCAGCCTGCTCCACCTTTGCTCGAATCTATGTTGAAATGGACTTCTCCAAAGGTTTCCCAGTGGAAATAATTCTTCAAGGCAAGGACTACTCAAGGACCCAAATCCTTGACTATGAGAATCTCAGTTTCAGGTGTAGGAACTGCTTTGAAACGGGGCACTTAGCCTATAGCTGTGGAAAATCAATCGGGAAAAAAAGGTCGTTCAAAAGCCAAAGACCCACCTGGTGGATAGGAGCACGAACGGATTCGCGCTCTGAAAGCAAGGTCCAGGAAGCAGCAGAAGAAGCAGAAGCTGAAGCCGAAATCAAACCCCCTACTAAGGGGAAAGCTCAGGCATAAGCCATTTCCAACTTGCCCACCCAGGAACCCCAGACCTCACGTTGGGCAGACATAGTGGACAAGGAAGACCCTCTAGGCCCGATGAAAAGTCAAGCTATGGACCAAAGCACTGAATGGAAAACGGTGTCAAAAATAAAAAAGAACTTCCAGGCAAGAAATGATATAATAACGTGAAGCCGTTTAGGCTCCCTGAAATAGTTTTGTTTCCAAGATTATGTACTGAGTTAGGATTTCCAGGCAGTAGTTTTACAGTTTCAAGCAAATCTTTACCAATGTAACGAACCTAGTGGCATGTCCACTGTTATTAATACAAAATCCCTTTAATCGTTTCTGTCAAAAAAAAAAAAAAAACATTCAAAGTAATCAAAAGGAAGTCATTCAAATGTTAAACATGGAGTAGATACAAGCACAATGGCCCTTTTAAAAAGATGCTTTGAATAGGGATATAGTACGAAATTAAGTTTCCATGTTTGATTCATGCTTTTAGTCATGAATCAAACATGGAATAAAACAAACACACAAATCTTTAATCGATTAATGAATGACTATACTAACCAAGTCATCGTCTAACAAGATAATTTTTACAAGACAAGGTGAAGGCAGCTATAGAAAGTATAGTTTCTTGTTTAAACCACGAAATCATGTAGGGCTGCCAACAAATCTGCATGTAATACTCAACTGACACTATTACATGGGGGCTTCACCTTGTTGACCAATATCTTATCATGTTCATTCCTAAAGGGGGTTTTTAAATTGTGAAAAATAAATTCAATATATTGTAGGTGTTGGGAGGGGGGGGATGTGGGGTATTGAGGGGTTTATAGGTATAGGGTGTATAAAAAGGTGTATCTAGTAAAAATAAGGGTTTCTTTTATTGGAAATATGTATTGGGATGGGGGTTCAAAAAAATGATTTTTGGAGGTATTTATCAATATCTAGTAAAATTAAGGGTATTCTTTAATATCCCATGAACAAAGGTGCTATATCACAGGTTCACTGAGTGAATACCCTGTGCATTGTTATAGATTTCATAGAAAACTTGCTCCATTTATGAACAAAACCGGACTCACAACCAAACTCTTACAAAACATAGCCAGGCTCATCTCTCAATCAAGAGATATCAAAGAAAACCTACTGAATGAACAAAATCGATCACCAATAGAAAAAACCTTCGCAAAAACAAAAAAAAAAACCTATTCTCTACTATGGCGCTCTATTGCTTTCAACGTTTCTCCACTCGCTCAATCGAATTCCAATCTCACATCCTTCTTCTACCCACATGTAGTCCACGTAGCCTCTTTGGAGTCGTGGTAGTCTTAACTAACTTGTAAGCTCATCCCTCAACTGCTCCACAATCTCTCATGTTGCTCGAGTTAATCATTCAAGAATATTTCCCAAAGATCCTCTTCTTGATTTCTATGTGCATGTGATATCTTCTTGATTTATGGCATGCATAGTAGAACTCAGATTGCACGTGCACCTTATGTAATCCATTGCACAACTATTGTTGTTCATGAAAAATTGTAGTGCGTGCAAAACTATGTTTGTGCATGAACACAATTTTTATGCCAAAACTTTGGGTGCTAACAACTAGATCATATTTTTGTCTATGTTCAAGGCTGCACCTACCCCATGTACTAGAGTCTAGTATGATATTTCCTGCAAAAGAAGTTTGCTAGGAATAATCATGGGGAGTAGATGAGGGGATTTGGTGGAACCATATACTTTGATGTAGGTTCCATGCTCCATCAGGTACCAATCCCCTACCCTACCTACTACAACTAGATATTTATCACACATACAAAGTGTAGGGGCACAAAACAATTCTTGAAACAGAGGAATACATTTTTTTTCATGAAGATTCTAGTAGTTTGATTGGTATTGTTCTCCCAAAGGACTTTGCAATAGGTGTGGATGTGGAGATATCCTGGGATCCAATCCCAACCCATCTTTGGGTAAGTGTGGTTCACACACATTGCGTCTAGCAGATAAGAATCCATGTGAAAGCTTGGGTGCTTCCTTGGAGCCATGTGTTTTTCCACTAATATGGTCTTTGCCAGTGTAGAGGATAAAATATTGGCCCAGTTAAATACTGATATAATATTTGTGATGGTGTGTATTAGAGGCACCCATGACACCCTGGGTTTCTAAGTGTCAGGTTCTCCATACAATTTGCACATCATTTTCTACTGCATATTGGTAGGGAGGCCTGAGTAGATTAGTTGGGTAGTCATCCAATGCTCATTTTTAATTTCTTGCCTAGAACCCACCAATTTTTCATGATGACTATTGGTTTGTGAGGGAATTCCTTCACCCAATCCTCATATAATGACATCTCTTCCACAGGGAATCGATAACATGATTCGATCATTGATGGCTAGAAGGAAGAAAGAGGTTTTCCTTCTGTGTTGATTATCTTCCCATTGTCTACATTTGTATGTCTGATTATCCGGGATATGGATTCAATGCAAGGGGATACTATTGAATGCACACCAATTCTATGCAATTTGGAGCATCTGATAGTTTGATATATGTCTAGGTTTGGATATCCTTCTGGAAACTATGGGAAGGTTTGGTTGGTAAACATATGATATACCTCTCCCCAGTGGAGTGAGGTGTCATTATATATAGGACCCGAGTATCTATTTCTATCTCTTGTTCTTCTTTCCCCAATGAGACCTTGATAACAAGGTCCCTGTCATCTTTCCTTATGTATGTAGACATGATTGGTCTCATGGAAAACCTGTGTTATCACAACAAAAATATATTTTGGTTAGCACATATAACCAAGTCAGGAAAAAAAATGCGTGGAAACTCTTAAAAAAATTCATTATTTGTGAATTCCAAACATAGTATCCATGAAAATCCTAAAATCGAGTGAGAAGGATTTCAAGGTACAAATGTGAAGAAAACCCTGGTTAATATTCTCTAATAAGATAATGTGGGTCAAAACCTGTGTGCTAAGTGGTGATGCCTTGATCGTGAGCTCTAGAGAGCACTAACAATGATTTAATAGTGGAGAAATCAAAGTTTTAGAGTGTGGGGGATTACTTTATGACAATAGATGAGAGATGTACATGCAGGAAGAAGAGGAATTAAAATGTGGTCTGTACATTGGTTCAAAACCATCCTGGGTGGTCCACACACACACACACATATACACGAGGGTTTTTTATTGGTGAAGGGAAAATGATAAAATGGTAGTATCTTCATGCAATAGACATGGAGAAATCTTCTGCGAGTAGCTAGAACAATCGAAAAATAAAAAAAGGGGTAGAAATTGGGTTTCGAGCATCAATGCATGACCTTAACGGGACAGGGTTAGCAATTATGGGATAGGTTTTGTCTTTGTGAGATTTTACCCTTCCCTTCCATATGATGATTTAACCTTGAATGATTTCCCTTTTGTTTTATTTACTGAAAGAATAATGTTTGTGTAATTAAAATAACGAGGTTTACACAATTTTAAATAACGGGGTTTGCATAGTACATACTTTCTATCTTGTGCATGAGGTGGCCAAGATGGGGGTCTATGCGAGTGACAACATGGGTTCTCTTTTTCTCTCGATGAATCCTTAGCTAAGGTGGGTTTGGATAGAGGTTTTGGGTTTAATATATTTGTTTGGGCATGCAAATCAACAAAGGTGATCATTCAGATTATTTAAGTTGTGCCATGTTACCCCCTACATGAGATGAATATCTTTTTTCCATATATCAACAAAGAAGAAAGATCTGAGGTTGTCAAGGTATTGATGATAAACGTGAATCATTTTCCAATGTATAGACATGAAGAAAATATTTCGAATTTCCAACGTATCGATGAAAGGAGCATTTCTATATCGGTGAGAGAAGTGAATCTTTCACTAATATATCAGTGAGGGAAGCAAATCTTTGGCCATTAAATAATCACCGGAGGAAAATCATTGAGCGTTGATGTATCGGTTATATAAGTATATCTTTCACTGGTGTATCGACAAAGGAGGAACATTTTGGGTCGTCGATGTATCGACAAAGGAAAGGAATATTCTGCTGACATCTAAGTGAACGAATAATATCATGGAGAACTGATGTATTGGTGACGAAAGTGAATCCTCCACCGATGTATTGACGAAATAAGGAAATGTGGTGGAAGTGTATCGATGAAGAGAAGATGGTGAACTGTTGATGTATTGATGTGAAAACAAAATCTCCTAATGGTGTATCGGTGAAGGGAGGAAAAATTAGAATGCTGACATATCAACATGAAATGTGGATCCTCCATTGATATGCTCTATATCAAAAAGCGATGTAAATATTCCACCGATACACTGTGTATTAGTGAGCAATTGAAATATTCATTTCAAACTGAGTTAAGTCTGGTGGAAAAGGAAAAGTGGAGTTGAGATCTTAAAGGAAATTCATGTACCAACTAAATCCCTAGTAGTACAACTTGAACCAAGACACGACGACAATTATCCATGGGAAAATTATGTCCCCCATGGTATGATGAGGTAAATAGTGAAATTGTTAATGTTATGAAGTGTTATTAGATCACACTTTAGTGTCTATCGCAATGAAAACTAAATTAGAAGTTATAACACCGTGTCTAAGTATAAAACCCATACATGACAACATAGCACAACAACTGAATTAAATAAAACTAAACCAAAGTACCATGACCATGTGCAACGAAAGCATAGAGTACCATCTGTCGGTTCATGTGTCATCTGAGGTGTTAAAGAGAGGAGTTGATATACCATGGTTGATTCATTTGTTAGATCTGATAAATTATATGAGGAAATATCATCATATATCTAAAAGAGATCTCGAAGAAAAATTCTAAGTCACATAATATGAGCAAGAGAGATCTTGTAAGTAGCAACACCACACCCCTAAGAAAGTGGATCTAGAAGTAGTTACCCTTGAGGGAGCAACACGACCCTTTAATAGTTTTTTTTTACCTATTAGAATCTCCCTTTCATATATTCCTAATCCAAATTTATGAAAGACTTTCTTCCCAGGGTTGGTAGACTAAAACTTGAGCCAATGCCTAACCTTGGCCCCCTTAGACCTAATATACTTCTACATAATTTTGTTAAGATATTAATTGGTATCTAGGAG
>ML804835.1:143669-170098 GCA_009831015.1 Picea engelmannii | reverse complement strand
AGACCAAAGGACTTACCAATGTTTTCCAAAATTGGAGTAATAGAAAACTACATTTCAACCTCCTTTCTAATAGTCGATGTTTTTGGGATCTCCATAAGTTGGGGCCTAAAGGAAATCAAATCTCTATGTATCGTTACTACATCCTTGATCAACACTCCTTCAACCTCTTCTATAGCACACAAAAGTTTCCCAAAAGGATCATCTTCCCTTCAAATTTCTTTCCCCTATGAGTGTTTGTCGAGACTCTATTGACCACCCCCATACTAATTGATGCTATTGTTTCGATAGCCTTCCCCACATCTTGAGTTTTGAAATAAAATATTTGAAATTTTCCTTTATCAAGATTGAAAATTCGCATGGGGAATTCCACTTCAAAAAACCATATCATTGATAGAACCCACACCAAAATGGAACCCTCACATAACCCGAAGTCTAAATATGCTTCCAACTCCCTACTTCGATCTCAACAATCTTTGTTAAACCTTCACCAAAGTCCATCTCTACTAGAATTTTGGCCATAGATCCAATCATCGAAGACTTCGTCCTCTCATAATCCCCCAAAAAAGACCCTATATTATTTCCTATCACTTACAAAATAGTCATTCCAAAGCTCTAATGGAACAATTGAAAAATTTACCCAAATAAGGTGTATTGTTATCCTTGGATCAAAACAAGGCATCCAATTTTTTGAAGAGAGTATTGAAGAACCCTAAAACCACTTGCCCCTTTTAATCCTTCGAGAGTCTTCATTATTTATAAAGATAAATCCATCCAACTTATTGTAACTACAACAACCTCCCATTTATTTTGTTAGAAACAAAAGGGCCCATCTGAAATTTTGATTTTATTATTTAATTCTAGTTTTGAGTTTTATACTGCATAAGTATTCATTTCCATTATGATTTTGTCTTTATTTTCCTTAGATTTTTTTGGATTTTCTTAAAATGGAATGAGTTATGTTTTTTACAATGTTTGGGTCATGTTCATTAATCCTCCAATTTATTTTGTTAGAAGCATCTAAAATTTTGATTTTATTATTAAATTCTAGTTTCGAGTTTTATATTGCACGAGTATTCATTTCCATTCTGATTTTGTCTTGTTTTTCCTTAGATTTTCTTAAAATGGAATGAGTTATGCTTTTTACAATGTTTGGGTCATGTTCATTAATTTCATTTTTGCGGGTCATGTTAAATAATGGAAACCCCAAAATTCACATACTTTTCTGCTATGAATTAATAATGTTTCTGGATTCCCGAGTCATAACAAAACTACATAACAGGTTTTATTTTTCATTAAATTAATGGCTCAGATTAATGGTTTAGCTTTATCCATGGTTTCATTTCGTTCAGTCATATTCGAAGTTTATTATAGCATTTTTTTTTGAAATACTGGATAATGGATGTGGAATTACAAACTTCCCACTGATGGAACCTTGAACTTCCTTTACCCGCTAGCTCCTCACCACTTGTATTATCCAGATTCATGCAGTCTCGATTCAATATTACGTGTCCATCTGGCATATCAATCCTACCTGGACTCATGCGTGTCAGGTGATATGTCCTATCCTACATGGCATCTAGATCTGGGTTTTATTTTCGTTGAACCCGACAAGTCAATTCCTTGTCAAAATGTAAAGTCAGAAACCTTTACGATTTTCCCCGAAGCCTAGCAATATTTCCTTCGTTTCCTTTTCTCATCGAGGTCACGAGGTAACTATACATAAAATGTTCTCATAGCCCACAACTTGCAATCCTTACTGGAAAACCTTCGGGGACTGGATCTATCAGAGTGTTAAGATATGAGATTCTCTCCCCACAAAGTTTATGCCCGCAAACTATCAGACTGTCCCTTTCCGCGAGGATTTTACCGTGAGACTTTGTGGTGGGGACTTTTCCCACAAAACTATCATGGTCTTGCCTTCCAGCAGCACCAACAGAGATTTTAACGCGCTCGGTAATTTTTTAATCAGATTTTACCTTTCATATTTTCCTGACCTCGAGGATTTCACCGCAAGCCTATCAGACTCTCCTTTCCCACAATCCTATCGGACATGGATTTTCCGATTTTTTATTTATTTTTGGATCCGATATGACCACTTCATGTGCTAGATCATGACCACATCATCCTCTAGCGCCCTTTCTAGTCATCCTCCAGCTCACTTCCACATCATATTCGGTTCTCAATTGGTTCGGTGGTTGTCCTACATGGTATCTAGGTTTTACTGATGTGTGAACCTACATGTCCATCCTATGTGGCATTCGTATATGGGTTTTTAATTTACATTTTTTGTCCTGGATGTCGAGATTATGGATTAAATGGTAACCATGACTAAAATCTAACTACATTCATCGACCACGAAAAGTTCCATACTTTCCCCATTCACACACAAACTATGTTTGTTGGGAGGCATTTTCAATATAAATTACCATGACAGTTTTCACTTGGTGCAAATGGGATAATTCCTCGAGGTCATATATTAGATGTTAGAGTTTTGGATTGAAGGAATTACATAAATTAGATGTTAACATTACACAATTTGATTGCAATAGGGTTATTTGTTGGTTCCAAATCCATTTTCCCATTAAAAACAATGATTTCATCAAATCCAAAATTGCAATTTAGGTAAAGATTCCCTAGCTAAATTATGATGATGGAAAACTGGAAAAGGTCGAAAATGTAGAATGTTTAGCCACCTTCATTTTTATGTCTGTCAATACATGTTTTGCTCAAATTTTACTAAGTGACATGTTATCCCCGACTCCTAGGGATAACTAAGGAGATGATGTCTCAAGGCCCCCAGATTGCAGACATGGAGTATCGAGAGACATCTTGGCCAACAATGTCCGTTTGCACAAACAAAGACCCACCTCACCACCACAGTTCTAGGTTCATCATGAGGGTAACACCACATCAGCTGGCTTCCGGAAGACATTAGGTCTTGCTCCATGAGGTACAATCTAGGTATTATGGTGAGTGTCATTTCAATATTTGAGGCATTTGAGTTTGTTCATTTTAAACTGCTTTTGATTATGTAACGTCTGCTTGGACATTATGTTCTTTGCCCTGTTTCACTTTGGTGGTTGACATTGCACCCTAGTAAGTGGGTCACCCTTGGGGATAGGTTTTCACTAGGAGATCCTCTTGATGAGTCATCATGTCATTCCCAACCATACTTGTCACTTCCCACACTTCATCCCCTCATCTCCTTACCTTTTGGGATTTTCGGGTGTACTGACCCAAGAAGGGATTGTTCCTCATTTCATGGGAAGAAAGGGATGAAGGCCCAAAGTCTTGTAGTTGGAAAAATATAAATCCAATCATGAACCTTCTAGATGCTCGCCCATGGATCCTGAGGACAATGAAATGTCTCTCATAAGAAACTGATGGGACCCATAAAAAATAACCAATGCAAAATGCCAACCAAGGTGGAGCATGTGTGGGCACTGTTTTTCATTCTTAGGTAGAAGCCCCACACATGACTTCAACTTGGGGAAGCATCATGTGACCAAGGTAGAGTCAAGGTGGGCACTGCTTTTCATGCTTAGGTATAAGCCCCACCTTGGCTTCAACTTGGAAACGTAAAAAAGGAACAAAAGTCAATAAATGGGCTTGAAAAATGGTTGCATTGAAAACAAAGGTGCATCACACCCTCTACAAAGGCACCCATAAATGAGATACTTCAATTCCTTGTATGTCATGAACCCCATGCCCAAGAGTCTTTCCCCCATCCATGCCACTTTTTCCACATGTCTTAGAGAGGGTTTCACTTGGGAAACACTCATACATTTGAGGTATGATTCACCCAATAGGTCGTTTTGTCAGCCCTCCCATGCCTAAACTTGGAAAATTGCATAACGTCTTTGAGAACTTGTTTATTTTGATGAGGTAGTTTGGATGTACATGATTATATGGCCCTTTTATTGATTTGGTTTACTTATCATGATGCATTTCACTTGAGATCCTTGGAGTGTGCATTCATTGTCTTTGCAGGACCTAGTTGGTGGACATATTTGGAAGAACAAGCCTATCTTGGGATTCCTTAGGGTTTGAAGCCCACAGGTTGGATACCATGGACCACACATGAAACGACAATGCTAGCCTTTGTAGGCCTGAGGAGATACCATGGAGGACATAACCCAACCCTTAGTCAACCCAACGATTAGCTCTTGAGACTAAAACATCACTTTTGAGGAGGTTGATGCCACCCTAGGGCTAGGGCTTGTGGTGGTGGTGTTATTGCTTGACACTTGGAATATTTGGATGGAGAGGGGCATCTTGAGGACCCTAGCGCTTGAGACGGAGGCCTCTGGAGGCCCAATGTTTCATCTCCAAGCTTAACTATTTGCTAAGGTGTCAAAACGTTGTCCTAAAGGGGTGATGCCATGCTTCTTTAGGGTTTTCCTGTGTACATTTGAGGGTTAAATTTGAATTTTATATTGTAAAGGGGAAAAGTAAGGGTTGTTGTCCCCTTAATTTCTAGTTTACCCTAAAATTAAGTGGACAAACACTTGTAGTAGGATTTGTATAAATAAAGATCATTTCATTTCATTTGTATATTATAACTCTCCCATCTTGGAGAGGATTCTTGGCTGAAATTTGCACCCTACTTGGGAAATTTTGTCTATCTCTCTTACTACTATCTCTTGCTATGGTTTTATTTAGCTATTGGATGAAGAAGTAAGGTGATATCTTTATCAGAGGCTATTTCTTTCTTTTATGGTGGATTTTCTTGGTTAAAAGGAGTTTATCTTGTTAATGCTTGGACTAGGTAAGGAATCTTTCATGTTATTGCTTATTTTCTTGGTCACAAGGTTAATTTGCTAAGATTTTTGGGAGTATAAGGGCATACAACCCCACTAAGCACATTATATTTGTCTTGGAATAATTTGTTACATAAAGGAATATTAGGAGGAGTAAAAGGGTTTACACCCTCCTAGGGTTTTCCTTAGCTAGTCTTTCTTGCCTTGGGGAGTAAAATGGCTTACACCCCCAAGGAAGTAGCACAACTAGCTCTTTCATTTTTTAAAGACTCCATAACCCAATAGTTAAAGGCACTAATCTCTTGCATTGGAGAAATAAAATCATTGCATTGGGATATGTAGAATTACGAGATATCAAAATTGTTTAAGTTGGAGTCTTTTCTACATGTTATAAGTTTTCTTATGACCTAAGGGCATCCTCTTTTAGCCAAGGATTTCATTGCTGCAATAAATTTAATGCTACAGCCATTAGGGTTGCAACAAACTTCACTTTCTTTCATCATTTACTCACTTTTCAACTGTGGAAAATAACTTCTAAACCTAGATTATTGTTCTATTGGTTATGGGCCATATTTTTTACGGTTTACTTGTTGATTTTCATGGTTGGAACTTGCTGTTGTAGCAATTGTTTTCTACAACCATAAGGATTCCCTAACACTTTGTTGATAACTTCATTTGGAAGCCCTAATTTACCATCAAAGTTCATGCTTAAGTATTGAAAAGTTATCTATCGTTTTAGTACTTCATTGTCCAATAATTATTTGTCAATTTTTATGGTTAAATATGCAATAACTAGCTATTTTACTTATTGATATATATTTTTGTTGACTTCTGCAAATAGGGACAACATGCTTAACTTGCTTGTCCATTGGATTGATTATTTTGTATATTGTCGTTTCTTCTGTCTCGGGCAGGTACAACCATCTTCCACAGGTACTCAAACACTGGGAAACCATAAACCACCTCCGAAGCTCATTGTCAAGCCACTCTCCACTTAGTAACCTGACCTATATAGGCATCTCTTCATAAGCATCACTTTCCATCTCATTTCCCTCTAGGGTCACCCAAGAATCCCCCTTGTGTTGAAATTCTTCCTTCACAAAAACGAGGGAGGGTTTATCTGAGGTGACAGTGGGTAAGATCTCCCACCGTTATCACCATCGAGTGGGTTGGTTTGGTTTTTTCCCAACCTACAATTTGCGCGATAACATGACCTCCCATGAGAAAATGTTAGAAAACTCAAACTAATTAATCATAAAAACCAATCACACAAATGAACACATAAAACAAGTTAATAATGGAAAACCCTATTAAGAAAGATATATGTCCAAAATTTTCTATCCTCTCTTTTATTTCTTAAAAATGCTTCATGTTCTCTCCTCTTTGCAACAATAGTCTCGTAATCAAGTTATAATTAGAGGTTTTCACCCCTTTTCATAAGTGATTTACTTAAACTTAAGTCATTGATCTAATTTCACAATTAGATTAGATGAGTTGTAAATCTAGCCTAAATATTTAACTTAGGCTTTAAGCCCATTTTACATTAATAATCCACCATCCCCACCTTAATATTAAATGGGGTATAATAATAGCTAAAAATGGATCACCTTCCAAATTCATAAAGGTGGGAGTGCCCCATCTTCCAAGAGTATAAATTACATAGGATCCCCTTTCAACAAGAAAAAAGTAGTGCCACAAACCAATGTCCATCTCTCGACATCACCACAAGGGTGGGAATACCAAGAAAACAAACAATGGTCAACCCCCATTGTGAAAATTTCCTAAGGCCTAGGTGACTAAGCTCCTTATGATCTAAATTGAAAAAGTATATTTTTGAATTTAATTATTGCATAAATAAATTTCAAATCATAGCATTGATCACACAATAGATGGAAATAAAATAACGAAAGCATAAAAATTAGCTTCACATGAAACAAGTAATTACTCCTTCAATAACTTCTTTTCATTCCTTCAAAAAAACTTACAAGAAAACCTCCACAGGATAACATTGCACGGGTACCAAAAAACACCTCAAACTGAGCAGAACAACCTACTGGGAGATTAAAAACTATTTAACAACTCTATGAACACTTGTACGAATTTGTTCACATGACTGCACAAATTATATAGGACTATTGCACGATACTGCGTATTGTCGAAAACATCTATTTCCTAGTTGTCTTCTTTCTCTCCCTCTCTATCACTCAACTTGCTCAATTTTTCAAGTGTATTTGAACTCTCTATCTTGACTTATCTTTATAGTTTAAGTTGAGACCAAAACCCTAATCTATTTATGAGATTACTCCCATTCTAAGTCATGCATGCATGAAATACACTTTCTAAACTCAACTGTTGAAAACAAGAATTTCACTTTTTAACTAAAGTGAATTACAAAACATAATTCACATTTCAAAAATAGAATCACTTTTCGAAAATATAATTACTTTTAGAAAATTACTTTTCAAAAATATCTCACATGTTCACAAAGAAACTGTTCAGAAGTTCCTATGGATCCCTGTTAGCAATGAAGGAATTATGCACCAATCCAAGTCTATCTCTGAATGTCTAAAATATCCCTCTTGCCGAGGGTTTGGTCAAAATATTAGCTACCCATTGATCTGTCGAAATATATTGCAGCTTCATTTCTCCCATGTAAATCCCATCTCATATGAAGTGATCTCTGCTCTTTGTTGAGCTAAATGACACAAAATTCTGCTTCTTACTAAATTAGGATGTAGTCATTGATCCCAAGCTAAAGCAACACCCTGATATGTTCTTCATACATATTGCATTTCCTGCACAATCTGAGTCTATATACACTTGCGACTTCACTTCACCATCTCTAAGATATATTAGAACATACTCCATTGTGACCCTCAAATACATGAGCACATGTTTTGCTACTACCCAATGCTCTTGCTTTGGCTCCACTATGAAATTACTCAAGGTGTTCACTACAAAATGAATAAGGGACTCCTTCCCACTTACTTCAAAGCCTTGAATCTTCTCTATGTACCTAGCAACTAGAGAAAATGTCTCCTTGTAGTCCACTCCCTCTCTCTGGGAGAACTCTCTCACCATAATCCTCACTTTGAACTTCCTAATGATGCCATATTACTTGATCTTGTAGATCCACCTGGAAATAACAACTAAAATTCCCTCTAATATTGGCACTATGTCCCAAATATCATTCTTCATGATGGAGGTGTACTCCTCCACCATAACATCTCACCATACATGCTAGTCTATTTCCTCCTAAAAACTAGAAGGCTCGAAATCTAGAATGTTGTTCATCAATGCCATATAGTTTGGAACTTCTTTGGAGGTCCTCTCTCTCTAAATGTGCTCCTAGGAGTCTCAACATGATCCCAAGCATCTCTCAATGTTTGACTAAACCATCGAGATATCTTGACATAAGTGCAAGGGTCTATCGTCTCCCCTTCTCCACTTGAAAGTTGTTGTAACTGCTCTAGAAATCACTAACTATCCTAAATAAACATTCTAATCTTCCTCCTCCTCATCCGCTATCGCTAGATCTAGAATCTCTTTATACCTATGCTTGTTGCTTGGGAAAGAAACATTGTCATTCTTTCCAAGCATGCACCCTCTACATACACCATGTTTCTCAACTCTAAACTCTGGAATACCTATGATTATCTCTCTCATAATAAGAAATTCCCTATGATGCAGGTGTCTCGTCCTCTTGTGCCACAACTCACACAAGTTGTCATTGTCACGCACTAGGGCTCGAACAAGTTCACCCTACAACCTATACAAATTACCTTTTCTAACCCCTATTACCTAAGTTGTATCTGAGATAGATTCCTTCAATTTGATGAGGACTTGTTGGTTCTTGAACTCCATTGCAAATTCCTTATCCTCCATAACTGAAACTAAAAGAAATTTCTTCCTAAGACCTAGTACGAACATGACAATGTAAAAATATAAACAATTACCCGACTCAATCTATAAGGGAATAATATTAAATCCTGCTACTGGGTACATGGAGTCGTAACCAAGATTAACCTATACTCTTGAGTCCTACTTCTTCAAACTAGAAAATAATTGTTGGGATAATGTAATATGTTGAGATGCCCCATTGTTCACATACCACATATTTCTTGGAATCGTGATGGTAGAAAACCAAGATACCAATGAGAAATCATTCTCTAACTTGGCAACAAACTTGTTAATTTGATTTTTTGCAGAAGCTGCTCCCCTTTACCCTTATTATTATCTTGACACTATGATGCATAATGACCGTACTTACGACAATTAAAACACTTGATTTTACTCAGGTCCTTCTTTCCTAGTTGTGAGGTTGACTCCTCACTCTTTACCTTAGGTTCTTTACCTCTACCCTTATTTGGTTGTCCTATGTGGTATATAGGTTTTTTTGATGTGTGATCCTATGTGTCCATCCTATGTGGCATCCGAATATGGGTTTTTAATTTACATTACTTTTATAATTTCCTAGATGTCTGAATTTCGGATTAAATGGTAATTATGACCAAAAGATAACTACATGAATCAACCACGCATAGTTCGAGACTTTCCCCAATCACACACAAACTATGTTGGAAGGCATTTTCAATATAAACTACCGTGAGAGTTTTCACCTAGTGCATATGTGATACTTCCTCGAGCTCGCAGATCAACAATTGAGATTCTCTAGGGAGCACAATCAACAATTGTTGAACCATGATTTTTTATAACATATAATCTAGGAATCCGATGGTTAATTCAAGCACATGAGAGATCGATAGAAAGCTCAAGACACAAGGAATAATTTGAAACGACTTTTTCATGTTTAATTGATACTTAATTGTTTAAATTTTAAATAGTTTTTGATATCTCTCCTCCTGCTCAAATATCACTGAATTCATGTATTTTTATTATTGTTATTTGACTTCATTTATATTGTGGCAGGAGTGAAAAGGTGAGATTGCACCAAATGGTTGAATGGGAGCACAAATTGTGTAGTATATATGATGGAGGATTTCAATATGCCTCACAATCTCCCAACAAATTATGTCTTGAAAATATAGAAGATCAAAGAAATGACAAGGACAAGATTGCGCATATTTCAACTTGGGACAACAAATTAATCAATGAGTTTATAATGGATGTAGGTTTGGAAAGTCCAATTTCTCCTCTCATACCAGATATGTTGAAAATCCATAATCGATGGAAAATATTTTTAGAGGAAAAAGGGAGTTAAAAAAAATAGAAGCTTCTTCTGTAACATAATTGTAAATAATTCCCTTCCTTGGGAGGATTGAGTGGAAGAAGATGATTAACTCAAATTCTTGAGCAAGGAGGTATAAAATGTGAAACCCTTGGAGTTACTTGGGGGTTGGATTTCTCTTATTTGAGACTTGTATATTTCTATCAGTTTTAATAATAAATTGAAGACCCGACTCATTTGGGGAATTTTTTTCAATTGATTGCTTAAGTTGTATTGCAATCAGTTCTATGAGTGTAATTTTAGCATTTTCTAGATTTCATATAAAATTCCTTTTTGTGAAATGCAAATTTCTTCGATTGATAAAATTAGATAAAAGAATGCATGTTTTTGTTTTATTTCTAGATAATTTCTTATTTGTAAATGTTACATGCATATGTACTTAATAAAATACTAAATTGAGGAACTATTTCATTAATAAGTAATTTACCTTCATTCTTCTTTCTGATTTTTACACTCGCTCTTAGCAAGATAGTTAGGATTTAATTACTTATAATTTTTAGAAATAGATTCATACATATTGTTATTAGATTTATATTTCAATTTATTTGAAGAAAATCTCATCAAATCATTGATATTAGATTGATATTTCTATTTAAGTGAAACCGGGCCCACATTCTGAAGGATATCACCATCCCAAATGAGAGAAGATCTAATTGGGATCTTCCATCGGGTGATTCTCCATCATAGTTGATGGAAGGATTTTCTTCGATTGTCAACACATCCTTTTGTCAGTATATGATATAGTGGCATATATATCTTATACTAGGCCACCAGACTTTACAAATCAACTCCTTCATATATTTCTCAAATAAATAACACCCTAAAACCAAACCAATCACCGCCCTTTCCTACATGGTCTAAATATGTCTTAACATTACGTCATCACCTAAAAATAACTTTATATCATCTTTCCATAGTTTTACACACCTCTAAAGGCATTCATCTTACAACTCAAGACACATGATACTTACCTCTCCCTTCATCCTACACAAGACCATATAGTTCCTCCACCACTAAGGGATTCCTATTCACTTCCTTTGCATTCCTTCCTCTTATATAAGCTCCCCCAGAAACCCTAAACCCTATGAAACCCTTTCCTTTGGGGTCTTTTTCGAGGTTGGAAAAATGAATCTGTACTTCACTCCCTTCAAGAAAACTATCCCACCTTGATCCAGGTGGATATTGGTGGCCACCCACATATTCCAAGTGGCTCCTCTTGTCTGTTTTTAGTTTAGCACGTTCTTTGGTACTTCTTTGTAATTGTGGTTTCTACACTTTTGGGTTTGTTTGAATCCATACACATCTTCTAGGTGGATACTGGTGGCCTCTCACCTAAAACAATTGGCTTATTCTGTATGTTTTCATGTCAACACATCTTGTTGTACTTCTAGGGTCATTTTGGAGCCCTAAACAATGCTTTTTTGGCTTTCCATAGTCAAACTGTAGACAAAGTCAGAGTTTGACAACGAAATGTGTAGTTATCTGAAATATCTTTCCAACAAGATATCATGCACCTAAAATGGAGGTCGTATGCAAAAGTTACGACCCCACGAAGTTGAGGTACCAACTTACCCATAGGGGCCCACATGAATTTTGGCGTTTCACCTCCCAGGGTTAGGTTTTTGGATGTCTAGGGTTTTGGCATTCATGAGTAATATAAAAAAGGCCTACGAAGCCTCATTGTAATCATTATGCTTAGACGGATGCACGTAGAAGCCACATCTCTTCTCAGAGATAGCTACCAACATTCGAGCAAGTGTTTCAGATCTGTAGTTTACAGTTTCATCCTATTTCATTTATTCAATATAAGATATTGTTCATTGTATATCAATGTTGTTCTTCATATCTTTGTGTTTATTGTATTCAGTCTGTTAATCAGCATGTCCCGCTCCTAAATCCAGATCAATGGTATTAGAGCGATCTTCTCTTCATTTATTTTTCTTTATGCATGTCCCCGAAAAGAGCTGGGTACAAGAAGTTGGGACTCGAACCAATCGAGTCGTTGCAATATCAGTTGCGTCGAACCCAACAAAAACCCATGGGAGACAAAAGGAAAGATGTTGGAGCATGATATCCTCTTAAAATGTTGCTTGAGGAATCCCCTGTGTGAGAAAGGAACGGAACAATGGATAACTTTGCGCAGATCCTTCGGCGACTTCCCATAGGAAAAAACATCTTCATCAAGCGGCCATGCAACCCCCTTTAAGTTACATGTAAATTTATATAATCCATTATTTGAAGGACTGATAGATGCAGATGTTGTAGATAAATGGTTGAATCTGCTCGAAGGGTATTTTCGGTCCACAAATTTTCCAATAGGGAAAATATTACTTTTTCACTCCTCAAGGTCACCCCCCATGTTAAGGACTAGTGGGACAATTACTCTGAGCAAAGGACCATAGAGGAATATGCAATATTTTGGTTGCCCCTACATGGGATTCCTTCCGAGATGCCATTAAAGAACAATACTATCATGTTGGAAGCTACGAGGACCAGTACACTAGATGGACCACCTTGCGTCAAGAAAGGGACCAGACAGTACCAAATTTCACCAATATTTTCCATACCCTATGCACCAAATTGGGTATCAAAGACTCTTAATGACATCTGGTGCTTAAATAATGTGGATGTTTGCATATATACATTCAAATAGAAATGGAGTTTCTAGACATCACCTCATTGGGTATGGCTTATAGATATGTTATCAAGATCGAGCATAAATTTAAGCATAAGAGGCGAGAGTTTGGATTTGCAAACTCGTCATAGTCGAAGAAGGGAAAAGGAATCCCCAAACCACACAAAAAGGGACAAAGTAGAGAGGGCCACTATCAATACAATGAGTCCAAGTTGCAACACAAGAAGGGAAATGAGAAGAAGAAGAAGGACACAAGAAAATGGTGTGAGTACCATAAAATCCCTTGGCACAACACTGAAGAATGTCGCTCCAAGCAATCACTCATGGCCAAGCTGAAGGCTTTCGAGTCAAAGGCCGATTCTGATTCTGAATCAAATCCTGAAGGAGGGAAGCATATTATTGATGATGAACCCAGTGCCATTGTCTCTACCACCAAAGTCCGACCAAGTGAACCATAAGAACTAAAGGAAGGGGAACACCTCTTTCACTCACATATGTGGGTAAAGGGGGCTCCACTTCATTTCATTGTCGATAGCGATAGTCAGAAGAACCTGAATTCAGAAAAGGTCATCAAGCGGCTGGACCTGCCAACAACACCACACCCACAACCCTACACCATTAGCTAGCTTTTCCAAGGAAGAGATCTTCGTGTCTGCTAACAATGTCATCTTCCCTATGGCATCAAGCCTTTCAAAGATGAGGTATTGTGTGATATTGCTCCCCTTGAAGTTTGTGATGTTATTTTAGGAGAACCATATTTGTGGAAGCATCATGTTGTTTATGAGTCTAGACCCTGCAATGTTATTATTACTTTGGGTAGACAATTGTATAGGATACTGAAGGTAGCATCGCCTACTGCTATTTCTTTAATCTCTGCTAAGCAATGCAGTAAGTTCATTTCAAAGACCGGGAAGTTCGTCTTCTTTGTGATCTATGCTCACAGTAAGAAGAAGGTCATTTCCACATCTATGGCCTCTACATAGAGCCTCTCTTTGTAGAAAAAGAAAGTGGATGAGATCGTGGAAGAATACAGAGACATCTTCTCCTCACCCACCAGGGTACCGATGCACTGCCAAGTCAAGCATCCAATTGATCTGATCCCCGATGCACCTCTACCTAATGGACCAGTCTATTGTCACTCACTGATGGAAAATGATGAAATTAGGCATCAGATCCAAGAGCTTCTTCAAAAGGGGCTCATTAGACCCATCTCCTCCCCTTGCAAAAGCTCGATTGTACTTGTGCAGAAGAAGGACGAGACTTGGCGACTCTGCATTGATTACAAAGCCTTAAACAAAATCGCAGTCAGGAACTGGTACCCAATTCCTAGGATTGATGACCTTATTGACCAACTCAAGGGGGGAAATTTCTTTAGCAAGATTGACCTAAAGTCTAGCTACCACTAGGTTCCCATCGAACCAACTGATGTTTGGAAGACAACCTTCAAATCTAAGGAAGGTCTCTTCGAATGGTTGGTCATGCCCTTTGACTTAACAAATGCACCAACCACTTTCATGAGGTTGATGGATGATGTATTGAGACCCTTCACCAAATATTTTGTGGTGGTATATTTGGATGACATCCTCATCTTCAACAAAACTTGGGAGGATCACATGTGGCATATTCAACAGGTTTTGAACACTCTGCGACAACACAAGCTATATGCCAACTTGGACAAATGATCTTTTGGCATGAACAAGGTCCAATACTTGGGCTACATTTTTGATGAGCATGGGGTACATGTTGATCCAACTAAGATCCAAGTCATCTGTCACTGGCCAACCCCAATCACACTAATCGAGCTTCAGAGCTTCTTGGGATTGTCCAACTTCTACCGACGGCTCGTGTTGGGATTCTCTCTTATTGCATGGGCCCTCAACCAGGTGACCAAGGGTGGTGGCAGGGAAAATTTTGTGTGGGGGAAGGAACAATAATGAGAATTCTATGATCTGAAGCATTGCCTATGCTCAGCTCCAGTACTCTCCTTTCCTGATCTGTAAAACCCATTCAATATTGAGACGTGTGCCTTTGACTATGTTGTAGGCACAATTCTCACTCAGCGCGATCATCTAATGACATACCATAGTGAGACACTCTCATATACTGTCTGGAAATACCCCACCTATTAAAAGGAAATGTATTCCATTGTACAAGACTGTCGTCAATGGAAACATTAAATTCTGGGAAAGGAGATGATCATCCACACTGATCACAAGCCTTGACAGTTCATATAGACACAGGGGAAATTGTAGAATGAGCGCCATCATAAGTGGTCCACCTACCTGCAATAGTTCCATCTAAACATCAAGTATAAGATAGATATCTCAAATCATGTCGTTGACTTCCTCAGTCGACCTCCCGTGGATGCACTCACCACTGTGCTCCATTCATGTGGACATGAAGCATCTAAGTGGTGCCAAGTTTATCAGTAAGATCCAGACTTCGCCACCACCTATCAGCTCTTGGGTACAGGCGCGACTGTCACTGATTTTCACATTCAGGATAGACTGTTATTCCATCTGGGCCATCTCTGTGTTCCTACAAAGAGCGTGCAAACCTGATTTGGGAAGCCCATTATAGTCGGATGGCAGGACATTTTGGCGTGGAGAAAAATGTGGCCATTCTTTAGAAGCATTTTTATTGGCCAAAACTTTGACAGGACGTCAACAAGTATATCGGATCTTACACTGCCTGTTCCATTCCCAAGCCAACCATCAAGAAGTAAGGCTTATACACCCCTTTTCCTACTCCCAAGAATCATTGGGAATCCATATCAATAGATTACATGTCTGGCCTTCCGTCCACCAAACAAGGAAATGACTGCGTATTTGTGGTAATTGATCAGTTTTTCAAAGATGTCCATCCTCACAGCCTGGAAGAAGAATATCAGAACAACATATACTGCCACACTCTTCTTTGAATGAGTGTGGGTCCATTTTGGGATGCCACAAACCATCATCTTCGACTGGGACAACAGGTTCCTCAACAAATTTTGGTCGAGTCTCTGGTCACTATTGGACATCAAGCTCACTAAATCCATTGCTTTCCGCCCCCAAACAGACGACCAAACAAAGGATGTCAATCGAATGATTTTTCACATCCTACGCATGTAAAACTCTAAGAATCCACGTACATGGGATGAGAATCTCCCCTATGTTCAACATAGTTACAACAGGGCTCTCCAAAGCTCCACCTACCATATCCCATTTCAGGTTGGGCTAAGATTCCAACCTTTGGGTCCCATTGATGTTGCACTACCTCTTGCCACCACATAGAAAAACTCTTTCCATGTTTAGTCTGAGATCGACAAAGCCACCATATTCATTGATTGGATTTAGCACATCCTCCAACAGGTCCAAGAATTTTTTCAGAAATCTAATGCTAAGTACAAGAAGCGCCATGCTCAACACCCGGGATTGCACCAATTTCAGGTTGGAGACAAAGTCTGGTTACATTTTCATAAGGAGCGTCTCACAAGGCCCCATTGGAAGCTTCTCCCACTTCGCTATGGGCCTTACACTATCACCAAGGTTGTGGGTAGCAATTCTTTTGAGCTCAACACTCCACCCTTCCTTGGCTTGCACCCAGTGTTCAATGTGGACATACTTCGGCCATATTTTCCACCATTATTGGACACATCAGAGATCGTAGAACAATTGAAACCCACATAGCTCAACCCTAACTACATGGAACAAGCATCCACTAATCAGATAGTGGACACACAGGTCAAGGGCACTTGCTAGCAGAGGATCCAACTTTATCGGGTTGTCAAGGTAGGGAAGCTTCTACACCAAGGAAAGTAGCTCACCCGAGGTCAAATCGAGCAGAAGTTTCCTCTCCTGATGGTGGAACTCAACGCAATGAAGACCATTTCTTCCTAAGGGGGGAGGATTGATCCAGGTGGATATTTGTGCCCACCCACCTATTCCAACTGGCTCCTCTTCTTCGTTTTTAGTCCAACACATTCTTTTGTACTTCTTTGTAATTATGGTTTCTACACTTCTTGGGTTGTTTGAAGCCCTACACATCTTCCAGGTGTATAATGGTGGCCTCTAACCTAATCCAAATGGCTTATTTTGTATGTTTTCACGTCAGCACATCTTGTTGTACTTCGAGGGCTATTTTGGAGCCCTAAACAATGTTTTTTTGGCTCGCCACAATCAAATTGTAAACGGAGTCTAAAACATAGGTCATATGCAAAAGTTACAACGCCAGGAAGTTGAGGTACCAACTTACCCATAGGGGCCCACATGACCTTTGGTGTTTCACCTCCTAGGGTTAGGTTTTTTGATATCTAGGGTTTTGGCATTCATGAGTAATATAAAAAATTCCTCTGGAGCCTCATTGTAATCATTTTTCTCAGAAGGATGTGCATAGCATACACATCTCTTCTCAAAGATAGATACCGCCATTCGAGAAAGTGTTTCAGTTCTGTAGTTTTACAGTTTCAACCTATTTCATTTATTCAATAGAATATATTGTTCATTGGATATTTGTGTTGTTATTCATATCTCTGTGTTCATTGTATTTCGTCTGTTAATCAGTTCGTTCTACTCCTAAATCTGAATCACACCTCATACATACCCATCTAAAATCTCAAGTCTCCTAATCACATTTACTATTAACCTATTGTTGTTCTTTTCAAACCCTGTTGTACCCTTTTCACATGTGCCAAATCATATGATTGGACCTTTCATGTACATTTAATGAATACATATGCCAAATCCTCCGACTATACCTTTCATACTACATTCATTGAATCCTTTGACTTGATCTGTGTGACCTTCCTCAATATCCTCCATAAAGTTTGTGATCCAACAAATTTTACCCATGGATAGGACCTGGGGCCTACTGTCAATTTTCACATACAATCTTATGTGACTAATTTTCAGATTTGAATTTTTTTTGGTAGTGAGCTAATAGTAAACCCTAGCTGTTATCACTGAACAATTTTACACTGAAAATTGTTCAATGAAAATCTACGCAGCGGAAACAACAAGGTCATAAATGAATCATTAACACACATGAAGCAATTTTTTTTTTTTGTTTGTTTTGTAAATTTGTCAATTTTATAAATTATGAGTGCAAAAACCAGCTCTCCTAGCTGTCACAATTACACCAAAACCTGAGGAAAAAACCAATACTCTCAACAACCACACAATCAACAAAATTCCTGGGACGAATCCCAAATTACAAATCTGTTGTAGATCACCTGTATGACTTGTTAACGTCACTCGTACTCTTGTTGACATCATCTTGTATGGATTTTCTCCTACACATAAAACCTGTACGAACATACATGACTGTCCTTACTAGAACCTGCATACATACATGATTTTTCCCATTGCAACCCACATACATACGTGAGTGTTCCCACTGCAACCCAGGTACATACACGAGTGTTCCCACTACAACCCGCATACATGTACAAAAACCTGTACATACACTTCCGTAAAATTATATCCACTCATATAGTTTCTTCCTTTTGTGATTACCTCTCTCTCCCATACGTGCGATGTGCTTTCCCTACCAAGAATAGAAAATAGAGAGTCCTCAACCCTAGGCCATACTTTCCATAGTTGAAAAAATTCCCTTGTTGAAATCACCAAGATCATTGACACAAGTGAAGACTCACTTATGCCAACTCCATCATCACACTATGTCACTGTGAGATTTGTCAAAATCTCTCCTCTCCTTATATAGGAGTCCAATGAGTGAGTTTAGGCACCCCTTCTAAACTCAACAATTGATTAGAATATTTTAATCCTTTTTGTGGGTGTGAAACCCCAACACAATCCCACAAATGCCATAAACCTTCCCACGAATCCCTAGCCTCATTCCAATGATGATTTCACTGAAAAAAAAGGATAATATGGTGCCAACAAAGATTCCCACATGCTTGACATGTCGGCCTCTTGTGAGAATACCTCCCGAAGCTACAAAAATCAACACTCTCTCTTAGTGAGGGAGGTATTCTCCACCAATCCTAGATTGTCTCTGAAGTAGACAAAATTCCCCTTCACTAGGGGTTTGGTGAGAATATCTGCAATATGCTTGTCTGTGGAAATGTGTTGGAGCTTCACAACTCCCTTATGTACCTTGTCTCTGATGAAGTGGTATTTGATCTCAATGTATTTCTTTATATTGTGAAACATTGGATTCTATGAGAGTTTGATACAACTCTGAATTTCACAGTGAATCACAGTAGGCTCCAACTCCCGACCAAATAATCTTGCAGGAAGCTTGTGAAGCCAGATAGACTCATTGTTGGATGCTTGGGTTGACCCAGGTTCCGATCTCAATAGGTTTCCAACAAAACCCTCAAACTATCGGCCCTCCTGGTAAAGCAGAAGGAAATGTTGCACACATAGTGCACAACACAGTCTCACCCGAGATAGATTTATGGGGGACTACAATACTTAGGTGTTTGTAGTCTAGGAAGGGATTGGGGTTGTATTTTGATCATTTTCCTCATACATCAACATTATTATTCATTCAATTAAAATTGATATTCATTCATTCATCTAACTATGCATGCATGTTGTGATTAGCTAGGTAACCATTCATTATTTAACTGGTACAAAACATAACATCAAAACAACCATTCAGACACATTAACACACTAGAATTATCGTGGTTCACCCCCCCTGGGGCTATGTCCACAAAAATCTGTCTCTTTTGATCTTTTATTCATATTTCTGCAAAATATGCACCTCACACATTACATTCTTCAGGATTAAAATAAAAAAGGAGGGTAAGTACCCTCTGTTAGGTGGACTAGACCACAGCAGGCTCCACAGCCTATGACCTAACCCTCAAAATCTATCTTATTCATATCAACTATCTCTCCTTTACTAACTGACCAACATAAAAATGAACTAATCAACAATTGACCAACCTTTACTAGACCTCCTAGGTCTTTATTTATACTATTCTACTAGCTTATATCCATTACTTTCATGTCCAAAACCCTAACCCTAACATGGTTAGGTTTGTTTGCATGCGCACCATGCTGCTTTTCCTACAACTTCCACATGTTTTTTTTCCTTATTTTTCTGCATGCTGTTTTTCCTTTTTTTTTTGCATGCCTCTTTTCTACCACTTATGGTGCACGCTCCAAAAATAGAACTTTCTCTCCAAAAATAGGCATGCTCCCAAAATATACTTTCTTCCCAAAATTGGTCTGCACCCAAAATATACTTTTTTCTCCCAAAATAGGCCTATGCCAATGGGCCCCCAACACTGATATGTGGCTGATCCCAAGCCACTTCACCCTAGTTTACACTTTGGATGGCTAGTTGCAACTCCTATAACAACTTTTCCAACTGACTGGATTTTTGTTTAACTTGGTTTCTCTGCTCTACCAACTTTTCCAGACTCTACTCTGTAATGTGCTCTTCCAACATTATTTTTCATTCGACATGTGTTTTCTCCATTTTCCCTTTCTCTTCTTGCAATTTTTATATTATCCCCTCTGCTTCCTATTGTAGTTTCTCCAGCTGAGCCTATCTTGCTTGCTTGTCCGCCTGTGCATCCTTCAACTCTTCCTGTAGGTTCTTCATATCCTACGTGCTCCTCATCCTTTCTAGGATGGCCATTGCCTTATGTTGCTGCATTAGTTCCTGAATGTCTGCAGTGATATTTTTTTGCTTCTAGTCCAGTTGTTGGATTTTCTCATCTTCTTCCATACTGGTCCACATTCGAGTAGTATTCTCATATAGTTCCTCCACTCCCTTCGATTCCTGCACAATACTGTCAATATGCATAGTAGCCTCCTCTTCCCTTTGATCTCTGACTTATGGAGGTGTAGTAGGAGTCAGTTTCTCAGTGAGTCCGTGATCTCCTTTTTGTATTTGTCCATGAGCTATGCAATCTTTTGAAACTTCCCTTCGGGTGTGTCTTATGTCTCCTTCTCACAATCTGGAATGTTGTTATAGACATTTTTCAATCCCTTCTCTAACTTGTCTACGCATTTCTTCTCTTCATCCTTCTCCAGAGTTAAATAGTAACAGGTAATCTGTAGCACCTCTGCAACCTCCCTTCCAACTTCCAATTTGGTGGCATCTACGCGGGATTTGGATTGGACTTCTTGCATCACACTTTCTTGTAGCCTATATATAACCTTTGTAGGTATTTGTGCCATAGCCAACTCAAGTTGGTCGATGTCCCCAACTGATTTTCGTGATGTCTCTGCATCAACTCGCAACATCTATTGTGTAACCATGAAGGTGCACTACCCTTCACCACTATATCCATTGTTTCCTCTTGTTCCTTTTGCGCAGGTGGTTGTTGTGTCTTCTCTGGTTGTTGCACTGTAACTTGTTGCATTGTAGGAATATGCAATATTTGTAGAGTATCATGGAATTATACCAACTTAGCCATGATCTCCTCCCTTTGTGCCTTGGCTATGCATATGGCGTCTTCCCCCATGTCCTGGAATTTGTATGCCACAAGCTTGACATCGTCCTCTGTAATGGTGATGATTGAAGGCTCCCTATGGTATTCCATCTTCTTGCATGTTTTCTCCTCCTATGCTACATTTCTCTTCACCTGCGAGGGTTGCACCTCACTCTTCTTCTTCTATGCCTCCTCCTATTCTGGCTGAGAGGTTTCTCCATTATTAGCATCGCCCTTGACTTAGTCCCTTGACACTGTTTCTTTGCTCCTAGGATTTTTCATTGTTGCGCTGCTTCCTGACCCTTGAGCACACTCTACAACCTTTCTGGTGTTGTCATCTGGGATACTTGTCTTTGTTGATGTGCCTGTCTCTATGTGTTCCTTGTATTTGACTTCTTTCTTTGTAGCTAGCACCTTCCACTGCGTGGGATAGTCTTTGATGATCCAGTCAACCTCTTCTTTGGATACACAATACTTCATTTCCATCCATTTTCTCTTCGGGTCCCTTGTGGCCTAAATCCACATGTGATGTTTGGATGCCTTAAATGTGGAAATCCCTTCGTAGTTCTGGATCACCTCAACAATAATCCTCCATACATTTTTCGTTCTCTAGTGTATGTCTTCTAGAACCATGGAAAAGACTGCGATATTTTCTTGTTGATTCTTAGTTTCCTTCGCTTGCCAGAGCGTTGTGTACCTTGTTTCGTAGCACTTCCCCTTCCTCTCTATAAAAACCAAGAATTTTGGTTCCTTCCAAGCTATCAAAGCAATGAGGAAGAGGATCCAAGAATAATGGAACTCAATTCTATTGTCTTGCGCATCCCGATAGTGGATCAAAAATTGGTTTAAGAGGTACAACGCCAAGATAAACATTATCCATTTTGCGCACTGCGCAATGATTGTTATGAATATTGTTGGAGCCTCTTCTTTCCTACATTTCGTAAAAAAATTGCAAGCCATTAACTTGCTGGTGAACCACGTCACAACGTCATTGATATCTTTGATGACGATACCCCTATTCCCCCTCTTGGTTCCAAAATGCGCCTTTACTATCTCAACAATATCCTTTTCACATGATTTATTTTCCAAGTACTCTTCAGGTTGTGCACCAACAGTGGGAAACCTTGTAATCTTTGAAATCAATGCCGCATCAATGAGGACTAGCCTATCCATCCACAGGATACCCCCATGTACCCTGGCCAATAATTTCTTGACGCATAGTCCCACATTCTTACTACGCACAAAGTGCGGTATGCCCAGGAGGTTCATGATACTAGAAATGTAGAGCCTTGTTATTGTTGATTAATTGGGTTGGTTTTCATTGTTTTCAACCCTTGAAGAAAGTCCGGTAGCGAATTCTGGTAGCACAAAGGTTCGGGTAATGGACCCAAGTTTGTTTGATGGATAATGATATGAGTTTTGATATATTTGTTGGTAAAACTATTCTAGATGGATAGTACATGTCACACCATTTTTGGTGGTATGTGGAACATCACATAACTCCTCACAGTTAGAGAGTTATGGCCATGTGAAGATGGAGAACCCTCATGAGTCATCTAGAATCCCCAAAAGGTCAAAGTAGTCCAAGTGTTTGCAAAAGAAATTATTTAAATAATAAAGTTAATGGAGAACTCCCTAAAATAAGGAAAGTAGGATGCTACATGAAAGTATAAATAAGAGGCAAGGCTCTCTCATTTAATCACACTAGAACCTATTGAATATCTATTTTGTGAAAGGTTATTTGGGCAGCTATTATTGATAGAGAAAAGGGTGGTAGGAAAAGTGCGACATAAAAAGTGCGGTAGGAAAAGTGCGGTAGAAAAAGTGCGACCGAAAAATTGCAGTAGAAAAATTGTGGCAGAAAAAGTGCAGCAGAAAAAGTGTGACAGAAAAATCGTGGCAGAAAAAGTGTGGTAGAAAAAGCACGGCAGAAAAATCGCGGCAAGAACATGGTTGGGGCCTATTTATGAGAAATATGGCACATCTTGTTTGAGGTGTGTTTTGTGAGCTAGGGTTTAGCTCTTAATATGGTATTGGATGTTCAATATTGCTGCATATATCAAATTTGTTGAGGGATACAATTGGTATTTGGCATATGCGTATTGGTCTTTTGGTTGTGATGTGTTGTTGAAGTTGTTGGTTTAGCTTGAGGATACATAACAGTGAGGTTGTGGCACATGGTTTGATGTAAGGGTTTATGGATAGAATGATGAATTGTTAGATAACTTTTGATGGTTATATTGGTGTGTGTCTTTGGTATATGGTTGAGGTACATGGTTGAGACAAGTAGTTGATGAGTTGGCACAAATATGAGGTGTATAGTTGATGAGTTGGCACATACATGAGGTGTATAGTTGATGATGTTAGCACATCTTGATGAGTCAATATTGATGCATGGTACATGTTGGTTCAGGTTATTGGTACAGGTTGTTTGGTGGAGGTTGATTGTACAGATTGTTACAAATTATCAGTACAGGTTGATTTAGTGAGAGTGACACGTTTTCTACATTTGACATTTATATTTTAGGGCGGTTGGACAGGGCAAGGATAGGTGGTTGTAGCCAGAGAAATTAGGGGGTTGTAGCCTTCTTCTGGTTGTAGTAAGAGAATTGGGGAAGTTGGAGCTTCCCTTAGGTTGTATCATGAGAAACTAGGGGGTTGGATCCTCCTTCCAGTTGCAACTAGAAAAAAAAAGGAAGTTGGTGCTTCTAATGAATGTAATTCTTCAAGACATATAAGAAAAAAACATTTCGTGGTTTTCTCTCGCTTTGGGTTTCCACGTAAAAAAATTGGTCTACTGTGTATGTGTATGATTGTTGATTTGTTCATTGCTTATTTACTCTGCAATTATTGGATGATAATGCTACACTGATATAACACTTGCATTATATGGTTAAAAAGGATTAAATTTCTCTATTACTGATTCACCCCCCCTCTCAGTAATCCAACAATTGGTATCAGAGCAGGTTCTTTCAAAAATCAGTTTAACCACTAAAAGGTAGATAATGGAGAGAAACAACTTGTATAAAAATGGAATACCACATTTTGATGGACATAAGTATGCATTTTGGAGTAGAAGGATGAAAACATATATACATGCACAGGGATTTGAAATTTGGCAATCAGATGTAGATGGATACAAAGAACCAACAATTACGTCAACAAATGGAAGATAAATAAAACTCAGGAAAATAATTCCAAAGCCACAAATGCACTTCTGAATGGTCTTTGTGAATCAATTTACACCAAAGTTATACATTGTAAATATGCTAATGAGATTTGTGACAAGCTTCAAAATATTTATGAAGGAGATTCAAAAGTCAAAGCAACAAAGATTCAAACTTACACAGGTCAGTTTGAATAACTAAAGATGAAGGAAGATGAGGATATTACAACTTACTTCTTACAAGTCGATGAAACAGTAAATGCAATCATAGGATTGGGAGAAGAAATTAAAGAATCTGTAATTTTTCAAAAGGTACTAAGATCTCTCCCTATGAGATTTGATCCTAAGATATCATCATTAGAAGAAACATAAGATCTAGACTCAATAAGCATGGACAAACTACACAAAATATTCACATCATATGAAATTAGAATTGAATAGGAAAATCCATATATAAAAGAAGCAACTTTCAAAGCATCCAAAAGGTCAAAGCAAAAGGGAAAGCCAAAGGAAAAATAACATAGAAACAACAGTGACATCTTTGAAGATGATGAAGAAATGACCAACTTTGTCAGAAGATTGAACAAGGGAACCAATGGAAGATATAAAGGTAAGTTTCCTTTGATTTATTTTAATTGTGATGGTATTGGTCATTTTTCTAACAAATGTCATAAGAAAAAGAAGAGGGATGATGATGATTACTCAAATAGCAAACAAACATATAAAGGCAAAAGAACCACAAAGAAAGTTTTCAAGAAAAACTTATGCACCAAAAAAGACATCTCATCATCAGATGAAGATGAAGTCAGTTACAGTGAGACAAAACGAGTTCTATTCATGGAAGTAGAAGACTCTGACAAAGAAGAAACCGAAGAAGAAAATGAAGAGGCAAAAGTTGACTACCGAGAAGAATTTTTGTGTTCCATAGAAGTTATAAGAAGAGAAAAGAAGAAAAACAAGAAGCTACAAGAGGAACTAGACAAGAAAGAAGACACTCAAGAACTAGAACAAATGATCACAAATTTGAAGGTTCAAATAGAAGAAGATAGAAGAGTTGAAGAAGCACTCAATGAATAGCTAGAAGAAAGAGACAGGATCATTGGAAATTTGGAAGCAAAGATTGTCACATTAAGAAATGATATTCAAAAGAAAAATATACAGAACAACTCAAAAGTTTTGGATGACATTATCAACAGTAAAAAACCTCATCATGACAAGTCCAGACTTGGATACAATCAAACAAAAAAGGGATCAAGCTCCAAAACAACAGAGTAAGAAACATATCCAAAAATCTATGCAGAAACAATCAAAGGAGATAGAAGGATCTACAAGGAAGATTATAGGGACAATTCTCCACCGAGAAGATTCAGATTTTAGAATCAACAACCGATAGATAGGCCTCAGGAAGAGGAAGGATTCAGAAGAGAAACTCCTTTCAAAAGATCATTCACTCCCAGGTATGAACATTTATTTTATGGTCATTGTTTTTATTGTACTAACTTTGGACATAAGGTTGCAGATTGCAGGGATTATAAAAGAAATGTTCAAGCAAGAAATGCCTATGTGGCCCCATGTAACATTGAATGTTACAAATGCCATAACTATGGACACATAGTTAGTGATTGTAGAAGCATGATCAATACTTCCATGAAAGAGAACACTGATATCAGATGTAAGAAATTATGGATAAGAAAACATGAAGAACATGTGAACAAAGACCGGGTCCCAGAGATCGCAAGATTGACAATAAAACGAGATGAAGAAAATTCTATAGAGAAAAATAAAGATGTCAGATACAAAAATGTTTGGAAAACAACTGAAAGAAAAAAAGGACAGGTAAGTAAGGAACAGGTTCAAGATATTGTACTTTCAAGCATTGTAGTGAAAGATGAATCCATAGACAGAAAGAAAGAATTCAGAGATCAGAGAGATGATGAATCTACCAATGCAGATGATGATGAATACACATCAGAGAAAGAATTGTAATATCCCTAGGCCGAACCCAATTGTAATGTAAATGAAAATGTACTTAATATGGTGAGCAATTTGATATCATTTGTGTATGCACCCTTCATGGCATAGTGCGCACATGTACTACGCAATAAAATGATGAAGTGTGCACATTCTCGGATACTGCGCGCAACAACCTAAGTGCGTGCTATTTCGAGGCAAGGGAGCCTTTGTGTATATGCTACATTTTATTGGTTGGTGAGCTAGTTATTA